>ML675624.1:55949884-56057698 GCA_007922155.1 Mesoclemmys tuberculata | reverse complement strand
CAAAGGCGGTGGGCACAAACAAACCATATCCCTGAAGTAATTGCTGGTTTTGAGAAAATGGGGATTCCAACCTGCACCAGGACCATTGACGGGACTCATATGCCCATAGTTTATCTTCCTCAAACAGCACATGAGTACCTAAACTGCAGTTTTATATACTCCATCATTATTTTATATACTCTACTATGCAGGCCCTTGTGGGCCACGGAGGCTGATTTATGGAGCCCATGTGGGCTGTACAGGAAAAGTTAATGATGCCAGAGTTATCTGCTAATCAGGTGTCTATATTCTTCAAGACACTGGGAAGCTATTCCCACTAAATGTCACTGTCAAAAAGGAATTACTGTTCCTACTGTTAAGCCAAAGCAGAAGGGGATATCTGGGATGCCCAGGTTATGAAGCCATATTCTGATCTCAGAGGGCCTGCCAAAGAAAGTTCAATTACAGTCACAACAGATGCAGAATGGAGGTTGACCATGCATTTGGCAGACTGAAATCCCCCTTGTGCTGTTTACAGACATGTTTGAATGCCTGTGCCATCAATGCTATCCGCATTACTGGGCACTCCATAATCTTCGTGAAGCCAAAGGTGAGCCGTTTGCCCCTGATTTGAGCTATGACAATAAGGGATTGCTGAAACAGTACAATCAACCAGAATGTGCACCTATCATAGCTGGGGCAGCATAGACCTGGACAACACCAATGAAGGATGTTCTGTTCTCCTACATCCTGGACTTGCATGGGCCAATGGAGTAGGGAAAATATTACATTTATGAATGTTCTTATAGAACCTTACTGTCTCAACTTGTAATGAAATGTGTATATATGGGGGGGGCATATTGTCATGTGTTTTAGTTATGAATGACATGACCACTTATGAAATGGGGGTGGAGGCAAGTGGCAAGAATTGTGGATTTACAATATAGCTTGACAGAGAAACGTATGCAAACACTTTCTCAATACAACTTCCCACTTGTCCTTTATCATGCATTGACCTGCACTATTGGAAATACATATGATATGGTGTTGCCAATGCAATTTGTTAATAAAATATAAATCTTTATTTTGGACATATATTTAAAAAGTACAATATTAAATCATTGCAAGGCAAGCCAGCTGCCATTAGCATACCAGAACATCAGTAATGAACCAACACCAAAACTTTTAACAAAACACAAAATGTTTGAACAATATTAATAGTGAAGCCAATTGCATGTCCTACCGTTGCATGTCCCTGGCCCCCCATTCTTATTTCTCTTCCTTCCATGTTTAGGGTGCAACTTGGTGCTGCTGTGTGCAGAGGGAGGATAGGGATGGAGATGTTCTCAGGGGTAGGGGTCTGCATTAGGTAGATTTGCCCTGACCAGTTTCCATGAAGTCCCAGTTGCATGGGTCACCTGGCCATGGAATTCTCAAAGGTGTACCAGGTCAGCAGCACATGGAACTGTGGAAGGGACTCAGGATATGATGTGAGGCAACAGGAGCCGGGACTCTGAAAACCATAAGCATAAGCAGCATCTCAAACAGGTCCTTTTCTGGGCTCTGTCTTCCTCCCTCAGCTAGCATTCCTGCTCCAGTAACAGCACTGCAAGACGCTTCTTGCACTCTGAAACTGTCCTCTCATTCTGCAGTCTCTCTGTGCCTTCCCACTAGCCATGAAACCTTCTTCCTCTGATTTTGCACCTGCCTGTTGGCCCTGTCCAGAATGTCCACCATAAGTTCATCACAGAAATGCTTCCACTTGGACCAGTCTGCAGTGGTTCTGCATTCCAAGGAGTGCTGTGATGGACCAGCACTGCAAAGGAGGACTTACCAGCAGAGGTGGAAAGATCATTGCTCAAAGGACCTAAAAGCAGACGTCAGACAATGCACTGTTATTTCAGTGCTTCACAATAGATTCAGTGCATCCCCATGCAAACATGCCTTGTGGAATCTCAAGATCAAAAAATGATAATTTGTAAAACTGAGCTTCAGTATATTCTAAGAGGAATGCTTCAGCTCCCAGGAGGTCCTTGGACAAAGCTCAATTCATTACAGTGAAAAGACGGCACAGAAAATAGAAAGTTAAAATGTACGTTTTTTAAAAGAATTGTAGAGCACCGTGGCTTTTGGGGGGGCAAGGGTAAGGGGAGATCATTGCTGCTTACTACATAAATCTTCTCTATACTTTCAGGCTTTCCCCATTCTTGAGGCCAATCTGATCCTAGTGGTTCCAGAATGGCAAAGGAAGATTCTATTCCAAGGCAGGTCAGTTGCATATGCCACGGAGGTTTTCAAACTTATGAGGACAGAGCAGCATATCTCTGAGCAGAGGGGGCTGGTGACCTACAAAGGAGAGCCTGGGAAATTTGGCTGCCTATCTGTAGTTCCTACTAAGGGATAAGTGTGCAGCTATCAGAGCTTCAAAGAACTAAACAGCTATCTCCCCCTGCCCTAGTACGTTTTTGAACTCCAGACAACCCCATGGACATACTCTGGACACTGATTTCATCACCCATGGACTATATTTAATCTTCCATACACCATGGACAGTTTTCTGTATGTCGGTGGATCATTACGTTGTGATGTGCCTGACTTGTATAGCATGGCATACTAAGAGGAAAGTCCATAAAAGGTTCTTATTTTAAACACCCTAGGAAATATGTCAGAATGTGAGTTCCTAGTAACAAAATAATTTTAAATGCTTGTTTCACTGTTTGTGCTTCTCTTTCTCCATTTTGAATTCCACAGGGTGGTGGTAGAAGATGCCAGGGTGCTCACATTCAATCTGTCATTAGTGGCCACAAACTGTTGCCCAAGGCTTAAAACAATTGTGTTACATAATAAACTAGATATCCTTCCCATCCCTATATGAATAAGAAAGGTGGAGCTAGAAACTTAACAGGTTCAGGGGTTATTTCTGCCCCTTGTGTTTCTGCTTCTGTTGTGAGCAGCTCCTCCAGGAGAAGCATCAAAAAGCTCCTTTGAGCATGGATCCAGAATGTGATACAGCTGCACTGGTGGCAAAGCTGCCTCAGGGTCCAGCCTGTGTAGAACAGTCACTTCAGCAGCCTGATACAGTGTTTGCTGGCTCTTCTCCAGCCCCATACAGGGCTCAGGGGTGAGAAGGTTGCCATTCCTGATGATAAGGCTATTTTGAAAGGCTGGTGCACTGAAAAGCTGACAGTTAAAATAGACAGTATAGATAAAGGATGGGAAGACTTATCCCCATTTTTCAGATGGGCACCATAGGAACCAAAACATTAAGTGATTTGCCAGAGACCACATAACAAGTCTGTAATAGAGTCAAGAATTGAAGTAAGCTCCTGAGACCCAACTCACTATTTTAACCCAAGAAATTGTCTTTTATCACAAATTGTAAATTTTGCATCAGATCATAGCTGTTTCAGTTTTGCCTCTCCCCTCCAATAGAGGAAACCATTGAAGATCTAGGCTTGTATGTCTTGTGGAGACACTTATTAATGGAATCCCTGCCTTTGTCAGTGTCTATGCTTTCAAAGGAAAGGAAGTAAACATATATAGAGAGAAAAGAAGTTATGGAATCTTTTCTGTGAAAGTTTTGAGAGCTTTTAATAGGAATTTCAGTACAACTGTTCACCTGTGGCCGATTTCTGTACAGATAAATGTAGAACTGATTATCTTTTATTTACATGCATACTCATATACAACTCCTACCCCCGAGGAAACAAAAACAAAAATAATTTATCTTACACATAGAGGATGGAATTTCTCAGGATAAACTTTGTAAATTGGGAATCAAAGCTTTTCATATTTCTCACTGTATATAATTTATTCTGATACTGGTAAAGGAATTTTTTTTCTCAGCTGCCTGTGAAGCATTTTAAATAATTGAATCAGTAATTGCTGTTTTGAAATTTCATATTCAACTGCAGTGATTTTTTTTAAAAATGCATATTTAAAAGGAGGAGAATATTTTGGATACCTCTAGTGGAGCAGATTAAGTAAGGCTTAGAAATAAGATTTCAACTAAGGTTAGATTTATGTGCTCTACTGGATTCATACTCATAATAAATTAGGATACAAAATTATACTGTTACTATAATACAAATAAGTAAATAGAAATTTTTCACTAAATGCATTTTGGTCAGAATGGGTTTTTTGTTTTTGTCAGAGCTGAAACGTTTCAAGGAGATGGATGGATTTTGGCAGTGAAAGAGTTGAATCAAAGCCTGACCTTTTCAATCTGAAATCAGATGTTTTCAGACAATTATCTTCTGTGAAAGTGTTTGAAAGCTTTTGGTTTTGTTCTAAGGTGGAACAAAAACAAATTTTGAATCCTTGAAAATTGTCTAGAAACAACTGTTATCCTCTGGCTAGCTCTATAAATAGAAAAATATCTATCAGGTAAGAAGGCATCTACTTACCTAAAACAAGCTGCTAAAATGAGGGAGGAGAGCATGTACTGAACTCAGTTACAAAAATCCAAGTAATAATTGCCAAGACCCCAATTCAGGATAGCATTCAAGCCTGTGCTTAAGTCCGTCTCTATTCAGGACTGCATTTAAGCATGTGCTTAACTTTAAGCATCAGTTCAAGTGTCATTGATGTTCCTGATTGGGTCCCAAGTACACAAAATGGATATGAGCCAACTATAGAATGAGAGCACAAGAAAAAAATCCACACAGTGTAATCAGCTGCATGGACAGAAGTAATGAGATGTATCAAAAGAAGGAAGAAGAGTATGCACTGAAAGGAGGACAATCTCAATGTCATCCTTAATATATCATCTGTAGCTTCTGATGGGATTAACATATTGCATGATTTATATACTGAACTTGGTTAGGTTCTGATATTAGAGAGACAAGAGGGGTGAGGTAATATCTTTTATTGCACCAACTTCTGTTGGTGAGAACCATGATTTTGAGCCACACAGAGCTCTTCTTTATCAACAGAAGTTGGTCCAATAAGACAGATGTTACCTCACCCACCTTATCTCTCTAATATCCTGGGACCAACATAGCTACAACTACACTGCTTACAAATTCTGATACTGTCAGTTATAACAACAACAAAAGGACAAAGTGTAAAGGTCTGTAGTGGACAGGAATTGGGTAACATCCCTTTAAATAGTTTTGGAATCCTCTAGTGGTCTTCACTGTCATGGATGTTTCAGAAGCACGCACACCCTTATATATATATATTATAGCTAGGTTTTGTGTGTTGTATATAGTAAGTAAACAGTTCATTTTAGGGTGTGGCTCCTTTATATTAAACTTACTGTGCAAAGTATAAGAGAAACAAGGGCCAAGTTTTCTTTGGCATTCTTTCCAAGCATTGTATTTGCACATGCAAATGGCCACTGAACCTGTTTGCATGCACAAAAGTTGCTTACATGTGTAAATACAGGACTTTCATAGACGGATTAACAGGCATTCTGAATATTTGCCCCACAATGGTGGAGTGTAGCCGAAAGCATTTAGTATTTTTGTATTTGAATTCCATAGATATAAATATATTCATAGTTCAAGGTGATGTTTCCAATACTATGGTGAAGGGTTCCTAAACAAGTGTTGCCAATTCTGGTGATTATTTTTTAAACCAGCAACATGATTTTGTCTGGGGTAGGAAGTTCCAGCCTTCTGGTGAATCTCAGCCCTGTCACTGTCTGCCTGCCCCACTTGTCCACCTCTTGGGGCAGAATAATCAATCAGAGCTGGTGCAGGCAGAAGTCTCCTCCTTCCCCATAGCAATCTAAAGACATTCTCACAGAAGGGGAGGAAACTAAAGAGCCCAGTTGTTTAAGGCAGCTCTGACCACTCCTTCCTCCTTCTCTACTGTGAGCACCAGACACAGGAAGATTCCTCTTGGTCTCTCCCTTTCCATCCTTGCAGCATCTGGCTTGGGAAAAGAGAATGAGGGAGTGAAGAGCTTCTCCTATAACTTGAAAGGTAAAGAGGGAACCCCACTGTAGCCCCCTCTGGCTGATGGTGTGTCTGTGTGAAGAAACTGAGGAGGAGCAGATGTCAGACTGATGGGGGAGGGAGGGATCTAAACAGATAGGTAGGGATTGAATTTATAGTGTTGATGACTGGGTGGGGAAAGAATTAATTGATGGGCAGATGTGGGGTTCAGAACTCTTTCACCATGAGCAAAAAAAAAAGTCACCTTTCCCAATAAATATGAGAGGAACGCTAATCGTTACACCCATCATGAGGACAGACAGGGGAGTTTAAAAGAAGCCATCAAGAGACCAAAAACCACAATAGAGTTGTTGTTGTCTTTTTTTTTTTTTGTAATGAAACGTGTTTTGGGCCAGACTCACACATTTGATATCATGAAGTTGGCAATATTGCCTTAACATACCTGGATAAATAGATAGAATAAACTAAGTTCTACCTTTTCTGGAAAAAAAAATAATGTAACATTTTATATTTTTTGTTTTACTTAAATGAAGCATAAATAGGGCACCTCTGATGAATGAAAGTGAGAAGAGATCATGGAGGTTTTACAAATACCAATTCTTACTGGTACAATAATTATCATCCAGTTTTCCAATGATATTCATTTGGTACTCATCCTCCAATATCTTTGATTGCCAACACATATATATAACTGGAGGAATAAACTGAAATTGCTTGAAATGCTAATATTCCAGATGAGGTTACCAAGTTAAAATGTTAATCTTATTTTTTATTGTTTTCTAGGTGGCTTCTATAGATCAGAACAGCACTTAAGCATGTGCTTAACCAAATAGGGATGTTTTTCATAATCAGGGCCAGAAGCTGGATTTTTCTGAGAAATACAATTAGTGAAGTAATCTGGAGTTTTATTTTCAGACGAAAAAACTGAGTTTACAGCACCAAATAACATTATTTTTAAAACCTTTTCTTCTATTTTTAAGTATAGAAGAACATGCATTCACACTGTGACCTCCTCACATATTTCACCCTTCTCTAACTTGAATCTGGTCAAAATGAGTCTCTTAAAATTGTTTGGTTTTTTTTTGGTCAAGACGATCATAGAAACAGTGTTTCAACATGGATCAAATTTTGCAGGTGAATTTGAGCTGCTAGAGTCCATAATGGAAACTCACAATTCCTGCTATTGCTAAACTGACACTTGTACTGCAGCAATGTGTAATGTGCTTGACAGATAAAAGAAGAGAATCAGTGGCACTAAACAAGCTTTTTTCAATCTGTGAGTCCTTTGTTCTTTATCAACCTACCCATGGAAGAAAGTGTTCAGGATCAAGTAAAGGCCGTTTAGCCCATCAAGGATCATTTCCTTTTCAGTACTTCAATCCCTCTGGATGCTATCTGTTTCATGAAGAAAAAAGGGGCTTTGTCTCTGTAACCTTCACTGCTAGGCTACTCTGTAAATATATAATTTTGTTAGAAAAGTCTTTGCTGATTTTTCTTTCAATATATTTGTATTACTCCCTTTTACTTTAGGTGTTAAAAGAATGTCATTACTTAGGATGAAATTTCACTAAAAACATGTGACTTTTGCCATATAGAAGTGTGATAAAGCATCATGTAGTGTATTTTTTTTGGCTCGTTATACAACAATGGACCCAAAAGCTAAGTGTATTTTGAAATAAAATCATTGCCCTTATTAATGCACTGTGCCTATTTTCTTTTTCACTTCTGGTAGTCTCTGTACAACGTTCTCAATTGAGCTTTATGTCTCATGCAAATCCCCCCCTTCGCCCCTTTCCAGAACCTATTCTGCTTTGCTCTGTTGAAATATTACACTATATTATATGTACACAATATGTGTGTATATACATATGCACACATAACACTGAACAGAATTCACTGGATCAGAGAATGGCATAAGTATCTAATTTCCATAGACTTATCTGCTGTTTTCAGATGTATTTGATAACATATATATCTTGGCTTTTTAAGTTACTCCTCCATTTGGCATGTTAGTAAAGAATCATCATAACTTTGTGGTACTTCCAAAGGACTCATTGTGTTTAGTTTATTTGGTTATTAAAGCTAATATATAGGTAAGTTTCAGAGGTAGAAGGGCTCGTCTGCATGAACAAATAGTTTATGGAAAGCTGGAGTGTAAATCTACTCTGAACTATTTAGTTTAATAAAAAAGGATAATGCATAATTTAATATGCTGCAGACAGTAAACAACAAAAGACTGTCCCCAAAATTCCTTTTCTAATGAATACAAGGCTCCCATAGAAGCCCTTATTTATTGTGACTCACCCCCTCCTATAATAGACCCCTAACCTATGACTGAGTAACTGAAGTCCTCAAATAATGCTTTAAAGACTTCAAGGTACAGAGAAACCACCGGCAAGTGACCCATACCCCACGCTGCAGAGGAAGGCGAAAAACCCACAAGTGACTCATGCCCCACGCTGCAGAGGAAGGAGAAAAAACTCCACACCAGGCAAGGCCCATTGTTGCCTCAGTTGCTGGATGGTTTTCAGGTGAAATCCTTCAGCTGCAGCAGGGAACAACAGAGTCATTCTTTGGTTATTCTGCCTCCAGAAATGTTGCCGTTGATGTTCGTGTTTGCAGGATCAATCTGTGTGCTGCTATTGCTTCACAGGGAACTAAGGCAGAGATATGCCCCATAAGTCTTTGTAAGTGGTTGCCAGGGAATTCTCATACATAGGCCAGATCCAGGCTGGGAAGTGGCATCCTGGCAATTCTTAATGTCGTTCCTCAGTGGGTGATGCCCCATGCTCTCCCTGTGCCAGTGCCCTGTCCCCCATCCCACCCTGGTGGCTGGTGCACATTCTCCTGCCCCTTTCCTGTAAGAGTGTCTGTGACAAGACCTGTTGTGGCTGGAAGGCAGGAAAAGGAGAGCAGTGTTGATTCTGGACATTTTATGATCAGTGTGAATACCAATGAGACAAGGTATGCCTGATTTGCAGATGAATAAGGTTTAATATACAAGATTTTCTATAAATATACTAGTTAGATACAAAGCCAAAAATGAACTACAATATATCATATTTACTAAGCCTGGAGAGCTAAGCAGTTACTCAGAAGGCTGTATACAGGAACAGCTTTCTTCAGCGGCCCTGTCAGGGAGTCAGTGGATCCTCTGGTCCAACTGGGAGACCTCCCACACAGTCAGGTGTTGATAGAGCACTCCCCTTCATCTAAGTGGTGACTTCTTATACCTTTCTATAAACAACCTTCACCTAATTATCTCTCTCTCATTAGCATATATCCTAATTACCTACAAGGTTTCCACCCTTAACTACATTCCTTTCTCACCATAATAATTGGGGTCGTCAAAACAACATCTGGTGATAAAAGAGTCAGAGTAAAAGCATTCCCCTTGGCAATAAAACAGTGTACCCCCAGACAGTCAAGGATAACTTCTTGTTCCCATCACCATTATCTATGTGCAGCTGCAAGCAATACAGTATCTGTGTTTTGTCTTATTATGTGTCATGGTGTGCAGAAACTGAGACATCTGTAAGGTTCAGTCTCTGTCAACTGGAAGATGTCATGTTTCAGGAGTCAGAATAGCCAAGCAAACAACTGAAGCTATGCTAGACCTGTAGGACAGTGGTCAAGCAACTTAAATGGTACTGAGCCTCCAACAAGCAGTTCTTACCCACTCCCTGGTGGTCAGCCTTATGTCATGTGCCACAATGGCCTCTCTGGCCCCTCTTCTGGATCCCTGTCTCACTTCCCCGCTCTCACCCCCATGCTAGTTCACAGAGGGGAAGAAAAAACCATGTCCTGCTCTCACCTCAGAGATATTGTGAGGGTGAATATGTACATTAGACCCCCGCCCCAGTAGTTCTATTCCAGGGGTGCTAGCTTTTCTTTCCTCCTCCACCACCACAAATTTCACCATCCCTGGCTTAGGCACCTGGGGGGCTAGATCCTGAAAGCTGTTTAACGCCCAAGGCAGTGGCTGTTAATTACATCCCAGGATTGAACAGTAGTTTCCTGACAGTTTAGATAATGTAAACAAAATGCAGCCTGTCTGCGAGAAAGAGCTAAAATGCCTTCTTCTAACACTCCTGGCCACAACCAGTATAATAAGACTTCGGTCAAAATTGGCTAACCTAAACTGGAATTGAAACAAACAAAAACAAAAACTTGCCACAATAGTTTTACTGTCATCCCAGTATTAAAAAAAAAAGAAAAAAAAATGTGTATATCTATATCTATATACATACACACACACCACCCTGCTTCCGACCTCCAGACGCTGGACCTGCTTGTGACCCCTCCCCCAAACTCCTCCGGCATCCCCCAGGTTGAGAAAAACTGCTGTACAGCATCCTTTTAAACATTGCTATTGCTTTGCTATTGTTCTGCTCCCATGACGGAGATTGGAGTTGAATTTGTTGGGGGTTAATTTCTTGCTTTAGGTATACTGAATTCCACCTTACCAAGTAAATATGAGATGAAACTGGCATTTGAACTCAGTACCTCTAACAGTTTCAGAATGACAAATTATTATGTATTTCCAGACCAATTATTCCATGCAAGAACATTATCCAATTATGAGACATACATATATGCTTGCTTTTTGATTTTCTCAAGAGCACTCAAGTGAGACAACTGTGATGCAGACAGACAAGTTCAGTGGACTAATTAGCAATTGTTAATGAAAATAAAATATTGTTGAGGACCCTCTTGACTGCAAGATCATAAATCGAAAGGTGAAAAGATCCACTTTTGTCTCTACTATAATATTTGTTTCTTTCCAGAAAAAGTTTACTAGTATAATGGAAGTTAATTGAGTAGGCAGTTTAGAATTTCAGCAAGCTTCTTGCTAGAGTTGACAAAACTTGTTTATAATAAATATTCAATGATTTTGAATTTCATAACATTTGCTATCCTGTGCATTGTAATAAAAATATAACGAACCCATCTGAGGGATAATGATAGCCAGAGCCAGTGGAAAAATGTCAACCAATATTCTAAGTGGAGAAAGGCAGGATATTTTCTGATATTTTGTAGAAAATTCTTGAAATTCTGTCCTTTTTTCCAGGACCACTGAGGAAGGACTTCACATTCAGCATATCATTTTTTTCCACAACTCTTACATAGCTTTTATTTTTAACATAATGTAACTAGCTAGTTGACAAACCTAAAGCTGTAAACGTGCTGGAAGAATTCTGCTGTAAACGTGCTGGAAGAATTCTGCTGTGAGTTTCACCCTGATTATACAGTACATTGCTGTTATGAATACTTTTAAGAGACCGATTGTTGAAATGGTATCTGTTGAGTGTAAGGTCCACTGGCTGCCCCTTGTTTCAAGACTCATCATGGTATACCCAATATTTCTGCCAGCAAATCCTCAGAATGATGTTTCATAATACCTATGATGCCCTGTCCAACTGGTTTAAAGTAGCCAGCATCCTATCGTTATAGAGAAGGTTAGAGAAGCAGCAGGGAAATCCCTGGCAAGAACTTGGATTTCACTATTTTGGAACATTTCCCATTTACCAAGCAGGGTAAGTGGCATCTCCCTCAAAGATTAGACTCCAGTTGGCTTGAATTTTCTCCTGTAAGAAGTCACTTGCCATTAGACACCATCAGCTGCATGGCTGGCATCCTGCCCAATCATTCAGCTGAAGCGCCCCATCTAGCGAGGTCTGGTTATCCAAGATAAACATGTTGAATACGACGTTTGAACAATGAATCCCATTGGTCAAAGCAATCCAGGATAATTACAAGCAATACCAGCATACATCAGGGTCTCACCAATTAAATCCAGGGTAAACTCTTCCATCTCATGGTTTAATTTTCCCCAGGACTTATTCTGGGTGAGTTGGCTCCCTTACACATCCATTGTGATAACATATCTGACAGTCCACCAGAGGCAACTGGGACCATAAGCCTATTCAAGCTTTGTTTAAACCCTGCCTCACTAACCAAGTAATTTCCATCTAAATATATGATCACCACACCAGATGACACAAAACACCACTAATACCAGGGACATAGATTGGTCCCACCTCATATTACACATGCTGCACCACTTAAAAAGCATACAGGCAAAAAAAAAAAAAAAGGTAGCATATAAATAAGCACAGATTCCACATGCTCAATTACTCTTTGGGGCTTATATGCATAATTCAGAGACCAGTTTTGAAAATTTGTCCTTACTGTACATAGGAAGAGAAAACACTTGAAGAGTGGAGGGAAATGAAAAAAAGGAAGTTATATGTAGTTCTGATCTTCCAGTAAAGCAAGTTGTATTTAATGTGAGTGAATGGGATGCCTATGACAAACAATGATGATATGTGTCAAATAATATTTATATAGAAGGTATAGCCACAGGCAAGCCTATGTCAGCAATAGCACCTGGGGACACACTGAGCCACAAGTAAGTGAATCTGAAAAAGAGCAAGATCCATATTGCGTACTTGCTGCTTAAAAACAGCAGTCAGCCAACAAGAGAGTGCCCAATTCTTTTTCATATAGGGCAAAAGAAAATAAAAGCCTTTGTTCTCTCTGCCTGGAAACAGCCCTGATAATACAGAGAACTGGCAAAGAAGAAAGACACAGATGATCTATTTCTTTCCTTTCTATTATTGCCAATGAACTGGAGTAGATTAATACCGTGGGCTGAGCTATCATTGGCCTGGCTATGGATTTTTGCTTTTGAGTACAGTACTGTCCAGAATAAAGGAACCTGTGTGTTCCACTTTCAGGATGTGTTATAGTGATGTAGTAAGTCAGCTTCTAAGAGCCTTTCCGCATTAGTGGACATCACTAATCTTGCTCAGTATGATACGTTCAAAGTGATAAGTCAGAGACTGCACCACATATCTATTTATGAAAGAAGGCATTGGCTTTATTTCTGCATTAGTCACAGACCTGTTATAAAACCCCTTAATGATGTACCTTGAATAAGAGGAATAGGTTCTGTGCTTTTTGAACCACCATTAACTTATATGCACCTGAGTTTCCGCTGCAAAAAAAATGGCAAATGGCAACAGTTGGTCAATCAAAGCTTATCATGATAATTATTGATGCATTCTCTTTCTTGGAGTGTCAGAACTTTTTGAGTTTCCTCCCTTTTGAAATACATATTCCATGAGGATGGCAATAAAGATAAGTACTTTGAGTACAGGGCAATGATTTTTAAATAGAGGAGAAAGAAAAAAACCTTAATAGGATAAGTACCAGAAAGGATTAACTATGGCTAAATAGCAGAGAGGATTAGCTATTATCCTGTCTATACAGATACCCAAGTTTCATGCAGACAAGTAGATAGGCTGCCTAAAGTCAGCACTGCAAAAATAGGGCTTTTTATTATTATTCCCAAGCCTATATTGAAATCAGGTTTATTAAAGCACATAGCTAAACAGATCATATAATCCACAAATTCTAACCTGAATAATCTATAAGAAAATTCTTTTAAATTCTTACATTGGGTAAGATTTTTAGGAAATGCTTAGATAAATTTTTTTTCCAAAATACAGATTTAATTTTTGCAATTAAAGGGAGGTCTATGGGTAATAAAGCTTACACCACCCATATATACCTGCTGCAATGTGTCAGGCTGAGTCACTAGACACTTAGCTGGTTGAAGAACTTTTGTTTGCTTTAGTTATGGGTTGAAGCAAGTAGCATATCCTGCTGTCAGCAAATTCTACATTACAGCACAGACATTGGCAGCTCAGATATCTAATACTGCATCCTGTTACCAAAACTGGTCCATATCAGAGCCTTCAGGAGAATGTGTAAGAAACATAAGGGACCATTTTACAACAAACTTCAAACATAGGAAGTTTCTCCCTAAATCCAAGAAGTTAAAGGTTGGTTTAAACTCTCATCATTGCCCTTTATATTCCTTACAATGTTTTTATCCTATTTAATGTACCTGTATATGTTCTTATTGTGTCTGTCTTCCCATTTCCTACACCCCCCCATCATCTTAGCTTCTGTATTCCTTCCAACTATATAAAAACATCAATAACCATTTCTCTTTTTCTTCCCAGTCTCTTGGAAAATAGCTTAATTATTTGAGAATTTTTGTTGCTGTTTGTGTTTAGGAAACTAGTCTGGCATTTGAGAGGCCTGCCTTCAATTCTCCACTATATCAGAATTCTTGTTCTTCCTTGGACAAGTCACTTAGTTTCTCTGGGCTTCAATTCCCCCATCTATAAATTAGGAGTAACAATATTTTACTACCTACATGTTGTGTGAATAAATACTTTAAAGGTATTTACTAGGGCAAGAGGAACCATATATGTGCCTAAGATAATATTTAAGTAGGTGTATTGTGTGAAGTATGTATTGAGAGGAAACGAAGCCAAAGTGAGTTTTGCATTTATTTCTGAAAGTGGTTAGTACTGTGGTTATTCTCATCTCTGGCGGGAGTGAGTTCTATGGTGTAGGTGAACATTTTTTTAAAG
This sequence comes from Mesoclemmys tuberculata, assembly GCA_007922155.1. Taxonomy (NCBI): domain Eukaryota; kingdom Metazoa; phylum Chordata; order Testudines; family Chelidae; genus Mesoclemmys; species Mesoclemmys tuberculata. The sequence goes on along the minus strand of ML675624.1, from coordinate 56,043,366 downwards.
GTCTCGGTCATGCATTCACCGTCTTCCCATATATAGGCTGAGAGTTTCATTGTTCCAGTAGAACACAGCTATTGGCAGAAGTTGGTCACAGAGGAGATGATAATCTTGCAGGTTACTATAGCCAACACTACTATAGGGTTTGATTATCAGGAGAGAGACCTTGAATAGTTCTCTATATTCAGTGAGGAGCCAACGCAGAAAGTAGAGCATGGTGGTGATATGTGCATAGCAACCTGAATATCTAAAAAGCAGACAGGATGCTGTATTTTGCCCCAGTTGGAATCTTTTTGGGGAGTATGGCTTTATTCCTAGATTTCATGGAGTAGATCCTTACCTGCTGTGAATTTGACATAGCTCCATAGGCTTTAGAAGAGCCAAGCAGATTTGCACCAACAGAAAATGTGACCCAATGTGTGGCAATAATTAAGCCTAGAGTACACAGATGTACGAATCATTATCAAGATCAGTATCTAAAGGGCACAGTCCCATAATCCTAAATCAGTAATTTTACCCTAAAAAAGGCTTAAATGGAATTTAAGAATGGATATGCCTTGCACCAATCTCAAGTGGAATAACAATGGTTATGTACAAAGTACATCCAGTTGCACTCAAGAAAAAAATAGATTTTTAAATTGGCTTAGGGCCTTGCTGTCTAAGAGCACAAGCCCCTAACTATGAGAGATGTTACAGAGGAAACAAATTCTTTGTTATGATTCCCTCTTTCTATCAGCATGACCAAAAGTCTTGCCAGGTCAGCTTCAGAAAGTTGCTGATCTCAGCAAAGTAAGCCCGAGAGCTATAGTGCTTAGAAGGATGAAAGCCTCTAGAGAAGAAAACCAGATCCAGCTAGCCTTATTTCAATTAATTATGTTGTTTAGCCATAATTCCTATACTGAGTTTTGATGCTGTAGCTGGAATTTATCTATGATCTGATTGTTACTTTAATGATACTTATGAAAGGAATAGGAAGTTGTGCAAGATATGTTCTGGAGTATGTGGGTCACCCTGACCTTACCGGTATTGGACTCTGGGTATGGACTCGGTATTGGACTCTGGACTATTTGGATATGGAATTTCGATTCAAGAGGGAGGGTAGAAGCTTCAAGCTAGAGGTCAGGGAGTTTATATTTTAGTTTTGTAGAGCCAGAAATAAGAGCTTGTATCTGCAGGATGGTTACATAAGCCTATAGCATGAGATTCACTTAGTGCAGAGGGCCAGCATAAATAATTTATTTCAAACAGGTTTTGGAGAAATTAAACACACAAAATATGTGAAATGAACATTAAGGTTGCAAAGTCAAGCATTCACAAAGGTAATAAATTACAGAATAAAGGTTGCCTGTGCGTTGTGAATTAGTATCTTTTTTCAAGCATTATGGAAAATTTTAAACAGGACTATTTATTGACCTTCTCTTTAGCCATTATTTTACATGTCATTGCCATACAATTGCTTTTACAATTATTATTATGATTTGCACTGTGATTGAGTCTTGAGGATCCACTAGAAATATAACAAGATGGTCCATGCCATGAAAAACTTCCAATCCAAATATAAGATGAGAGACAATGGGTGAATTCAACACAGGGAGAACAAATTCATACATTCCAAATGAAATCTTAATTGTTCCTCTTGGAAATTTTCCACACCAAAATCAGGTTGCTGTTAGGCATAGCATAGATAATTCAATAATAGAGCTGGGCAACTAACAGATTTTTTTCTGTTTAACGACAATTCTGCAATTTTTTTTAAAAAAAGTTTGCATCACATTGAACCAAACCCAAAAATTTTCAGTGAATTAAAAAGCTATAGTTTGAAATAAAATGAAACATTTTTTGACTCAAAATACCACAATTTAGAGTAAGCATTTTTTAAATTTTTTGTAAAAATAAAAATAAGGAACATTTCAAGATAAGTAATTTTGAGTAAAAAACCCCAAAATGTTTCATTTTGAAAATGTCAAACAAAATATCTCATTTTTCCAGGTTTTTAAAGCTTTTTGTTATCTCCTTTCACCAAACGAATTCATGTGAAATAAACATAACTTTGCTAAGTGTTTCAGTTTCACCAAAGCTCCATTGAGCACAGAGGGATGTGGACACATTTTGCTCTCAAAATTTCAAAATGTTTCCACCAGCTTTAATTCTGAATATATATTAAGAGTAAGTCTGGAAGTGCATGAATCACAAGACTGAAAATCAGGAGTTTCGGGTTCTAGAGCTAAGATAATTTCATCTTCCTTCCATTATGAATGTTTGTGAATTATTCAAAATTATGGAACAAATAACTTTAGTAATTTACTCCTACTCCGTAGATCTTTCACAAAAGTAGCTGAGATTGGGATAAATTGTCAAGTGGTGGATTTCTTGTTCATGTCCTGCTTTTAGTACTCCATTCAACATTAACACGCTCATCTCTGTTTCCTTCCTCAGCCCATCCCCGTTGGAAGTGCTCTTCTACAACTGGACCCTGCTTTCTTCCTCAGGAGCATCTTCAGCCAGTTCTCCATGCCTCTACACCCAATGCTCCCAGGAATGGCCTCAATCTCCAAATCTCTCGGTCCTTCCTCCCCCTTCATCCCATAGTCCCCCACTTTTAAAATTCCTTCCCTTCTGCACTCCTTTTCCCCAGATCTATCCCCTTTCTAAAATCAGTTTTCCTCTTTCCCAAACCACTCTAAACAATTACTGAGGAGCCACCCATATTTAAAAGCAAATTTTGCTGCAGCTTTGTCCCAGTCTTTATGGTTCCCCTGCTATCCATTTTCTCAGAGTTCTCATTCCTGAATGCCCCACCTCCTCCTGCACCAGCTGCTTGCATGCCTCCCCCCCTTCCATCTCCTTATGTGAAGACTACACAAAGCCTCATCTGTCTAAGGTATTTGTATAGCCCTCACTACCATTGTATCTGAAGTTACAATCATTGAGGTATTTATCATCACAATGCACCTGTGAGGTAAGGAACTGCTCTTATCCCTATTATACACATGAAGAACTAAGACAGAGATTAAGGGACAGATTTTTAAAGGTATTTAGGCACCTAAAGACATAGATGGGTGCCTCATGGGGTTTTAAAAGCAGCTAACTCCTATAGATTTCCAATATGGCTAAGTGACATGCTCAAGGTCACAGAAAGTTTGTGGCAGACCAGGGAACTGAACCTGGGTTTCTTGTGTGCCAGGATATTTCAGTAAGCTTTTGAGTGGCCTCCCTCATAGCTTTACCTTCACAGACATTATTTTAGGAATATTTTATTCCATTGCTTATTAATATAACTGTTTACACAATAAATGTGTGTAAAAACTATTAAATGAAGTGTTTAATTTACCTAAGTGTTTTAAAATGTATTTCTGAAACATAAATTTGGGGCATTTGTTTATAGGAAGCAAACTTAATGGAAATGGGCATTTTTTTATTCAGTGAAATTGTGCAAGTCTAAAACATAAATTCTTGCATTCTTTTAATTTTTGGTTGTATTCTCATCCAGTTTCCATATATCAACATATTCTGCATATGACAGAGCCTTTAATAAGATTCATAATGGTGAATGCTGTGGCAAAGTTAATAAAATATAACAGAATACAAAACACTGTTCTTATCACCAACTCCATTTTAACCTTATCAGGAAGAGTCAGATCAAGACAACTATTCAATTATTTGAAACACATGTAGCATACAATCCAAATACAAATTTCCTTTCAGTGACCTAGATGAATAGTACAAGGATTAGTATCTTCAGTTAGAAGTAGCAGCATTAAAGCAGTAGAAATAATATGCCACTGACTTCAAAGGAGTAGGAATTATAATATTATGATTTTTGTTCTGATATTTCATAGCACGAAGTTCATACTGAACTGTACAACAACATTTATTGATAGTATGACTCTTTGAAAGACACTCTGGGACCACACTGCTGTCTCCTTCACTGTGAAAGGAAAACAGAAGTGATACAAAACAATCTGATTCTGAAACCAGGATATGCCATTTACTTCAAAAGCACTGCTCTCAAATTCTCTGCCATAGTTCCATGCACAGAGAGCACTTATATCCAGTTGCCTGAGAGAAGTTCAACTGAGCTAAGGGATGTTAAGCAAGGTCAACAGAGAGAAAATAGAATGTGTCAGGCTGTCATCCTTTCCTTAACTACTGGTGGCCTACAGAGTCATACTGTCCATATGATGTGCAACTAGAGGGCCCAATCCTACATTCAAAGATAAAGATACCAGTTACTTTTTGGCTGAGTTATGTGGACAATGGGGGGCGGGGGGGGAGACAAGGGGTGGAGGGAGGGGAGAGCAGAGTGTGTCAGGGAAGGTGCATTGATGTTATTTCTTTTTGCCTTTTTCCATTTGCAAATTGTTCACAAGTAGCCCAGCTTCCTTGAATGTATTTGTACGAACTGAACTAACCTGTCAATGGCAAAATTTGTCACTAAATAATTGCCACAAATAACTGCTGTTCTGTATATTTTTCATAAGGAGCTAGTTGCAAACATTTGATAGTCAAAATTCCACATTTGAGTTTTGATTATTAGTTTTGATGGAGACATTGATTACTAAGTAGGTTTCTGTTCCTTGATTGGTTAAGCACCCCTGTCAAAATAAGCTTTCTGATGCAAATATTCATTTATGAATTCAAAAATCACTTTGAGTATTATGCTGTATTCACTATCATTGAGTTTCTGTGAATACTGTTCTTGGTGTACTTTGTTTGAGTGCAAACATGAAAAGCAGATGAGCTAAAGCAGTTCATTTGCTCATTTACAGGAATATCTGAGAAATGTTGTGTAATATCTGGCCAGTTTTTCAGTGAGACGCTCCACCTGTGAATGTGATTGATGTCTTTGTCATTTATGGATGTGAATTAAGGAATCTGGTTTACATGACTTGCAATGTATTTGTCACTGCATTCCATATATTACAGATTTCTCTGATATTATTGGCAATTATTGAAAATATTAGCAATTTTCCTTTTTTTTTTTTTTTTGGTTGTAATTACAGTGTAAGGAAGCTAAATTGTTTAACATTTATATTGTCTGGGATTTGCTCTTATCTGATTTTATCAGTATGAATAGTTAAGGTTAACTTCCCTGAACAATCCAGTAAACGGCTGAGTGCTTTGCAACCTACTGTTTGCACGATGCCTGTGAAAATCTTTTCAAATAACCACATCTGTGAGGTCTGGGCTCTTCTGACGTGAGACCATATGAATCTCAGAGGGACTCTTTCATCATCCTGTCTTTATTGTAGACAGCACTGAAGCAGTATGAACCAGCTTCTCATTGTTCCATTCCAAATTGAATGTAGGAAAGGTATGATTGAGTGCTCCCTTTTGAATGTTGCCAATTTAGACACAGCTTTCAGAGGAGTTTATGACTTGGTTCTTTCTTTAACCTTATTTGAAAAGTGGCATATCTCATTAATAACTTTGCCATCTCTCCTACAGTCGGCATCTGGAAAGAAGTTCAACTATAGGCCTAAATTCATCCCTGTGTCTGTAATCAGTCCAGAATAGAGAACATGAAGGGGATCCTTGAGGACTGCCTTAACTTGCATCCCTTCTGCAATGATCCTTGAGGGCTGCTGTAGCACTACAGAACAGACAAAGTCCAGATGTACCTTGTCCATTCCTGCTTTCATGTCCCAAATTCCTATGGAACAACTTCAACAGAGGTTCTAAAAGGGTTTTCACTCAACTAGTCAGGCTGGCTCCTTGCCTATGCAAAGGGACCACAGGGCAAGTTAACTTTTGGGGACTGGTGTCAAAATACCAGGATAAGGCATTTGAAAGTTAATATTTTTCTTCTTTCTCAAGTGGTCCTGTCAGAGAAGTGAGGACTTCCCATTCTTATCCACTGTACATCCCTCCATGAGGACCCACATTAAAACCAAGGAAGTTTGGTTGGAGCTCTTCTCACAAGCCATAATGCCCCTTTTTTGTTTGACAGAATTAAGAGATGAAAGGCAATCTCTGGACTCAGGAGTGAATCAACCAAGAGACAAGAAATAGAATTCTACACACCCACGCACTCATCCCATTCATTTCACAGTACCAACTCCTGCTGCTAATTGTCCTGGCTAACTACCTGAACAAAAGTGAACATCCATTGTATTTTTCTCTGTTTTGCTGGATAGCTTCTTATAAATGACCTTGTAGGCCCTGTGAGCTAATCAGTTACAGCAGTGTAAATCTTGAGGAACTCTGTTGACTCCATTAGTCTAAATCTGGAGCTAATCCACATTGTAATTGAGATCAGAATCTGTCCCTTTGTATGTACTCATAGCAATTACTCTAAATACTTAAGAAGTTCCCCTTCTAAGATGAACTTATTTTATTATTGGATGAGATAGCATCTCTCCAACACTGTAAAACAACTTGCTTCTTTACAGTTACAGCCTTTCTGAGAGAAGAACAGCTTGATCCTCAACCCTATGTTTGTACCGTGTTTCAGGGTACTCTGCATAGCTTGCGTAACTCCCATTGACTGCTGTCGAATTTTCAGGTAAGTGTAGACCAATCTCAGTCTTAGGTTGAGGTTAATGCTGACTAAAATGCTTAAAAATGATATGTTGTCATTATTCTACTGTTTATGGGGAAATTTACAGTGTAATCACAGTCTCTTTTATATCTGAACTTGTGGCAATGAAGTTTCTGTTTTTAAAGTAACTGAGAATGCAGACTGTCATGAGAAGGGTGCTCCATATTGTGCCTGTTTATGTAGCACATTAAAGGGTAAGTCCTGCTCTTAGTTGAATGGACGGCAATCTTTGTCAGCCCATTGTTTTGCTATTATGGCTTGATGAGGCTTGCCCACAGACCACACTGGGAAGGAATTGTAACAACTGGAGCCAGCCAGAATGCCTTCTGGTGAGTGCGTGCTCTGATAGTAGTGTTACCAACCTGGAAGAGGGTGTAACATCCACTCCCTTCCACACTCAGTCAATTCTGTTTGTCTGTGTAGTTCTGGGGAGTTCTTGTGAAGGCTAGTTGCAAAGTTTACTATGCATAATTCCTGTACTCTCCACACTGATTCATAACTGGCCCTTGCACAGAAGACAAAATTTTCCCTTCTTTCCTCCTCCTCTCTTTCCATATCCCTACAGCCTTGTGCATCTGTTCAAGGCCAGCCACACTCTAGCCCAAGTTTTTATATATGCTTTTGAGGACTTCACATTCCAACCCAAAGCTACTTAATATTAGTGCATTTTGATTGGTTGTTTTTCTTCCTTCTCTCATCTCTGTGGTGTTTGCACTAGCAGTAATTAGGAGTTTGAAGACAAGTTAGAAAAATAATAGTTGAATGTTTTTAGAGAGCAGTTATTTAAACTGAGTGTGGATGAAACTTCATGGATAAAGCAGAGAGGAAACTTTACACTTCATATCTCCCCTGAAACTTTACACTTTACACTTCATATCTCCCCTGCAGAATATCTAGCTACAACCATTACATCATTAGTACAAAGTCTCATTGGCAGATGAGGTCAGTATAACATTGTTGCTACCTGCTAGTAGCCTTATAGGCATTAAGTCTTTCATAACTGTTGCTGCATATAGAACAATTGTATTTAGAGCTATCTATTCATCCATGATTGTCTAGACTTTACCTCAGAGAATTTGACTGATGAGTAGGTTACTTAGGCTATTTCCCTACAACTGTACTTAGCAGTGTATAATGTTGCCCCAACATCTAGTTTTTCACTTTTGAGATAATACTGACTTCAATGTTCAATGTTATTTTGACATGGAGTCGTGAAGACTAAATGTGTTTTCTGTAGCTACTGATATGCTTAGCCTTGACAGACTACAAATCATTTAGCTGCTTGTACTTTGTTTTTGTTTTGTACTTCATTATTCTAGGCTTTGGTTGTACATGCCAATCTGATATTGTCTTGGGACACTTTGAAAAGGCTTTCCTATTCATCTGGGCATCATGACCAGAGAGAGGGAGGCTGGTCCTTCTGTTTCAAGATAAAATATGTGGGGTTTAGTTTCTTGGTGTGATAGTTTTCCCAGTCAGTCAGTCAGTCAGAGACAGGGTTTGTTTATTTCCCCATCCACCATTCTTTTCTGATTATTTCTTTCCCTGCATGTACCTGTTATTAATCTATTTCAGAATATCTATTCCCTTTTTCTTGTGGTTAAAATGTGATAATCCCTTCGCTCTATATTAAAATCACCCTTATTGAATTAAATGTAATACACTCTGTCTCCTTAAAAGTGAATATTTCTCCTGCATAAAGTCCATTTTGACAGGATATACTGACTGATAGACAGCTGTCATCCCAGTCAATTTTGCTTTGACAATTGTGCAAAATATTTTTTTTTAAATACTCATCTTCTGAAATATAGAATATTTTAAAATATTCATTCATCCATGCATGCATGAATCCTTTTAAATATTAAGGGCTAAATTCCCTTCTCAAATGAATACACGTTTCTCACATATGCATCTAAAGTTAGAATCTGGCTATAAAACAGGTAGTCCCCACTGCCTTCCACAGTTCTATAATTCAAGAGAATTAAAAGGAATGACTTCAAGCAACATTCATAAGGTTTTTTGGGTGAGGGGTGGGATTTCTGAGTTTTCAGGAAGAATGAGTGTTAGGAAGTCTGCAACTCTAATTGCTCTTGGAGAGGCTGCTATAAGGGATATAGTGTAGGTGGCAGTTATTCAAAGAATATGTTACACTAGCAGTCCCATGTATACCTGAAGAAGGAAGGAATGTTGCCATGGGTGATATAATGGCTTTTGCTATTTCATTCCCAATGCAGCTTTATTGGCTTCACTCTTACTATCCCAATCCCATCATCTACTACAGTTTGGATATAACTTCAAACTGCTAAAAGATCCAAATAATAATTATCAAAGGGTAGATAGAATTTAAGGTTTTTCCATGTGCAAAACACAGATTCCATCTTCTTCCCAGGACTTTTTCTAAGGTATGTAAAGGAAACTATTACTAACTAGTGTCATAAGCTATGCTTCTGAAGCACTTTCTAGGGTATAAATATGCACTTACTCTGTCTCAGTGTTACTACAGCATCAGTCCTCTGCAGATTCATGTACCTCCAGCAACAAGTCTCAGAAGCACTTCTCCCTCTCTTTCTGGTGTTTTCAGTAGTCCAAATGAAAAGGACAACAATTTGACAGTCTCATTGTCCCTTGATTCATCTGCCTTCACCCCACTACACTTGTAAGGCTTCTGGAATAATATTCTCTGAGCAAGAGCTGGGTCTCTAATACTTTTCTAGGATGAGTGTGCCAAGCTCAAAGAGAAAAGAAACAACATAAAAAGATCCCTTTACTTATCTAAAGAGGCCAGGAACCAAATAATCCTTCAGCAGTTTTCCTAGTCACCCAGCTCCACTCTATGGCTTTTAAAAACTCTGCTTTATAGCTCTGCTTTCCTCTGTGCAGTTTCTCCCTACGCTTGGATCGTCTCTTGTAAGAAACAGCCCTCTCTAGGTGGAACACATCACAGGTGCACTCATTTTGAGACGATTGCATCAGAGGTGCTTGTTAACCCCTTTCTGGCTGGGATAGAATCTTGTCCCAACACAAGTATATATTATTAGTCTTTGTGATATATTGTTTAAAGGAAGGCGAGGAAATAATTGTGGAATTCAAGACAAAGTTCAAAACCTATTTACTGGTATGACCCCAGTATGAAGCAGATAACCAAAGCGAAATTGGCTTTCAATTATTTATTTAACAAAAAGCCAAATACAGCATGAGCATTTTAGGTAGTGTCACTAATATGAGAAGCAAATGGAAAACTACTGTACTTGCTGTTAAATTTGTTTCTTAATAATCTCTTAGGACAATGCACAATAGGAAAGTCTTGAAGATGCATTTGTCTGTCCTAAGTAATTGGATATTTCAGTTCATTCTGTGATTTTTATTTTCCTCAGTAGTTCTGTCTATTGTTCCTCCTGAAGCAGTAAATTATGTAACTTTCATAACTACCCTTCCCATAACTTGACAATTTAGATAAGAATATTTAGAAACACCCACCTCTTTTCAGCAGATCAAATGATCTCTTAAAAGCTTGGATTCAGGTAAATCACCAAGGAAAGATATTTTTCCCTCCATGTTTTATAAATTATTTGGTTCTCAAACTTCCTCTATTTTTCAGAAGTCTTCTCCCCTCCTTGTTGAAGATAGTTTTTCTTAACACTTAATGAGATCTGTATTTTATTTAATCTGCCTAAAAGACCTTGATCTGTAAGCATGTTTCATCTATTTCGTTGATTAATCTGGAATTGAAGATTTATCCAAAAATACTGATATGATAGCTTTAAAAAGCCGAATTCCACAGTTGGTTCATTTCTGTCAGTCCAGCATTGTGAATGGAAAGTCAGAAGCTAAATTATACTGGGGCAATATTCAGCTGACTACATATTAAGCAGTGTTTATCAGCAGAAGCACATTATATCTCTGCTTCAGAGTGTAGATTGGTTTCCAATTGGTTCCTGGGTAACATTCTTTGATCCAAGCTAACTTAGTGACTACCTTTCTCCTTATGCAATGCCATAAGGTAACAGCCCTCTTGTTTAAATGAGAAAGGAAGGTATCAGGATATTTTCAGTGAGGAGTCCTCCACACTGAACATATAGTTATGTGGGTCATTAAAGCTGGCAGACATAACAGCCACCCTTCCTTTAGGAAAAATGTAAGAAGCAGTAAAGATCCTTTTGAAATAAGACCACTGAAACAACAGAAGAGGGCCACATGCAATGCCAATCAGGAATTGATCTAAGGGGTGGAAGCATTGCACTGGGAATTAAATGCAAACACAGATGGCTGGGTATTTTTTGGTGGAGTTGTGTGTGTGTTTGTATGTAAATAAGAACACAGAAAGACACCAAGATGGCAGCAGACACTGCCAAGGACAGTCAGAAAAGCACTTTTAGAGTGACCCTGAAAGAAAGATCAGAGAGACATATTCTTTTGAAGAGTGTTGGATGAAAAAAAGAGGGTTTGAATATTGAGCAATACAATTGTCTCCTGCTGTTGATTCCTATAGAGTTCAGGGAAACAGGATTTTGAGTAGCATATAGGAAAAAAATCTGAAAGACTAAGGCACAAAATGAATTATGCCTAGCAAATCACATGAAAGGCAATAAGAAGAGGTTCTATAAATTATACTAGAAGCAAGAGAAAAGACAAAGGACAGCATAGGTCTCAGTGAAGGAGAGCTAATAATAGATAGCAACAAGAAGGCTGAGATGTTTAATACCTATTTTGCTTCAGTCTTCACTGAAAAGGTTAATGGTGACCAGACACTTAACACAATTAATATTAACAGAAAGGGGAAAGGAACACAGGTTAAAGCAGGGGAAAAAACAAGCTAAAGAATATTTAGATAAGTTAGATGTATTCAAGTCAACAGGGCCTTATGAAACTCATCCTAGGAAACTTAAGGAAATAGTTGAACAATCATGGAACCATTATGCAATTATCTTTGCATCAGGATAGTTCACAGCTGAGTTTTTAATATTGTCTCCTAGAGAAACCACCAACTTTCCTAAATTATTTCCTTAGATTTTCTTCCCATTTAATTTTACCTCCAAGTTCTGAGTTTGTTACAAATCTGCTTTTTTTTAAGTCCATTGTCCTTATTCTGCTGCTCTCACACCCTCCTTTCCTTAGAATCATGGAATCAATCATTTTCACCCAAATTTTCTTCCACCTTCAGATTTGTTACCAATTTGTCTCTGTTGGCCAGAATCAAGTCTAAAATGGCCATTCCCCAGGTATTTCTCCCACTTTCTGACACAAAAAGTTATCTTAAGTAGATTCCAAGAATTTACTGGAAATTTTGTGTTTTGCCATGTTACTTTTACAATAGGTGTCTGGGTAGTTAAAGCCCCCCATTACTACAAGGTCTCATGTTTCTGTTATTTGTTCTAGAAGTTATTTGTTCACCTCCTCTTCCTGATTTGGTCATTTACAGTAGACCCCTACTGTGACAGCGATCCTATTTTTTACCCCTTTTATCTTTATCCAGAGCTATTCAACTAGTCTGTCCCTCACCTCGTTCTGGACCTCAGAACAAGTGTATATATTTTGGATGAGTAATGCCACACCTTCTCTCTATCTCTTCATCCTGCTTGTCCTTCCTGAACAAACTACACCCCTTTGTTCCAGTTCTGAGACTTATCCCACCATGGTTCTATGATGATAATTAAGACATAATTTAGTGTATGGACTAACACTTCTAGTTCTTCCTATTTATTCTCCATACTCCTTGCACTTGTATATAGATAGCTAAAATGTTCAGCAGATTTCCCCACTGATTTCCCTCTTGTTCCTGTTATCACACTATTGTAATTTACCACATCCCCCCCCCAACACCTAGTCCTCTGTTAAGACTGCTTTTTTTATGCTCACTGGTAGGCAAGTCACTTGCCTGTTTTGAACCTAGTTTAAAGCTCTGCTCACTAGGCTAGTGAGTCAGTGAATGAAGACGCTCCCATCAATATCATCTGTGCAGCCATGCATTCACCATGTGCATGTCCCTGACTGGGCCATTGACCTTAACTAGGATGGTGGATGAAAAATAATGGCTTGTTCCTCTAAACTCTGAAGGTAGAATTATCAATGAGATAGCTCCTGAAAACAGGGAAATCTCTCAGCTTTACAGTGTTCCTGTTTCTTCTGAATGGCTTTGCTTTCTTCCACTGGACAAAAAACGGGGTATTTTTATTTTGCCTCAGTCTTATATGAACCGTTATTTTATGCAATTAATAAAAAAACTTTGGTTTTATTTTTCTAGTGCACCATTCATGAGTGAGAAAAGCCTCTCTCTCTCTCTCCCTCTCTCCCTCCCAGCAACAACAACAAAGGAAAACAAAGAGAAATCCATGGGTAGCAGACAAAAAGGAGAAGTTTTTAAAATGAACTAGGAAGAAAAAAAAATCCTCACAATGGTTGGTGACTAAATCCAAGTTGTAGAATTATCAATAATAATGCAGAAAAGGCAGAAGTATACAATAAATACTTTTGTTCTGTATTAGGGGAAAAGAACTGGCTGAGGAGTTTGCTATTTCTTTTCAATAAGTCTTGGAACGCTGGGAAAGTTTCAGAAGACTGGAAGAAAGCCAATAAGCCAATTTTTAAAAGTGAAAACCTGGATTATTGTAGGCCTGACAGCCTGACACTGATACTGAGCAAGATAATGGAGTAGTTGAAACAAAACTTGATTAATAAAGAATTAAAGGAGAGTAAGGTAATTAGTACAAATCAGCATGGGTTTGTGGAAGTTAGTTTGACAGATTCCAACTTGATACTTTTTATGAGATTACAAATTTGGCTGATAAAGGTAAAATTTTGAGATAATAGACTTCTGTGTGGATTTCACTTGGTACCACACCCAATTGATTAAAAACCTGGAAAAATATAAAGTTAACATGTTATCTATTAAATGAATTAAAAACTGGCTAAATGATAGGTCTCAAACTGTAACTGTAAAGGGAGAACTGTCATTGAGGGGGTGTGTTTCCAGTCAGGTCCCATGATGATCAGTTCTTGGCCCTACACTGTTTAACACTTTTATCAATGACCTCGAAGAAGATATAAAATCATCTGATAAACTGATCAGCTGATAAACTTGGTAGATGGCACACAAGTTAGGGGATTGGTAAATAATGAAGAAGACAGGTCCACCATGAGCCTGAACATCTACATCACATTTTATAGTCCTGCAGTCTAAGTGTTTAATTGCATTGTAAACATACCAATATTCATTGAGCTCCTTGGGTCTATCCATTTAGCTTAACAATGAGAAGCTAAGAACTACAATCTATAGGTATCTCCTTGGGGAACACATATTTAATAACAGGCTCTTCAATGTAGCAGAGAAATGTAGAACATTATTCAATGGCTGAAAGTTGAATCTAGTCAAATTCAGATGGGAACTAATGTGTAAGGAGAGCATTTAACCATTGAAACAATTTAACAAGGTTTGTGGTGGATTCTCTGTCACTGACAATTTTTAAACCAAGATTGGATATTGTTCTAAAAGATATTCTCTAGGAGTTATTTTGAAGAAATTCTTTGACGTGTGTTCTATAGGACACCAGACAGGATTAGCACAATGGTCCCATCTGGCCTTGGAATCTGCACCAAAAAAAATAACCCCAAGAACCGAAAAAACAGAAGTTGCATCCCTTGCTTCCCTGGATAGGCCATGCAGAAGAAGAAGTGAAAAGCTTATGTCATTGGCTATGCCAGCCTTACAAGTCTTTACCATACAGGGAAACCCTACATGTATTAAGATATGCTATTCATTAAAACACCCTGTTCCATCAACTGCTTCCAGTTAATGACCATGTGACGTGAAGATCTCAAGAAACAAAGCAGAAAAAGTTCAAACATTTTGTTTTTATTTTTCATTTCACAAGTGAGGGATGCCTCAATGGTGCAATGTTCCATAAAAGTGTGAATGAATGAAAGAATAAATGTGTGTATATGTGGATAAACAGTGCCTTTAACAGTTTCCCCACAATAAACACTAAATTGTAATCAAATTAGCCAGTAGATTCTCCAGTACAATGTAATGGAAAACTTTTTTTGTGTATGATTTAACCAATGCTTGTGTTAAATTTGTAAAAAATTCTCTGCTATTCTGTGAAGGGTGGCAAGCAAGGTCAGTAAAATCAAATCACATAACTATGTCATTTAAAATGAAGTATGAAATTGAGGATACCAAGAAGTACACTAATCAGTGTACTTCCTTAAGGTGAACCATAGAGCATAACAGCATAAGAATAGCTTACTGGGTCAGATCAGTGGTCCATCTATCACAGTATCCTATCTTCTGATAGTGGCTCATACCAGGTGCTTCTGTTAGCCATTCCTAGCCTCTAGCAAACAGCAATCCCTGCCTGTCTTGGCTAATAGCCATTGATGGACCTATTCTCCATGAATTTATCTAGTTCTTTTTTTAACCCAGTTATAGTCTTGTACTTCACAACATTCTCTGGCAAAGAGTTCCACATTTTGACTGTGCTTTGTGTGAAGAAATACTTTGTTCTAAAGCTGCTGCCTATTAATTTCATTTGGTGACCGATAGTTTTTGTGTTAGGAGGAGTAAATAACACTTCATTTACTTTCTTCACACCAGTCATGATTTTATAGACCTTTATTATATTCCCCTTAGTCGTCTCTTTTCCAAGCTGAAATATCCCATTTTTATTAATCTCTTCTCATATGGAAACTGTTCCATACCCCTAATCGTTTTACTTGACTTTTGCTGTACTTTTTCCAGTTCCAATCTATCTTTTTTGAGATGGGGGAACCAGATCTGCATGCAGTATTCCAAATGTGGTCATACTAGGGATTTATAAAGAAGCAATATGATATTTTCTGTCTTATTATCTATCCCTTTCCTAATGATTCACAACATTCTGTTAGATTTTTGACTGCTGCTGCACACTGAGTGGATGTTTTCTAAGAACTATCCATAATGACTCCAAGATCTCTTTCTTGAGTCTTAACAGCTAATTTAGACCCCATCATTTTATATGTATAGTTGGGATTATGTTTTCCAACGTGCATTACTTTGCAATCAAAAGCTGTGAGCCATTTCCATTGGCAAAGGCCTAATACAAGAATTGACATTTACTACGAAATTAGCTCCTGCTTAAATTTTCCCATTGCAGGATCAACAAAAGTAATTCCTTTCATGTGAACCTCATAGTTGGATTTAATTGCATTCTGTATTGATTTTGTAATTGTATATTTTAAACCTATTAATTTATTGTTTTCATTTTAATTGTGACTGATTTCATCATTGTATTTTTTATTTCTAATTTGCTAAGTGATCTGTTTATTTAGGTCTATATTTGCTTGCTTACTCCCATTAATAAAATCTGTAAAAATAAACAGAGCTGGTTTATTTTGTCAAAATTGCAACGGGATCACAAAACTCTTCCTTAAAGACATAGATAAATTCATAAGGTATTTCAGCCCTTTGGCTCTTTCCTTGATTTAATCCCTATATCCCTTACACAATACTTTACCCCATTGCCTAACTGCATTTGACTTAGTGATATTCAGACCACATTGGAAGGGCCTTCCCTGAAGAAGTGAGATGAGTAGTTTCCAAGGGCAGACAAGCTTGGTTTTCATGGAGGCTTATATGATTATTGTTCCAGTATAAATTTTTAGTAGATTTCTTAATAAATAATATAGAAGTACTTAGAGTTTGTAATATCGATGTGTGGTAAAGTGAAAGAAAGAAAAAGCATAAAGACTATATACGACCTACCAAACATTATGTGGAAAATAAAAAACTCAGACTGCAGTGTCAGCCTCATTTCTGAGGACGGGTGTTTGCCCAGACAAAAAGAAAATTAGGATATTTAATTTAGGGTAGACCTTTTATTTTGGTCCTTTTTCCATAGAGAAGATTAGATATCTATATTCTAATCTCTCTGCAGCAATCTATCTATAACTAATGAGCATTCCTTTTTTCTTTTTGTCACATCAAGATTGTCCTTTCTTTCATATGCAATCCTTTGAACCATTGTCTGTGACAGCTCAAAATCCTCAATCCTATGTGGGTGGGTAACAAGAATGAATAGTCAAGTGAAACTTGTAGCAATGATGTAGTACTGGCAGGTTGTAACTTGATAAAAATCCAGGAACTCAGAGAGCACAATAAGAGATTCAAATAATAATCAATAAAACTTTGATCAGAAAGGGTCACATGGGAAAAAAATAAAGGAGATAGGTCCATACAAAAAAATCACCAAAGCAGAATTTCCAAAGAAGATGGAAATAATTTCATCAGAAAATGCTGATTCATGGGACCTAAAATACATCACAGAAACATCATGCATTCTACAAACTTTCACAAATCCAAGGCAGGGTTCCATTGCGCTACTGCTGACTTATTATAAAATAATATAAATATAAAATGAATTTATTAAAATACAATAAATAAGAAGACAAAACAAATTTCAGAATAAAGTGTTGAGTTTTTTTCAAGATGAAATTTGTCTAGACACTTTTTTAAAAAAAAACATTAAAAGTTTCAAAATAATTTAGTTTTGTTCCATTTTGAAACAGAATCAAATTTCAAAATGTCAGAATTTCCCCAAAAAACAAAAATGAAAGTTTCCACCACTTCCAATAATAACACTAATTGTCTGGATCCTGCTCTGATTGAAGTCAATGGGAGATTTTACACTGGTTGTAGGAAAGGAAGCAACAGGCACAGTGATAACAAGGTAACAACAACAAGCAAGCAAACCAATACAAAAAAGTAACAAATTATGTAGAACTGTCAATAACTGACTTTTATTATAATAGTCACATGAAAATGAATTTATGATTTTACTAAGGTTTGCTTTCAATATTTTTTTAAACTGTCTTTCTTTCAATGATTCCTTGAAAGACTGGAAGATGTCCATGTTTGGGAATTTTTATATATAACAGCTGACCTGTGATCAGAAAAATAATTGCAAAGGAACCCTCCTTCTCCTCTCCCTCTCTGGCTCCCCAGTTTATTTTTTCAAATTTGTTTTGTGCCAGGCTGGATTTGAATGAACAGTCCCAGATATAAAAAGCCAGTTTGGTTCCGCTAAGGCAGAATCCAAAGGGAGTCTGTACTGTCTAGATTTTGTTTAGTTGTTCTGTATATTCTCTGTGCTATGTATGACAGAGGGCACCGTCTGCAGCTTACTGCCAGCTGTCAAACACTTCAGTAGTAACATCTTGAATACTTGTAGGTTTTATTTTTGTTAGTCAGTAATTTAAAAAAAAAAGAAGCTTGATATTTAGTTTAAAAAAAATCCCAGAAGCTGGAATATTTTTTCACTGAATTGATCCCTTTTATGTTCTCATCCTTCTTCTGTTATAGAAAGACTTGCCTCCACTTTTCAATAAATAAATTTACTGCAGACAACTTTCTCTCAGACATAGTTGATTTCACAGATGATCATAAAATGGCCAGGAGAGCCTGAAGTAATGGAAAATATGACTGTCTGACAGAACACTATTGCTGTTCTCGTTCATAAATAATAGTATATGATTAAAATACTCTGGAGAAGATGACCACCATTACATTCAACTAGCAGAGAATGAGTGTTACCAGACCTCATCTATATCTTTCATCTCTCATTTCTCAGATATATCCTCTCTTTCTATACCTCTTAACTTTCTATGATACTTTCATTTCAGCTACACATTATAAACATCCCTTCCTTTTAAAATGAAAGCAATCAGCTTTTGTAATTTAAAAAAAAATCAATATAGTGATATTGTAGAAGAGGCTTTACGTTAGAAAAATTAAGAAAAGCCTTGTAGTGAGCCGAAATAAAGAATAATCTTCCATTAAGTCTTTGAGACAAGTAGATAACAAGTTTATTGCACATGTTTGAACTTCCCCTTGGAATATTCCTTGCTCACTGAAAGAAGCAATAGGTTTGTGTTAAATCATTAGATCGGCTGTTTGCAAAAATACCAACTCACAACATGTACTATTCTGTTTAAATAAAAATTAGACAACTCAAGAGGTGACTTTCTGTGTCCTTAACATTCAAAGAAGTAGTAATTTTGTACAGCACTTTAAAACTCAGCATTTGCCCATATTTAGTAAGCATCTATTTAGGCTTGTTTGAAATCATATACTATGAGAGTATACACTGAACATCCATTGAACTAAATGAATAACTGATTAATTAAAATATAATATGTGTGTACTGTATTCATGCTTATCTTTTTTGTCTAATTATTTAGAACTTTTAGAAACACTAACATCTAATATGTTTGTTTTGTGTAAAGGGAATAGATGAGGTGACAATCAAGTAAATGGAACACTTGGGCTCTCACTATTTACTACCTGTTCTCAATCTATTTAGTGTGCCTTGTGAAAAAAGTGCTGTTTTGAGAAACATTTTAAATATATCTGTCTATAGATGTCAGGCAACTCTGATGCTCAAGACATCTGATTCTGTTCCCAGTGAACTTCAGTTAACATAATTAACTTAAATCAGCGAATGAATGATCCTTAAAAGCTATATTTTGTGAATGTGGGTGAATTAATAATAGTGATTCAGTGACATTGTGAATATTTTTTTTAAAAAATAGCATTGATTCATTTGATATCAAAGATAATAATGTTATAGTAGGTGTAGGAGAGTAAAGAGTTAAAATCGGGACAAATGGTAAGGCGTAAGTTACAGAGAACGGAGTCAAGGCATGGGCAAACCTTGTTTCTGCTAATTGGTATGAATTCTAGTTAGATTCTGTTATTTCTCTTCTTTTCCTCCCTTCCTGGCCATCTGCGCAGAGGATGAGATTGAGGTTAACTATTGATACTCCTCCTCAACAAGGTCTTTGGTGGGAAGAAAGCATTATCTTTCTTCCCCCTTTGCATGCCTTTACTTTATAGAACGTTAGTGTAAAAATAATAGGTTTTAAGGTGATGGGCCTGCCCCTGGATGGTAATCCTGTAAACAACAAATAGGGGCAGGTATAATTGTATTCATCATGTGTTGTCAATATTCATTTTATAGGTGTCAATATAACTAAATAAGGGTATATAGGGAGTTGCTGAAAATGTATACATTTACATTCTGGAATAAAAGAATTTACATACTGGATAAAATAATTGTAAAGTAACTCCCTCATTGCTCACTCGCGATGTTGAGGTGGAACAAGCAGGTAATAAAGGGTTCCGTCTCCTCAATCCGCCCCAGGGACAACCTGCTTGGTTATTTCTAATAGTAGGGAAAATATATTCTGATTTGTACAACATTGAATTTTAGAGGTTAAATTAAAAAAAAAAATAAAATCTAGGTCAAAAAAGAAAGCTAATCAGACCCAGATTATGAAAAATTTCATAGAAGCCCAAAACAAATCTGAAAATTCATATCTATTATGCTGCTAAGATTCCATCACATCAAGTCCTTAAGAGGACATGTTTGGACATTCACAGAACAGACAGACCATCTGCAAATGTTCTTACAGCTGGGTGGAAGTTCTGTAGGTATTCTTGAAAACTATCAAATTTTGGCTATACAGAGTCAAATGGCAGATTTCTACTGAGTTGGAAGAATATTGAAGTATAACTTTAATTGCTCTTTCTCCAACAGGTTTTGGTCCAAAGGAATAAGTTTTCTACTCCTTCTATCCTTTACAGGCTATATCTGAAGAAATGCATTAAAATAATATAATATTTGAAATGCTTAAAATAATTTTTATACTATATGAATAAGATGTATTCTTTCAAATGATAAAGGTAGATTATATGTTATTTTTAACACTTAACCTCCCCTATGTTAATGCAGTTTTATAAAACTCACAACCTTAAAACTGCCCCCTTATACACAATTACCTAAACAAAACAACTTTTGCTTAAACAAAAGATAATGACTACCAAAATTTTCTTTAGTTAAAAAAACCAAAATAAACCAAATAAGCTGTAAGAGAAAAGAAATATACAGTTATATCCATTTGCACTTTGACCAAAATGACACTGTCTGTTGAGGAAGGTTGGGTTATTAAGCTTTGACAGAAACACATGCACTGAGAGGGAGTGGAAGAGAAAGTGTATTTGGAAACTAGATCTGAGGAAAGACTAAAAGTGCATTACATATGTGTGCAGGATGCAAAGAGACATGTTAGCTACTTCAGTTTAACTGGGCATGAGAAGAACACTTGTATTTCATTCCCCAGTAAATCATTCTCATTCACTGTGCATTATATCTTTTAACAGCTTTCCAACAGCAAAAAAGTAAACATAAAAAGGTGAGAAGAAAATAGTCCTTTAAGGCTAAACTCTTTTGATCCCAATGCCAACTGCACTTTAGCAAGAGACACTTCTCACCCAACAGCATAGATGATTAAATTATTATATAGCCAGTTTTGAAAGAGGCCACTTTGCAGTTACTGGGTGGCTTATCAGAGATTCTTTCTTTTTTTTGCCTCCACTTTTAATGCTGACCTGTATCTGCAGACAGCTTTTTAGAAACAAATATATAAAAAGACAAGTTCATTTTTTTAATAGTGCAGTTGTGGGGCATCTAGACATCAAAGACATCGAGAGTTAAGTCCACTTAAAAGTTTGCTTAAACTGCATGAGACTTTCTGCCCTGCAGGGTGATTTCTATTGAATTCCATTTAATTCCGCAAAAGAGAAGCTCCCTTCCTACAGAAAAGATGGTCATTTAAATGGGAGAGACAGTACATTGTCCCAACAAAAGCTTCTTGTCTAAGTCATAATAATTGGCTCGACAGTTATTCCAGGATTCTCCAAACAAAAATATGTATACTGTCAATATACAGTATGTAAAGATTGTAGTTAAGTTACCCACATACTTTAGTCATGCAGAAGTATGGTCATTCAAATAAATAAAGATAGAAGCTAAATGCAATATCTGAAATTACCAGCTATGAAATAAAATAGGTGGTAGCCACCAGCTGAAATAGTTTGTTTTCTATGTCCCTGAAAAAGTGGTAATTAGTGCATATGCTTTATTGGCCTGGACTTGTATTACTTAAGTCATGCCTTTGCACAGAATCACACTCATCCAGTATTATACCTAAATTGTGCAATTTAAAAAGGAGAGTCATTTTAAGTTAAAAATTCTTATTTTGTATACAATTTTACAAACCTAATTTGAAGAAAAAACAGGTTTCAAGTTTCAGAATGCAGTCACTGCTCTGTAAAGTTCTGAAGTCAAACATTGTACTACTGCATGAGAATTAGAAAGTGACTACTAGAAAGTTTATAAACAAAAGTGAAAGTTACCAGTTTAGTCACCAGAATTAGAAAGTGAGTAGATTTAGAAATTGACAGAATTACAACGTGACTAAAAAGTTCATAATCAAAAGTGAAAGTCACCACTTTATTTTCATTAGCCGAGCTGAATCTATTCAGCTTAATAAAATCTAACCATCACATTCAATCAATGCTCTTCATCATGGTATCTGACACAAAGAGTTAATAAGCAGCATAACTGGTAAAATGTAAATTATATATTTTTTTAATTATTCAAAATTATCTAAGGAGTTTGTAGTAAGAGGTATGAGATCTTTATATAAAAGATTGTTTATGGCAATGTTATTCATTTTAATGATTAGGCTTTGTTGTCTTCACAATTCTTCCAATGATTCAAAACAAGGCTTTTAATTTCTAATCTAAATCAGCCTAGACCTTAAATAGACCTGAAACAAACTTCTTTAATGGTACAGATAAGTTTGAATAAATATCCTGGCATGTAGCTGAGGTATGATGTGCTTTATCTACAACAATCTGAACTAATTGTGTGGACAAATTAATGGTGAAGCTTTAGATGTCTTTGCTGAGCTGGCTCCCATGTTTGTATCTCATGCTCTTTAAAGATTCCTCTGTCAGATATACACTTATCATATCGGGAAGGCTTGGAATACATGAAGTTTGAAACAGCTGTTGGCTTAAGTCCAAATCTTGCTGAGATCTCCCAGTGGAAATATTAACAACTATTTGAGAGTTGGAGTAGGGAAGGAAAAAATAGTTATTAACCTTTCGTAACCGTTGTTCTTCAACCGTTGTGTTGATCATGTCAATGCCGTGTTAGGTATATGCATGCCATGTGCACCGGGGCAAGAGATTTTTCCCTCAGTAATATCTTTAGGGCTCGCTCTATCACACATATATGCACTAATATAAGGGATGCTACCCTCCCTCTCCCCTCAGTTCCTCCTTGAAAGAAACTCTGACGGAAGGGTAGAAGAGTGGTTGATAGAATGGACATGAGCAACACATCTCAAAGAACAATAGTTATAAAAGGTTAGTAACTGTTTTTTCTTCTTCGAGTGTTTGATCATATTCATTCCATCTTAAGTGACTTACAAGCAGTGCCCCGGAAGTGGGTTAGGAGTTGACTGCAAGTGGATTGCAATCAGTGGACACCCCCTCACGGTATGCTGTTTTCTCTGTTTCTTCTTCTGCACCAATGATGGGGAATAGTGCCAAGAAGAGCCCGATGCCAAACGGGTGCTTCAGACAGATGCTGATGTGATCGGTGTCAAATCCAAAAGGTCTGTCTCAGCGGCTAGTCTAAGAGTCGTGTCCACCAGCAGGGCTTTTAGTCTGATGTCTCTATCTTTCTTTGTGTGTGGTGTGAATCCCCTGCAGAGTCAACACTTACCATGGACGTGAGTTTCCACAAGGCACTTCAAACAGCTCAAATGGGTAATACTCATGGGCATCAGCTTATTTCAAGTAGCGCACAGTTTGAAGGCTGGGAATTGAAGCATGCACAGTCCCTGGGTCAAAGTCCCCAAAAGAGCTAAAGTCTACAATTTACTAACTAACTATAACTATGCTTATTCCTAATTCTAAGCTATATACGCTAATATTATCTACAAAGACTATCTATCTACCACAGGTAGTAGTATCTACACAGATACACCCTTAAAATATCTGCTACCCAAAATCCATAAACCTGGGAATCCTGGATACCTTATTGTCTTAGGCATTGGCACTCTTACATCAGGGTTATCAGGCTAGGTAGACTCTCTCCTCAGGCTCTATGCTGGCAGCTATCTTTGGGATACCACTGACTTCCTGAGAAAACTAAAATCCATTAGTGATCTTCCAGAAAAACACCATCTGACCACTATGGATGTAGAAGCTCTATACACCAACATTCCACACAAAGATGGCTACTAGCCATCAAAAACTGTATCCCCGATAATGCCACTGCACACCTGATAGCTGAACTTTGTGACTTTGCCCTCACCCACAAGCATTTCAGATTTGGATATGATTTATACCTTCAAATCAGCAGCATGGCAATGGGTACCTGCATGGCCCCACAGTATGCCAACATTTTCATGGCTATCTTAGAACATTTCTTCAACTCTCGTCCCAAAGTGCCCCTCCTCTACCTGTGGTACATTGATTATATTTTCATCATTAGGCCTCACAGAAAAGAGTCTCTTGAAGAATTCCACCAGGATTTCAACAATTTTCACCCCACTGTCAACCTTAGCCTGGACCAGTCCATACAAAAAATCCACTTCCTGGACACTACAATGCAAATAAGTGATGGCCACATAAACAACACCTTATACCGAAAACCCACTGACCACTATATGTACCTACTTGCCTCCAGCTTCCACCCAAGACAGATCACACAATCCATTGTCTACAGCCAAGCCCTAAGATACAACCACAT
Organism: Mesoclemmys tuberculata; assembly: GCA_007922155.1. Classification (NCBI taxonomy): domain Eukaryota; kingdom Metazoa; phylum Chordata; order Testudines; family Chelidae; genus Mesoclemmys; species Mesoclemmys tuberculata. Next base: position 56,019,192 of record ML675624.1, on the reverse strand, counting down.
TTGCTCCCATACCTTAGAAAGAGACAAACACTTAAAGGATCTCTATCAAGTGTTCTTAAAACAACAATACCCCACCTAAGAAAGTAAAGAAACAGATTGACAGAGACAGATGGGTACTCAGAAGTCACCTACTACAGGACAGACCAACAGCGAAAACAACAGAACATCACTGGCCATCACCTACAGCCCCCAGCTAAAACCTCTCCATCATCAAGGATCTACAACCTATCTTGGAAGATGATCCCTTACTCTGACAAACCCTTGGAGGCAGGCCAGTCTTCTCTTACAGATAGTCCCCCAACCTGAAACAAATACTCTCTAGCACCTGCACATCACAGAACAGAAACACTAACCCAGGAATGTATCCTTGCAACAAACCCCATTGCCAACTCTGCTCGCATATCTACTCAGGTGAAACCATCATAGGTCCTAATCACATCAGCCACACCATCAGGAACTCGTTCACCTGCACATCTACTAATGTGATATACGCCATCATGTGCCAGCAATGCCCCTTTGCCATGTACATTGTCCAAACTGGACTGTCTCTATGCAAAAGAATAAATGTACAGAAATCAGACATCAAGAACAGTAACATTCAAAACCCAGTAGGAGAGTACTTCAGTCTCTCTGGACACCCAGTAATAGACTTGACAGTTTCCATACTTCAACAAAATCTTCAAAAACAAACTCTAGTGTGAAACTGCAGAGCTAGAACTCATATGCAAAATTGACTCTATCAGACTAGGTCTGAATAGAAACTGGGAGTGGCTAGCCCACTACAAAAGATACTGTTTCCTCTTTAGGCATACACACCTTCTCATCAACTGTTGTGAATGTCTCATCCACCCTGATTGAATTAACCTTGTAAACTCTTGTCCTCCTCACTGTGATGTAATTCATCCATCTTTGCATGTGTATATATAGCTACCAAACTGAAGTTTCCACTCCATGCATCTGATGAAGTGGGTTTTTTGTCCATGAAAGCTTATGCCCGAATAAATGTGTTAGTCTTTAAGGTGCCACAGGACACTTGTTCTTTTATATGCAGTAAGTTACAAAAAAACCCACTGGTTTGGAAAGCTTTCCATGACAAGAAGATGTTCCAGCAAGTATTATGGACAATAAGAAGGAACTGAGGGCGGGAGAAGAGGAGGGGGCCTTATACTGGTGTACACATGAACGACCCAGAGGACGCTAGAGCCAGCCCTATGAATAACACTGAGGGAAATATCTCCAACACAGGTGCACATAGCATGCATACACTTAACATGGAATGGACATGAACAAGCACTCAAAGAGGAAGCATAGGAATCACAGGACCTAGACCAGGGTGATCATTCAGAGAGTTGCTTTTACAGAGTGTAATGAGGAGGAAATCAGTTCAAGTGGCGATTAAAAGGTAGGAAAATAGGTCTAGCAGCTGGCTGATAAATCTGACGATTTGAGAAGCGTTGCATACAGAGGCTGTAGTGTACAAAGAATCTGGCTTTATTTGTACACTCAATCAGAAGGCATTTTTAGAATGTATTCTCCGTTGGACAGGGACTGACTCTTCATTTGTGTTTTGTATAGGACCAAGCACAACATCAGTGCTTAATAAATAAATTCAGTAATTACAGTGGAACAGCCTATATTTTGTAGAAAATCTTGAAAGGCAGAGGAAGAAATCTGAGGGGAATCTTAGAGAACTTTCTCCAGATTCTATCAAATATTTGTGTCTGGGGCAGGCAAGGGGGTTGTCATCTCCCTTGTGGAAGAAGCAGGGAGTCTGGCATTAGCATCTACAGGTTTTCTGAATTCTATATGTATCTAACCATGGATCCACTGGAGGCTAGCTATACCATCTCTGGGAACCCTGCCCTACTTAGACATCAAGTCAATGTGGCTCCAACAGAACTGCATTCCCAAAGAATGCCACTCGGGTGGCTGTGGCAGGGATTTTTCCCCTTACACTTGGGCTTCATGTAGGGATCTGAGGAGAAAATGCATATTACCTCAGTGACCTGCTTCAGGCCCGCACTCTTCCATCCCTACCTTATGTGTTGTAAGGTACAGATTCTGGATGCTGCAGATGTGCTATAGGCTCCTATGAAAGGAGGATATAGTGCAAAGTATGCAGGAGATTCTTTCCACTTGAAATGGAATGAAGTGGAGAACCTTCCATGGTTCCCATCCATGCCCTCATGGGCAGCAAAGGTCACCTGCTGACTTTGCAATGAATTCCTTCCTTGATCAAAAAAAAAAAAAAAGGAACTTGATTTTCCAGACCATTCTCACATTCCAGGAAGGTTTTGTTGCATAGCATTTTAGAAATACCAATCAAAGTCCAAACAAATATTGGCTGCTTCTTTTTTATGCACTGTTTTATTAATACTTACAAAAATTGTAATAGATAGAGTCATAATTTTCCTCTGCAGGAGTTAATATTATTGGAGTAAGTATAATTAGACAATAGTCTAAAGTATCAGAAATTCAGGAATTAAGATGAAATTTTAGCAGGTGCTAAATTAATGTGCAAAATTATTGTGCGCAGCGTGTGGAAGTATGAACTTACATGCTTATCACTGACAATGTTAAATTAATTTGATTTGAATTATGAATGCTAATTTGTGTCTTTAAATTTGTAGCCTCTTTAATGCAAGTTTCTAAGAAAACTTTGATTTATATTTACTGATTTATATCAGTAGTTGTGAGTCCATTTTTCTGTCAGTACTTCTAACAGATTTTCTATGTCTTCACTGGATTTTATGAGACTTGCTCTTTCAAAAAAGTGAAGAATGATCATATGATTAGTATATGTAGAAGCATGGAAAAGGGGAAGTACTGAAAATGCTTGGAGATGAAACCCTGTCCCTACTGAAATCAATGAGAGATTTGCCACTGACCTCCATAGGGCCAGGATTTTATCTCAAACTCTGTAATTCAGAGTGGGAGCAAATAAAAGGCTTATGATATAGATAAATAAAATGAATAGTGTAGGAAAGGTCAATAGACAGCTTGTCCCCTTCCTAGCTTTCCTCAAGGAGCTTGCACTGCGAGGTGGTCCCCTGACAAACCAGGCTGTGGTTTAAAGCTAGAAAATAGCTCTTAACAAGACTGATTAAAAGACAAATCCATCTCCTACTATTGACACAATATAGTTTAATCACAGCAAATTGAATTAACAGTCATGTTGTTTTAATACTTATTCAGAGTGTTAACTTTGTTTTTGGTTTGTATGTCTGGCTGTGTCTTTTAAACATATTGACAAGAAACTCATCCACCATGATGCTGAAATATTACTGCTCCTGGTTTCTTTTATGCTGCTGCTTCTGGGCATCTACAAACTTCTTTCTGCTGATTCTTCCTTATTTCTTAGTCCCTTAAGAGTAAGAATTATTTTTTTCAGTCAGTTTACTTTAAACATTCTATGGTTTTTTATCCTCAGGTATGTCTCAAAGATAATCAATGTCAATTCTTGCTAAATATCCAAAATTATTTATATCTTTTCACCAAATACCCTTATTCTGGCAATTTGTTCTTGAAATATATGGTGTATGATTTATACCAAATAAGATGCAAACACAGAAAACTAGATTAATATCTAGCTCTTATTGTATGAGACAAAATTTTAAAGAGGGCTCCATTCAACCTCAAAGTTTTTAAATGTAGTTTTGCATGCATAATCATTTGCTTGTGCAAATATTCAAATTTGATTTATGTATTTACTCTTTTGTACATAAACAGAGCACATAAACTAATCTTTGAGTACATTTTAAAATTGTATATATTGACATTCATAACTGGAAAAGTTGTGAAGGCCTTTGTAATCTGTTATAAATCCACCCATGAAACACAACCCTACCCTCTCACTCCATCTCCTCCCAAAAGACTGAGTAAATAGAAGAGACTAGTGATTTGCCCAAATGGTGAAAAGATTCAGCATGATATTCTGGTCCCATTGAAATCCACGACAAAATACCCATTAATGTCAGTAGAACCAGGATTTTACATTCTGATGGTAGCAGGCAAGGATGGAAATAAATTCCAGAGTCAAATGACAAGAATTCCCTATCTACATCCCCTAATATAAAAATAATGGGTCATCAAGTAATGCATCCTAGTTGATCTCAGCAGCTGGGATAAAACACTAAATTTATGGCTGATCTTGCTAAAAACAATTTTAAAATCCATTGACTTCCATAGATTTGTTATTAGGCATTAAGAGAGAAAGTTTCTTAGGTACTTAGGGCCTAAACCATAGCATAAGTTTTAAATCAAAACTACTGAACTTGAAAATAAAAGCCATTGCAGACTATGGAGCAGTCACGTATGAGATTCCATATACAGATGCATTCTGTGCTAACTAAAGGAAATGGGCAAATAGGTTCTACATTAGGTGAATTTTCCAAGCAGTCTTGAAGTGTAGCTCCACTGAACATTTTATGATAATTCAAAATGGAGATAAAAGGGTCATAGATAATGTGTCATGCTCAGCTTTAGAAAGAAATTGTTACAGTTTTTTGCTTTTTGTAAATAAAAACAATGCTCTGATGCTGATCACAGCTAGCTGGTCACACAGAGGTGGCTGAGGATCCTAAATAATGACCCTGAATCACAAATATCAGGAGCAGTCCATCAGAAGAACAGTCATACTCCCTCTGCTTCCTGTTGCTTCCTCTAAATAGAATTTGGTAGTTAAGACATCTGATTCCACAGTAGGCAAATACTGATCCCATCTGCAAGTATAAAATCTATTTTTCTTCTAATGACTGTACACTAAATTCTGGGCATCAATTTAGAGGTAGTTTGTGATTTTTTGAGCCCCAAATAAATATAGGATCGATGCATTCTGAGTTCAAGGAAGAAACTTAATCCTTCATCCCTTACTCAATCACTCCTATGATATTTACTCACTGTTGTCATCTAGGTTTTTAAGGCCAATCTTGACAAAGCCCTGGCTAGGTTGATTTAGTTGGGGTTGGTCCTGATTTGAGAAGGGGGTTAGACCAGATGCCCTCCTGAGGTACCTCCCAACCCTAATCTTCTATGATTCTATGATTCTATATGTTCAGGGGGCCTCCACAGATGGACAGTGTCTCACAAAGCCTCTGGTAAGCCTTGTACATCTTGCTTCCACTGGGAATTCTTTGGGCAGAAAAAGGGGAATGTGCCTCTTATTTAACTTTCTGGCTAATGTGTGTGTGTGTGTATATATATAGTGATATAGCCTAAACAGGCCTATACTATAATTCTGTTCACTTATGCTAGGTATCCCGTAACTCTTTGCATTTGCTGAAGCAAGCATCTGGCAGAAGCAGATAGGACAAGCTAGGGAAGTACCTTCACAGACCGATACCTGGAATGTCAGTATAAAAAACAAAGATAAGAAAGGGACAAACTGGTGCATGAAAACTACATTTTAAGGATGTGTAAAGAAATGTGAAACTTGTCAAATAATCATATAAATAATACCAACTACACTGTGTATCTTTTAGGGAGCACACCTGTGAAAGGTGACTGAAACATCACTGCACTAAGTAGCAGTCCTACTAGCAGAGACTAGTAATTTTCCTGTACTATAATAATAAACCTGATTGACATTGATTATTTGGTCTTTTGTCTATATTTCATAACAAACCTAAGTGTGCTCAAGCAATTGACTATACAATTTATCAAAATTCTAATAATGCCAAATCATAATGAATAGCCTAAAATTGGGGGAGGAGGGGGAGGGAATCTGAGATGTGTAGAAGTTCAAATATGCTCCTACGTATGCTCATCAGGAAATTAATTTTTCTGTTTGTCCATTTTTATTATTTTCTTTCATAACATCTGAAATAATAAATCTTTTCATGCCCTGTCCACCTAAGCTGAAGACTTTCGCCCTATGTCTTGCAAAACAATGTCAAACTTCTCAAATACCTCCCTTGTGGAAAAGAGCTTTCTGAAGAGAAACTAATCTTTTATTCAATATTTCATTATTCTAGATGATCAAATAAAAGAGTTTCTGAAAGTCATGTACTGTACAATTTATACCTCACTCACAGATAAAAAGGCCTCAGTAAATGGCATTTGTTCCCTCAGTCTTTGCTGATGTAAGCTGAAAAAATTTGTTGCTTCATTGAGGCTTCATTTTTCAGCATGATTTCTTCCCTGAAGCTACCAGTAGCAAGCAGCCAATATTAAATATAATCAAATGAGCTTAAAATTTAAACAAATATCTGACCAAGACAAAGAGTTCTATTGCCTGCAAAAGTTTTCATTGAAAGTATCTGCATCATGTACATGAAATCCATCCTATGTCTTAAAGAACCCATGTAATCCTTCCCTCCTTTTCCTGAGCTCTACTTCTTTTTTGGAATTAATTAATCATTTTGTTTGCTACTATGTCTCCCAAAATAGTCATTCTGTAAAGTCATGCTTTTTAATAGATCTTAATGTATTTTGACTTGGTTCAGAAGAAGAAGAAAATAAATAAACAATAAAGTGAAGCAGTTGGGAGTAGCTCTACTCCTTTTCCTTCTAATTCCTACTTATTTCTTCATCTACAGCTGAAACTACATCATACCGTTGTTTTTTTAACTCCACCATAAGGAATGCCTTGAATTTAAAGGAGGGTCCAAAGGTTCAGTAACTAACTATACATGTGGCCTGTTGAAAGTCCATTGAAATCAAGGGAAAATCTTGATTACTGGAGCTGATCAGACAATAGTATTTTTAGTCCTACTAAAAATTGAGATTTGGGTGGGGAAGGTCTGATATGGAATGGGTGGAAAGCCAATTTTAGTACTTTTCATGAAACAAAGTGTTTGAAACAGTGATTGAAAATCTGAAATGTGTTGATTTTAACCTTCATTTTTATATAAATTTCAAAACAAAACACCATTTCAAAATAAAAATCAATACTTTTAATTCTGAAATTGTTGAAATGGGATTTTTTGACACTTTTAAAATTTCCCATTTTTTTTCTAAATGAAACTTTGCCCAAATTGATAGAATTTTGCAGGAAATTTTAGTTTCTTTGAAATAACTTTGTCAGCAAAAGCTTTTCAGGTAGATCTAGTCACTAATGTCTTTAAAGCTACCCAAACCACACCCAGGGATTTATAAAAGGCAGATTACAGGCAGTCAGTAGGTACATCCATAAGAATTTAACAGTTCGAAAAAATAAATTTAGCCATTGCCATTCTTTGCATCTGATGACAAAAGTTTAAATGAAAGTATCAGAAAAGAAAATGACTAGTTATACTCTCCAGTGAATGGTAATAGTGATAAATGAAATAAGATCTGACAGTTTAAATTTAATCAGTATGTCACTGTTTTGTCTTAATAGAAGAAAATCATCCTAGGTTGAGTACTTAATTTACTATCAGCAGTAAGAGTGGGGTAATGAAAACAGAAGTCACTCACTAGTTGGGTGTAAAGGGTCTGGCAATTAGGGCTGCAAATAACAATTCAAATTAGATTTGAGTGTCTGTAGGCCTTGCTAATTTAGTCAAGTATAAACTTGGAAAGCACTGTAACCTCAGCATAACAGGTTCAGCACTGAATATATTAGATACGCAATGGTATTTTTTTCTCTGTTCTTTTCTGGCAGCTGTGTACTATACTTTATTGTGCATATGAAGTCCCTGCTGTGTTATGCAGTGAGGAAATACAATGTTAAGGTGTTTGTGTAAAAAAAAAAAAAAGAGCAAGAGAAAAGAAAACCTGTCTTCCCTCTTTTTGCTGACCTAGTTTTTTCCCTAGTAGAACTGATGATTGCCCTTCTGATGAAAGTCACATTTTCTTCAATGGTATTGTAGGCAACTATGGTTATGTTGCCTCCAGTTAAGATTCCCACTATAAGACACTTCCCATTATAAGACCCTGATTTCAGATGTTCATCACTTCGTACCAGTAAAGTTAATTTGTTTATTTTGTAACTTTTGAGTGCCTCATTTTATAATCTTAATGCTCTTTTAACTTATTTTTATACATAGTTATTAATATTGTGTGAGTGCTCAGATACCCTGATCTGGATCAACAACTGTTGTGATAGGTGTCGTACAAACAAAACTAGACACTGTCTCTGCCCTGAAGAGAAGAGTCTGGAAAAAAATTAAAATAAACAAAAAAAAAAACCTCACCAAATTCCTACTTGCTCATTGGATACCTGAGTGTAAAAAATGTCATTTTGTGGATTTTTCAGAAATCAATGTCTAGAGATTATAGAATCATGGAAGATTAGACTTGGAAGGGAACTCAGGAGGTCGTCTAGCCCAACCCCCTTCTCAGAGCAGGACTAACTTCAGCTAAATCATTCCAACCAGGGATTTGTCAAGTCTCAGCTTAAAACCCTGTAAAGATGGAGATTCCACCATCTCCCAAGGTAACCTATTCCTAGTGAAAATTTTTTTCCTACTATCCAACCTCCCCCACTGCAACTTGAGACCATTGCTCCTTGTTTTGTCATCTACTATCATTGAGAACAGCCTAGCTCCATCCTCCCTGGAACCCCCTTTCAGTTAATTAAAGGCTGCTATCAAATCCCCCCTCATTCTTCTCTTCTGCAGACTAAATAAGCCTAGTTCCCTCAGCCTCTCCTCATAAGTCATGTGCTCCAGCCCCCTAATCATTTTTGTTGCCCTCCACTGGACTCTCTTCAACTTCTCCACATCCTTTTTGTAGTGGGGGTCCCAAAACTGGACACAATACTCCAAATGCGGCTTCACCATGGCCGAATACAGGGAAATAATCACTTCCCTTGATCTGCTGGTAATGCTCCTACTAATGCAGCCCAATATGCTTTTAGCCTTCTTGGCAACCCAGGGCACACTGCTGACTCATATCCAGCTTCTTATCCACTGTTCCCCGAGGTCCTTTTCTACAGAACTGTTGCCTAGCCTGTCAGTCCCCAGTCTATAGCTGTACATTGGATTCTTCTGTCCTAAGTGCAGGACTTTGCACTTGTCCTTGTTGAACTTCATCAAATTTCTTTTGGCGAAATTTAGATTTTTGATGCAAAATTTTGTCAGTAGTTTTCTGACCACATGAAGAAAATAACTATGTGAAGAGTCAACTTTTCACTTTTTTAAAATTCAGAAGTGTTAAGTTATATCAGATAACCAGGGGGAATTAAGTGCAATAATGTGAAAATGCATTCATCTGTCTGCCAAAGACATGATGGTGGACACCTAAAAAGTTGATAGTACCAGAGCCAGAGTACCAGGGAAAGAAATAACTTCAATATTTATCTTCATTAAGTAGGTAATCCAACTTTCACTGAAGTGAATGTAATTCTTTCCATTATTGATGGAATCAGACTCTACATGATCATGAATGGGCCAGGAGACTGATAAATTGAAATTCTGAGGCTAAAGAGAAAGAAGGGAGCAAAGGTGCTACAAGTATTCATTCCTGAAGCTAGGAAATCATCTTTGGATCTTTGATTTTTGTGCAATAATTCAACATAGTTTGCTTATGAATGGTGCCATGCAAAGTAATCCATCGTTGGAGTGTGGTGTGACACCATGAAATGTGAGTTATGTTGTTGTCTGAACAGTGAGTGTGTGTAAATTTCTCTGTAATCCTTGTAGTAGAAAGTGAGACCCTGAGATATGAGGCCTAGTATAACAGGCCAGGTATGAGGCCTGAGCTAAAGCAAGAATAGTATAAATTCATTCCCCAAAAGTAACAAGGACATGCTGACTCCTCTTAAAGATAAGGTCAGGATGACAATATGATGGACAGAGATGTCTTGATCAAACCTATGTGTACAAGATAAAGAGTGGTATCTAACCACGTCATAGGGGTAATATGTAACTTCTTTGTATTAGTGTATAAAAGAGGGTCTCAAAGGCAATGTCTTTGGCTTGCTGAGTGTGGAATGAAGAGCCCCACCATTCACTGAGCTGAATCCATAGCAACGAGCAACACTAATGAATGTTAATGTACCTGTAACCATTGAGCCAGGGCATTAGGACTGTGTTTCACTGGCACATATTTTTGTATAAGATTACTTTTGCATGTGAATCTTATCTATTCAAACCTTACTCTGGGTTGCATTTTCCCCAGCCTTTGAACTGCCTTTGTGTCTTGGTACTGCTCAAAAGGTAATTGATAAGGTATGTGTGGAGACTTCTATCACAGGAAAACTGATGACAGAGATTGCCATTGAGTCAACCACACTGGTCATTTATATATGTTTAACGTACACAGCCACGCTTACAACAGAGCTTACAATGGGGGTGACTGCAAAGAAAGGCTGCATATCTGCTGTACCCACAAAACCTCACAATAACACCTGAAAAGTAGCACCTGCTAATCAGAAAACTGGGTTCATGTATAAGCATTTAGTTAGGTAATGCTTATGAACAATTTCCAAGGTGCATGTGTAAATGCAGGCTTTTTTCAATACATTTATTACTCTTTTCTTCAGAAATTTGATTCATATAGTCTGTGAATAACATCTGTAGTTTTGTTGTATCCATTGGATGATAGCACAGCAAAATTCCTTTTTAAAGGGCAAAATCTTTTTTTTTAACCATTAAGAATGGTAGCATGGTAAGTACATGTAAATGGAATCACAGCTGCTGAGGAAAAAACATTTTTTTTCAGTTATAATGCAGCATTAAAGTTCAATCAACTCCTACTGCTTCAAAAAAAGGATTCTTAAAAGAAGGAAAAATAAGTATGTAATTTTCAAAAAAATCATGTTTCAAACATGTCTGACTCTCTGGGCAAGTCATTTGTTTCTAAAATATTGACTTCCAAAGTGTACATACAGTTCATTGTGCATGGCTTATTTCACAAAATAACATAGCTCTCACCAAAATAATGCTACAAATATGTTCAACAATGTCTGTAAGCTCCTCCAGCCAACATGTTCTAGTACAACTGAACAGAATATATTTCACTCACTTAAATTAGTAGAATGAATAGATATTGCATTTATTTAATTGTCATAGTTGATTTTAAGCACTAGCCAGCAGCAATATCAATATCTGATGCAACTTATAAAATGCTTTAACTCAGTATTAGAATGAATACATCTGATTTAAAATGGCTTTTCTAAATCTTCCACCTTTTAGAAATAAGCCCAGAAGCTATAATGTGAGCTAAGAGAGACGCTAGGGGACCACTAAACTCTATAGATATACTCCACAAGCAAAAACAGATGTAAATTCATCTCTTCCTTCAGAGATGATACTTTTAGTGTATGTGAATCAGTAACATTCCCTGCAGTTTATGATACCCAGCAATATAAGTGCCACTTTAGTGGTTAACTTTCTACCCACTCAGCTGGAATGATCTAACATTCAGAGATGGAGAAATCTGCTTACTAATGAGAGATCAACAGTTGGATTTGTTTTCTTTCTAATTTTGTAAAGTTTTTTTTGTTTTGTATTGTATTGTATTTTTTTTTATTAATAGGGTCTACCCATAGGATCAAATCATAGGATTTTGCCCATAATACTTGTCATTTTAATATGTGAGCCAAAACTATAACCTTTAATATCCAGCAATCAGATACGATTAATTTAAAGGGAAACATAAAGTTGCAATTTACTTTTTTCTTGTAGACTATTTTAATGGCAGAACATTGCAGAAGTTGTTTAGGATTCCATGCAAAAACCACAAGCACGTATCTGAAAACATTTAATTACTTGTAAGTTTAAAATGATTGAATCAACTTTCTTCAAATATGGCTTTTTCTTACATGCACTGAGATGTATGAAACAATCAGAAGATCTAAGCCAAGGAGTGAGCAAAAAAGTAAGCCATTTTTGACTTATAATTGCACATTTTGACTAAATTATAAGAAATTTCTTAATTTTACAGAAATAATTTAGAATTGGTTGAAGTATTTTGCTGAAATTTTACCAAAACCTATGTTAAATAGGTTGAACCGGAGTGTTAGAGAAACGTCACTTGTCCTTTATGGACAAATAATGTTCAATGATGCTTCTATTTAAATTATTCTATTATTTATGGTTCTATTATTATGCATTATTTCTATTTATTTATCTATGCATCCTGTTATTTTTGCTTCTCTGTAAACAACAACTTATTAAATAACCATGCCACAAATTGACAGATTGGTAAACTGAATGAAAGAGAAAAATATTTTCTGAGACTGCATATAGAAATACATGCGTATACACTAAAACTTACATAAAAACATCCCAATGAGCTAACTTACATGTCAGATATGCCCTAGTGAATAATACCAGGATTATTATCCTGTGTATCCTGAGTAATTAACCTATTAACAGGAAATAAGGGTATGTCTAGACTGATTCCTCTGCTTGGGGCTCCACGAATTGATGCAGCAGGATTGATTGAATGGCCGATGGAGACCCGCTCAGTTGATCCCAGAAGTGGCCTCCGTTCGACACAGTAACTCCACCCCCCGGAAAAGAGTAACGCTGCATCGACTGCTAAGGGAGCGTAAATTGACAGGAGATACGCATTGTACACTACGCAGCCTGTGTATCTCCCATTGACCCAGCGCGGGTCAGATTACCTGACATGAAGATATTCCAGGTTCCCAACAACACTACACTTACCACTGGAGATGACAAATTTAACTTCTCAGACCTAAGGATTGCTGTCAGGTGTTGGCTGCATGTGTGTTCTTTCAATGTGCTTCTCCCACTCTCTGCAGATAGTGGACACAGCAGACCTTGATCGGACTTCCCAATAAATTCATACAGACCCAGATTCAGTAGCAAAGGCACCTGGCCTGGTTTATTGTCAAGCTTGTTAAGTTAGGAAAATTACAGCAGGATGAAGTTACTTCGTTCCATTTTTCCCATATATTGAATAAATTAGAAGGCTGAAAAATATTTTATGTGTTGTGCCTGGTCTGGAGTTATGAATAAGGGTGCATATTATCAGTTATTTATAGATCTAAAGGTAAGATTTTCAGAGATGCCTAAGTGACTTACGAACGTAAGTGCCATCAAAAGTAAATAGTCATTAGGCAATTTGAAAAAAAACCAAACCATATTAATCAGTGTTTCTGGGTGTCTTGGTTTTTGGGTGTCCAAATGATATTCCTGAAAGAAGAGTGCTTTTCTGAGGACTGATGCTCAGCATTTTCTGAAAATTGGGCATGCCTTAAATTGTGCACTCAACAATTGTGCATTCAGTTTGTCACTTTGGAAAATTTCAGTCAAGGATTTAAACCTATTTGTGTAAAATGCAGGCAAGTCCAGACCAGGCATAACAATGTTGAAAAGTGCAAAGTAATATTACTTAGTAGTTTAGGAAAGGAAACCATCAATCTGAACCCCGTATCCAGACTCCAGGGGGAAATTATACGGACACAATATAACTAATATGGTATCTGGCAATAGCACTGGAATTAATGCCCCTTTTCTCATAAAATCCCACAGCACCATTAATTTTTTTATCAAGTCATGGACCTAAGTTTTACATCTCACGTGCAAGGTGGCATAATCAATTGTAAAGTGACTCATGTCATCAGGCTGAGTTATTGATTAATTACAGACCTAGAAGACAGCTCCTGTAGAAGTCTATGGTTTGCCTGAAGTCCTGTCACAAAACATGTTAGTTCCAGAGCGCTTCCTCAGAGCTCCCCAAGATCATACTTGTAACTGAAACCTGGCCATTTGATCACTCTCCTTCTAGTGTCTGGTCCCTTTCAATGTTATAGTATCTTACCTAATCAAGCCAACCTTTGGCCGTCACTGGAATATTCCTTCAGTCATAAGGGTCTCTGGGCCACCTCTTCTTCATGCCGGCCTTCTTATCCCCTATTCCAGGCCTTTGTCCCAGAGGGAATGATTAGCCTTAGTTCTGACCCTTTTCCTTCAGAGTTCCACTGCACAGGAATGTTTGCTTTCTCTATAGCTCAGTTTTTCTTTAGTCCTGGCCTTCTTTCCTGAACCACTTACCAGGGGCATTTACTTCCTCTACAAACTACCTTCAGTTGCTGCCTTTCTTTCAAGGCTGGTCATCCAGGGAACTTCCTTTCACCTATATATCCAACTATCTTTGTTCCTGCCATCTTTCAGTATCATTTTCCCTTTTTAAGCTCCAGCACTTTTTCTTCCTAATTTTATTATCACACCTTCCCTATGTAATAGGCATCAAATAGGTAAAACCTCTTAGCTGATACTTATGCCCCAATTATTATCCAGATCTTTCTTATTAGCCATGGCCCACTCTAACTCCATCATCTCTGGGATATTAGCTGAGACCCCTTAAAAGGACCGTGTCATCCTATAACACCCGCCATTCCAAGTATAAAGGAAGCTCCACTCTTGTTAGCTTGTGAGATTTGTGGAAATCACAGCCTGATATGGGTTGACTGTGAGGGAAGATTTCTGAATTCCAATTTAAAATGCCAGTCTATAGTATTTAGTTTAGTATAGTATAGTAAACTTCAAGTTTTCTGAAGGCACACAGGCTGCCACAGTTTTTGAGAATTTTAAACCAATTAATAACTAGGTTTTATTGACGTCAAATGAGCTTCAAAAAAATGGTAATATATAATTATGTGAAATGTCAAAAGATTGTGAAAATCAGGTGTTATATATAGCAAAGGCTTCAGTGACCCAAGACTGTAGTCAGTCTACAGTAAAAGCTGTTCTTTCCTGGGTTTTTTAATTATATAATATTTGGTACAACCATAATATATTTGAACTTTAGATATGACTATGAATGTTGATCACAGTTACAAGGAAAGTACACACAGCCATTAATTTAACTGAGGCTAAAACTAGATATCTAGGTACAAGACATTCATTATTTTAGGAGGTTACTTATATGTGGTATCTAGGGCCTGAGTTCAATAAACACTTGAAGTTCCAATCACTGTTAAGTAATTAGATGAAGATGCTATTTAAAGCTCTTTTATTAGTGTAGTCTTTAGGCAAATGAAAATAATAAAGTAAATATTCTCTAAGGTGTCCTGTTATTCTGTTAAATTACAGACTCTATAAAAGTAAACCACACTACTGGCAGGCTGCATGTGAATAGCATTTGAAGGGCTCATGTAAACCAGGGTTTGGTGTCTCTACATATGGGAAATAACAACAAACACATATAGTCTCTTCTTCTAGGGTTCAATAAATTGATCAATGGACAAAAATATATTTAATCACTCTTTAAAATAAATAACATAAATTTAATATATAAATGTAAATATATATAATATTTAAATATAAATATATTTAATCACTCAGATTTAACAAGGTATCTGCTATTGCTAAACAGTATGAATGCATTTAAGCCAAATGACATGAAATATAGATGAATAAGTAATAATCTGTATTTACTGAGTGTAACATCTTTCATTCCAAAGGATCCCAAGTGCTTTACAAATAATATACATACACTACTGAAATGTAACCATCTCAAAATTTCTATGCAGCAAACCAAGAAGACAGTTGGTACATAGCTTACTTCACAACTGTTGAATATGTGTACGGAATCCTTGCGTCTCTACATTTCTCTTGTCTTGTAGGGTAATTCTTGTCCTACATGGTTATCCTCTTCATATGGCTGATGTAGATGTACAGCAACCACTATAATGTTACATTCCGATGGTTAAGCCAGATAATTGCACAGGGAATAATGGAGTGGTGCCTCCTTCATATTTGAGAATTGGGTATTGAGATGTTATATGTTCCATGGTCTGTTCTGGGTGACCACAGTTGCACATTGGACAGTCTTTAATTTTCCATTTGTGCAGCAAGTATCCATATCTACCATGTGCATGCAATTTAAGGATACTCATGAGCTTTGCAGTAGATCAGAGCCAGGGATCTTCTAGGTTGGGTCTTTCACACGATGTTTATTTGTGACTTCTTGTGAACTCCTTCAGTTTTCCAAACTTCATCGGAGTTGATGTTGCATTGACAAAGGTTAAATTCATGAGTCCAAAAGGGCTTACGCAAGTGGCATGGAAGATGACAGCCTTCACACCTCCCACTCTGTTAATGAGAAATCATGACTAATGCCATCAACTCAGCAACTGAACATCAATTAACAATCTCCCTATCTTCAGTGCAGCAACTCAAACCACCATAATGGCCCTTTTCATGGCCAAGCAACACACCAGACAGGTTCTGAAACAAGGATTCTCCAACCCCTACACAGTGAGCTCCATGGAATAACACTAAGACCCATTGTTCCAAAGGTATTTAGGCATTGCTGCAATGCCTAACTGATTTAGGACCCTAGATTTCATTTTCAAAAAGGATTTAGGCACTTACAAGCATGGGCTTTCATTTTACTCTTTGAGTTTTTTGGTGTTTTGGACTGTGATTAAGAAGAACTATTTATCTAGTTCTTATATCACATTCACCACCATGGAATCAAAAGCATCATTTGCACAGTACTAGTAGAGAGATGAAATTCATGAACAGACATAGCATGACTCAGTACACTCAGAAGTCATTTGCCAAGAATGCTTTCACTATGGTTTTAATATTGCTTAGCAAAAACATTGAGGAAAGACAGAATCTGTACCTATAAAGATGTTCTGAAACTCAAGAAGTCTGGTGGAAATAGAGGCCCCAGATTTTCAAAACCATGAATGCAGAAGCATGTGTATCCTTCGTATGCTAAAATTGTGCCTGTGTAAAAATTATTTTTTCATATATTTCAGAAATTTGTTTACATGTATAACTATGGCTTGTGTGCCTATGTCAGGTATCATTTGTTCATATTTCTAAGTGTGAATCTGAATGAGAATCCTCCAACCCTGCCTTTACTGAGCCACTGTTGCATGTCCTCTGTGTCTTTAAGTCCCATAAGTTTTATCTCTCTGAATAATATTCAATGGAGGAAATATGTCAGGGCACCTTCTGTATGTCCCTCCAGCGGTCTAATGGCATGCCTGCCATGGCAGATGTTCTGGCTTCATTCATAACACAATTCCAACATATTTCCATCTTTTTTTCTGGATAACTTTGGAGACAACAAATTGTTGAACTCTCTGAATTAATACAAAATGCTGAGACTAGTCATTCTATTAAATACCTAGTATTTTCCTGAGGCACTTTCTTTTGAAGACATTTAGATGTCTGTCAATACTCACAGGTAAACTTTTGAAAGATACTCATTCTTAGGGATGATAAGTTCAATTATGGAGATTGAAAAGGCGCAGATTGTTTGGACAAGAATCTGAACATATTCAAACTGGACCTCTGAAAGCATCACATCTGGCACTATAGTCGTTGGCTTTTCTTGTTCCCTCTGGTTGGCTATCCTTTTTCTAATTTGGATGCAATTTGAATAATTAGAGCCTTGAGTTATCAGCATTTTTGCTGAACAAAACATTGGAAGAGTGTTTTTGATATTGCATGTTGTTCTACAGCAGCATTTTCTAGGTCTTTTTCAGCAACTACTGGCACTACTCCTGATCTGACTGCCTCCAGCTGTCAGCCAGCTCTCTGTGTAGATGCTGAATAAGAGCAGTATGAAGCTCCTGGCTAGCGGAAGAGAGTTCAGGAATAGGGACTTTTTTATTATTTTCTGACTGAAAATTGTTGGCTCTTGTCAGGATTATTAGAATTCAGAATTTCCATTTAGTGTTTTATCTGAATAACACTGTACAGGAGCATGTGTTTTATAATATTGAGTTATTTATGGACTCTGCTTTATTTCTATAAAATCACATTTTGCATTTGGTTAGAGCTACTTTTTACCAGTGAAGGATTTTGGCTTCTTTCTATTCTTGCTTGGTTGATTCTGTTGCTGGCCACTTTCCATGTGATAGACATTTATGCCTTTTGCATTGGACTCTTAAAATTCGCTGCTGTTGGACAGCCTGAAAATCTATCTTTATGAGCTGGAGACAGCTGGAAATATCCCTATTCTCCTGTCTCGTTTAATGTCATGGCCGCTTTTCACCCCCTCTTCTTTTAATTTGCCATATTTTGTTACACGAGCAAGTGTAATATACACAAACACCATAGAAAAGTAACACCACTTTTTAATTTCTCTCCTGAGGAAAAAAAAATCCAGATACCTTATGTATTTACAGATGATACTTCTTATATGTCATATTTTCATTCCACTTTCTGCCACGTGTGTTGAAAGAGGTGAATGCCCAATGATGAGGTCTTTGTTCCTCTCATGTACAATTCCTCCTCCTGCAGGCAATGGTAAGGTCATCTGGTGACCTTACCATTGCCAACCATGGCACAGTGATATCCTGGACTATGACTGTGGCTCCTAGGAACTTCCGTCATTCAAAGAATAAATAATATAATCTGAGAGGAAGATAATGTCACAGACAGAGAATTAAGACTTCAGGTCAGGAATAAGCATCAGGAACAAACCCTAAGAACCAACTATTTTGTTTTTATTTGACTATCTCAAATGTCTGGTAACAAATGTTACACACGGTGCTGTTCAAGTTCTCTGTAAAGCAGCAGGGTTTTGTTCCCTTTTTTTTAATGCTGAAAATAGCCTGGGGAGGTGGGGTGCGGGGAAGGTTGAAAAAATATAGTGAAAAAACCCCATAACACGAAACTCTCCACTCCCCCCACAGTTTTAAGAGTTGGGCTCAAAATAAACCCCTGGTTCAAGCCATTCTGGACTACTTTAGAGTTAAAGAGCTTAAGATGGAAAGATCATATAATCTGGCTTTCTGTATTTTACAGGCCACTTACTACTACTTAGCCCAGAACCCCAGATCAAGCCCAGAAAAATTATACCAAAGTATTACAGCCCTCAGGAGACTAACCTATTGTCAAGGCAGAAAACAGGAAAGATTGAGTTTCATCAGTGACTGAGGCCTTTGCAATGGCAGGCATTTAAGATAGACAAACCAGATAAACCCAGCATGTGACCTATGCCCCATGCAGCAGAGGATGATGAAAAACTAGAAGGCTCCTGCCAATCTGACCTGGGAAAAATTTTCTTCCCAACTCAGAATATCACAAACAGTTAGATCTGGAGCATTTAAGCAAGACCCACCATCCAACCACCTAAAAGAGAACATTCTCAGTACCACCTCAGAGCACTCCATCCAATGCCCCATCTCCAGCTGCATCCATCTCTAATGCTTCAAAAGAAGAAGACAAAAAAGCCAGAATACATCAGGAGGAAATATATTCCCTTCCGGTCCCTACAGGTGAGCTGCTGAAGCTTTAAAGAAGGAAATTTTAGGGAAGTAAAACATGAACTGGAAGGGTCCACCAGCAATAATGAGCCCAGCCTCACATCACAGCAGGGAACCCAGTCACATAATCCCACTCATAAATTGCGTGTGTGTGTGAATTGAACTTCCATCAAGATGTGTATCTGAATTTTGAAAACAGCTGTTACCTTTATAGTGAGTTAAACTAAAACCAGGATTAAAATACGTATTATTTTGGGGATGATTGAAATCTGGTCCAACTCTCACAAGCATAAAACCTCATATACAACCACATGAAACAACTGATCTCATTGAATGACAGTGCTGGATTTTAGTTTTACCCTATTCTCTCCCCTTTGCAAGGAATGTGCCATCCAAACATCTTCTTGAAAGTTATGGATGTGAGATGGACAATATGGTTAATATCATGTGGATTCCATTAGCTATGATTAGGAACTGCACTAGTGTCTAAGGAGCCAGGAGAGCAAACAGTGCCAACACCATTTTAAAACTTTTTAAATGTTGAAATATTGATTGAGGGCTTCTATTAAACGGAGAAAGACCCTATATTTTTTAATTAAACCAAAGAAAGTTTGCCAGCTGAGTACTTGCACCTGGCTGACAAGCTGCTGATGCAGATGGCAGTTAATGCAGCTTTTGGCCACTTTATCCATTGGCTACAACAAAATTACTCTAGAGGGGGCATCAAGCTAATATTTTGGCCTCATTAAACCAGAGAAAAGGTCCACAGACACAGAGAAAGTCATTAGCATAGAAGGTCCACCTTCCATTGATGGAACTGACAAAAAATGTCCATAATGGTTATACTGCATGGCAGAGATTTCTTTTGAATAACTTGACTAGATACAAAAGCACAATTTTGTATCTGTATTGTGACAGGGCCAGGCCTGACGGCTTTGCCAGAGTGCTGGAAGGCTGGTATATCAGCCCCAGACTCAACAAAGCCCTGTTCCCCGGGTGACTCAGCAGAGGGCCTGATTAGGCAGTTAGGCCACCTGGGGCTGCTTAACCAATCAGGCCAGCTGAGGCCAATTAGGAAGCCCCGCCCCAAACACTTAAAAAGCCTGCAAAGCAGACAGTCAGGGTGGGTTGTGGAGCTTGGAGAGAGGAGGTGTGGAGAGAGGAGATATAGAGTTACTTTACTGTTGCAGTTTGTGGTTTTGGAGGCTTACAGCTAGAGAGTCTGCAAATTGGAGTTGGTGGCCTGGAGCAGGCAGGCTGCTGCCTGCAGCCTGCAGCCTATAGAGACCTACAGTTTCCATTGTGACTCTCGGGGCCCTGAAGGGCAGAGCACCTTGCTGGAAACGCAGGGAACAGTCCACGGGCTATCCCAGAAGGAAGGTAGCGGTACCCAGGGGCAGAGCAGGCCCCGGCCCCTCCCTCGATCCTACCCCAGCTGCATCACCGGCCGGGCCGGCAGAGCGCAGGACCCACCAGGGGCAGAGTACCTCACCCTCCCCTGCCCCACCTTACCACAGTATGCAGAATCCATAAGCTATTTACATGTGGAAAGCTAAAAAGAGATACTTGTAATCAGGAAGGCCTTTAAAATATGGTTGATTCACATTTGCTTAGTTAAATTATTACAAAAAGTGAGCAAAACCACAGAGTTCCTGGGTTGGCTACATTTCCATTCTAATATTAAACTTGTCATGCCTGTTGTATACTACCTAACAGTTTAGACTTTCCATTTATATATATATATATATATATATATATATATATATTGTTTTTAACAATGTTACATCAGGAAAGATACTGCAAGACTTAAAAGGTCTCTTGTGGAGCACTTACAATTTCTCTGCCTGTCAAAACACAAGACAAATGCAAAAAGAAAACAGAGACAGGTTAGATATTGTTATAAAGTGCAAAATGCTAATCTTTCATTTTTTAAGACACAAAGTACAAATGCTCAAGGGGAGCATTTGATTTCGTAAACAGATGCATCATCAATTTAATGCTCTGTAGTGAGTAACACCATAGTATGCACTAATTAGAAAATGTACTATACATCCTATTTCATATGGAATTCTGGTACCTTGCTATTATTACCACTGCCTCAGCCGAAATTTCTAAAGTGATGAGGAAAGTGCTATCTGCAGCAGAACTGAAAGTCAATAGTGCATACTTTATTTTTAAATGGGTAACCATAACAAACTCATATCATTACTTGTGCAGGAAAATATCTAGTTTAATGGTCTATATCAAGGTTATTTACCTAACAATAGTAAGACTAAACCAGGTGTGGCCAAATCACACTAGTGATTGAATGGCAGCTTCAATGAATCCAAGGAAATATGAAAGACCTACATTATCTATTGAATAATGGCGTGAAAATCATGGTTTAAGAAGTAACAGCCAACTAGTTAGTTAAATGAAGTTAAATCTATCAGCACAGTAACCTACTATCATTTCTCTAGAACTGAGTGCAAGCTATCAATATGGTAATTGCTTCTCAAATAAAGTATTTGTTCAATACATTGTCTTTTCATGATTTCCGTGAAGTTAGCCTTGTTTTTCAATGGTGGAACTGAGAACAGAATTTGGACCTCTGACTCAAGTGCATAGGGTTAGGTTTCTACAATGATAAATCAGTGTCCTGATTTTCAGAGGTGCTGAGCAACCACAGCTTTCTATGTTCACCAATGTTTATCAACACTGGACACAGTAGAACCTAGGGAAGCTGAGTATCTCAGAAAATCAGACATTTATGGTGATGTCTAAAAGTGGATTTACAATGGGATAACAGAGCACAGTTGGTCACCGAAATAGTTTGGCATTATTGTCTAAACTATTAGACCCCAGTGCCAAATTTTTCCATGTCAGCCAGTACCTGTGTATGTGATTGGCCCAGTTCTCTGAGACAATCAATTTGACACTTATCTATCAGCTTCCTTCAGTCAAGCTACCAAGTAAATTGAATAAGTGTACGAGGGTTGGGAAAATACACTTATATGCTGTGACATTTTGCTGGACACTACAGCAGTATTGTTATCCCTCCCCCTTTTCCTTATCCAGCTTTTGTCTCCCCAGCAGACACAGAGGATGCGCTAATACATGTAGTTAGCTGTTAGTTAGTTGTGGGGTTCATGTGTCAGATGTGAAATGAATTGTCTTTTACACATAAAAGTCAAAAAAGTGAGAATGCCACTAAATCAAATTCCAGCTCTGCATTAAATAAGAGAGACAAGGAGTACATATCTTTTTCAGGTTGGTAAGTATCCTAGCTTTTCATCTACGGAAACTAGAGCTGGCACTAGGCATAGGCAGACTAAGCAATTGCTTAGGGCCCCAAGCAGCCGTAACTTTTTGTTATTTCTAGTTTCATAAGAACTTGACTGCCTTAGTATTTAGTAATATTCCCCAATGGGTTAGCACTGCCACTGGTGGAAGCTGAGAATGAGAGAGGTTAACTGACTTAGCTGTTGGCAATTGCAATATTGTCAGTTTGGGGCTGGTAATCAGGTGACCCTCTGCCTCTGATACTGACTTGCATCTGACCTTGATCATGTTATTTAACCATTTGCAGATTGGCTTCTCAGAGTGGTGTAAGGTGTAAGTGGTGTAAGGATAGCTGAATAATGTTTGAAATATGTTGCATACATTCAAAATATTGTTAAGAATAGTGAGTGGCTGTCTGGGGCGTAGAACATAAGATTCCCTGGCTTCTAACCCTGTACTCTTTCCTCTAGATCATAAGGGGTCTAGTTTATTTCCCCTGTCTTCACTATAAATGTTAAAATAGTCTTTACAAAATCATAGCAGCTTTAATTCACACTAAAATACTATAGAAGGCTCCAACTTTCTAAACTTCTGCTGCTTGAAGTCAATGAAAAAACCCAGCAAATTCTACTGCATTTGCATATTTTACTTTTCCCTTACATCTCAATAAGATCTACTAAGTTAACCAAGTTTGAAGAAAATTGCTTGAGCCATTTTGGAGTTATGCGTGAATGTAATTCCTAATCAGAATGTACTGGAGACGTGTTTTTCCTCCTAAAAAATGTCAGATTGCATTTCACTCACCCTTTCAAAAACAAAAACCAAAAAAATCCCACCACACACAAACAAGTAAAAAATCAAATCTGGGGAGAGATGAAGAAGATTTTAGAATGAATATAATTTGTTTCAGAAAGTTGTTTTAATGACAGCGGACCTCAAACCTTGGCTGATTCTGTGTAACTGAAGTATTGCAAACTTCTTTAATAATAAACCAAGTTTGAGGTTAATGATCAGACACATAGAGCCTGATTTTCAAAAGTGTTTGGAATCCACAAGAAGGGCTAGATTTTCAAATATGCTCAGCACCCAACAGCTCCCATTGATCCATAGTTTCCTATTATAATGATACCTAACTTATGAAAAATTAAGTGTAAGACTTTTTTATCTTCTACTATGGCCTAACCTTTCAATATTTCTCTCTTGTACTTGTCAGGACAGAAAATAATGCTGAAACCCTATAATTCTGTATGATGCATAAAAGTCTTTCAGAGATGAGATAAAATCACTCTTGGCTATCACAGATCATATGGAACTTTTCTAACGATGAAGGATGGAAATCTCAGTCTCATTGAAGTCAATGGGAGTTTTAGCATTGACTTAAATGGAGCCAGGATTTCACCCTAGGTGTGCTAACTCTGATGTCCAGTCCAAATTCCAACTGAGCTAAGGTAATTACTTTACACTTATCTAGTTTCCTCCTGTAGATTGTAATAGAAAAGCTATTCTTCACTCCCTGTCTTAATCCACTGTGTAGTATTGTGGGCTTGAAACATTTACCAGGTTTCAGTACTGAGCTGGCTGCATTTCACTGGTGGATGAAGTGGTCCCTGTACATACTGCTGTTTATACAATAGTTCTTAAAGCCCTCTGGACACTTTGGGATGAAAGGTGCTATGAAAAAAGAAAGATCGTTATTGTTATCATTGCCTAGTTAGGTCAAGCAGTGAAACCTGATTGAAAAGATCTTTGACAAATATAAATGGAATAAAATCCCAGAATATGAGTTTATCGGTTTAAAGAAAAGGATATATGCCAAAGCTAAGCAGATAATAGCTTTCCATTGTAAATATTATTCCTTTTCTGTGGTTCTGAACTAATGTCACATCCTTGTAATACTTGTAGTTGACAAGCATACAAAGCCAGGTCTTTGCAGCATTACATTAAGCTCAGTTGCAGCCTTCTAATCCCTAATCAAAAGAGGGTGATTACATGGAAAACATATGGACTGATACATATTTCAAGACCCAGTGTGCTATTTACCCTTTAATACATGGCTGAAATGCCTGTACATCAAGGGGAAAGTCAACCTTGACATGTATAATTAATATTTACACTTTTTTCAATAGATCCCCTGTGCAGCCTGTTAGGAATTCTACTCTTCACATGGCAGCAGGCTTTCTTTTGAGAGGCCACATGCTAGGGGCACTGATGAGCTGACTCCCTACATAGAGGAGGATGGGTGGAGCATGTTTAATTCTGCCTTCTCACAGAGAATGGCTTGAGTGACGGCTGATAAGAAGCAGGTCTGAGAAGGAGCTAAGCATCAGCGTGGAGATAGCCAGCTATGATCATGAGCATGAAAGTTCTGCCCTCTACAGTGGGACCTGGGTGGTCAAGGGGTGTTTTAGATCTTGTGCTGGGTGTGGTCTATTCTACATTGGAAGTTTTTGATGGCTGCAAATTTTCCAGGCAGCAAAAGTAGTCCTTGCTTTCTAGTGTGTATTTTAGAGTCTCTATGGGTGATTTTTCTCTCACACCACAGTAAATCGGGAGTCGCTCTGTTGAGGTCAATGGAATTACACTGAAATCATTATTTTGGACTGTCTGATATGCAGCAGGTAGTGTACAAAAAAAATCAGTGTGAAGTAAGACCACTGGGTATACCAGCTCTAAGGGATTGTATAATTGGCTGTGACAGAGTGCTGAGAACCAGCAGTTCAACCAGCACTCTGGTCATTCTAAATCCAATTAGTTCCCTGAGAGGGGGCCTGATTGAGGGATAAGGAATAAGGGATAAGGCTAATTACAAGATCAGCCTGCACTGGGGAGAATTAAGGAATTAATTTGCCTGTAGACTGCAAGAGTAGAAAAGAAGCACAGGAAGGAAGTGCAAGGGGGAAGGACAGGAGTGAGAGGGTCAGACAATCAATCAATCAATCAATCAATCAAGCAGGGCTAAAGTACAGGGAGATCTCTTCATGGAGAGGTCTCTTCTCTTTCTTACGATTGAACAATACAGTGAATAGAATTGCTGTATGACAATGGAGACAGTGGAGGCTGATAACAGAAATTAAGTACACAGAAGCGGTTACAAACTGGTAGTCAGAGCCATTCATCAAAGAAGATAGGAGCATTAACCTTTAAATAAACTTGTGGTTTAAGGGGGGAGATAATTCAACTTTTAGTTGATAATCCAATTATGATTATAATGGTCATGTATCTTTGATTGTTATGTCATGTAATTTCTATAACACAAAGGAAGCAATTCTTCAATTTCTGCCTGTAAGCAAAATAAAGTACAGATTAGCCAGAGATACAACTGTTAAGGATTACTAATCTGAAATCTGAATCTTTCCCACTGGAGACAAATAGGAATCTGAGAATCTGTTCTGGAACAAAATACAATTATCATTAACTGTATTACTTGAATAAATAATATAAAAATGTAGGAACACTGAAAGTGTCAAACTAGATCACATGGATAGACAATCTAATCCTGTAGTCTCGTACTTAATTGTGCAATATATATACACACATATATGATACACACAAATTTATAGGCAGGACTGCCTATTAAATTTGCCTGACACTTCTTTTACATATAACTTTGTGAAACTTTAACCATTTAGGATGAATTTTTCCATGCTGGTTGTCTACCTCTGTCTGTTTTTTATTATTTATTTATTTACTTATTTCAGCCAAATGGTTCATCTATTTCTATGAACAAGGCTGGGGAAAATATACTGTTTTATCCATATTTAAAAATAAATTCTGGATGCACTTTATTTGAGAGGTTCAAACACCCATATGTTTTGCAGCATGGATTTAAATTTAGCAGGGAGTTTGGCCTTAGATTAGAAATGTGCCTTTTGCCATCCCTGAGAAAAATATGCCCAAACTGGCCAAGTTGTAAAACTCTTAAAAACTCAATTAGCACATGTTCAGTAGAGACTTGCTAGAGTTTTACAACTAAAGTTTCTGAAGATTCCATCTGCACTGAACATGCTTGAGCCTTTCAGAGTGCCTAGTGCTGACTGGACTGTCCATGTCCCAACCCCTCACTGATCCTATGGGTGGCCAGATTGCACATGTACCATTTCCCATGACATAGAACATCCTCCATCCACTCACCATTCTTACTACTAACTAGACTGCACATTCACTGTCCCAGAACTCAAGCTTCAGCCCTAGGCCTGAAATCTACACAGTAATGAAACAGCCCTACAGCCTGAACCCCATGAGCCTGATTTAGCTGGCACAGGCTAGCTGCAGGTTTTTCTTTACTGTGTAGACATGACCTTAGTGATCTCTCTGCTGGCATCCAGGAAGCATGGAATAGGAAGTCATCTGATTCAAATGCAGAGGGACTAATGCTGGACCAAGGGGTGAGAAAGGAGTAGATTGGGACAAAGATTATTGTGATAATGGAATTGAGGCAGATGGGGCTCAAAAGTGTAATTTGAGCTTGGAAGGGGAGACTAGGATTGGTTAGGCAAGGAGGCTGAGACTTGGAGTCATGGGGAAAAACTGGCTGTTGAGGAAAACACTGATATGAGATGAGGTGCCGGAAGTGAGACTGGCTAGATAAGAAGATGGGAAATAGCAACCAGTGGACTGCAGATAAAAGGGAAAAAGGGATCTGACTTGGAGTTGGGGAATGGAAGTTTGTGGGAGGAGAACTTGGACTGGCTGGGAAAAGAAACTGGGAAAAGGAGCTAAGAAGAGGTAAGGGGGTAAGACTGAAATTGGATGAAGAGGCTGGAGAAGGAGATTGAAACTGGGAGCCGGTGAATGGGATGGTGGGGGGAAGAAAGATCTGATGAGGAGCTGGGAGAAGATATTTGAAAATAGCTAGACCCAGAGTTGGGTGGGAGGGGAGAATTAGGATAGGCTGGGAAAGGAGACTGTGACTTGGTGTGGGGAGGGCAGAGACTGGAAGTTGGTGGGGAGACTGAGACTCAAACAGTGAGCCCAGGGGGAGAAACTAGGATTGGATGGTCTAAGAGCATAAGTCTGGGACATGGAGCTGTGGGTAGAGAAGAGACTGGACTGGGACAGGAACAGGATGGATGGGACTGAACAGAAGGGCTCAAGTTTAGATGAAATGTGCAGAAGAGTCTGCTCACTAAAGCACACTTGCCTCTAGAGCCAGGGATGGAACCCAAGATTCCTGAGTCTCAACATTCCTCTGCTGTCAGTGAACAGCTGTGAAACCCACTGGAAAAGTGTGCGTCTAATCCTCCTCCAGTGGTGGTCCACACAGAAGGGTAGGGTCCCACTGAAGGCTTGTTGGATGACCCTGTTTTGAGTTGTTTTTCTGTTCCTGATTTCTTTTGGATTATAGCACCCCTAGAAGGGTGGGACTTAGGTGTGCCTTAGCCAGAAACCTGACAAGAATCAGTGGCAACTTTAGGATTGGGGAGTTATGCCTTTATGGGCCAGGTGGAATCACTGCAGAAGAACCTGGTCACGCTAGGCAATTACACACAAAAAACTATGTTAAAAGAACATAATTAAAAATGCAAATTCAAACACTCAAATGTTAGGAAATACCCAAATTGAGGTTGCCTATTCAACGTTAATTTAGCCCCCTTGTACCTACGCATTATGATAAAGTCTTTAAGACTCAGTATGCTCTACACTGTACTGTGGAATGAATTGTCCTCTGGTTAGCCTGAAGACTGGGGAAGGGGTGGAAAGCCACTCCCTGCCCTCAGCTATGTCAAGTGCTGCTGAGATGTAATTGATTTGCCCTAATATATCAGTAATATCAAGACTAAAGAAAACAGGTAACGACATGCAGTATTAACATTCATAGACATTAGTTCATTTCAGAAACTGGCAAGCAATAGTATTACAATTAGGCAGAAAGAGTGTCATGAGGCTTGAGGTAATTTGTAGAAGTCATGATGATTCATATGGGGTTGTGGGCACACTTTACCATCTCTCCAAAACAGCAGAAACTACAGAAAGAAATCCTTCTGTGCCCTTTTAGAGCACTCAGCAAGGATAGTTAAGTATAGTTTATCATTTCTTTACATAATTGATTGTCTGATAGAAAGAGGAAATAACATAAGTGTATGCAATTCATCTGTGAATACAGTCAGTTTACTAACAGATGTAAGAATCATGTACATCACTTGCAGTGCTTTCTTTTTCTACAATATTTACAACACGCTCTCCAGACAGGCATGGCTACTAGGTGAGTTCCTTTGGGGCACTTAACATTTCCTTTGCTCTTCACCTTTCTATTGACAAGAGTGAATAATGAAGACTCGAGTCAAATTAAGAGTTCTTTTTTTCTCTATTGGTGACAGCAGAAAATCTCTTAGCTTGTGTCTAATAAGCCTCTTCATGTTTTTTTCCTCGCATACAAACCATAGCTTCCCAGGTTATCAGACGATCACACACAATACCTGGTTGGAATACTGAAGTTCAGATTCTGCTATTTCGGATAGTTTGTGGAGGGGGGAGATGCTTTACATATGACTATTGTAAAACTCCCTGGAGACATGTGGAAGAAGAAGAAAGGTGCTATTAATTATAAAAGGCCAAATTCTCTGATGATTTAAATT
This sequence comes from Mesoclemmys tuberculata, assembly GCA_007922155.1. Taxonomy (NCBI): domain Eukaryota; kingdom Metazoa; phylum Chordata; order Testudines; family Chelidae; genus Mesoclemmys; species Mesoclemmys tuberculata. Next base: position 55,990,284 of record ML675624.1, on the reverse strand, counting down.
GGTGCAGCTTCAGTGACTTCAGTGGAGCTTTGCCAGTTTCCTACAGAAGAGAATTTGACCTAAAACCTAGAAGCTTTACATAGGAATAGAACTATTTTCACCTAATTCACTTTTCTTCAGTATATAAAATTGGCAAAAGCATAATGCATCCAGCTTGTTTTATAACGAAGAGAGTAAGAGACTTGACTGATGTGGTATATTATCAAGAAGTATAAATGTACAGCAAAGATGTTGAGATGTGAGATATTTCTTAAGCGGTGTAGTTTTATTTATATTTCCCTTTATTTCAGATTAAATTCCCTTTATTTGTCTTTTTCAGAAGTCTCCTAAAACAGGTTCCTAAAAACAAGATGGAAGTGGGACTTCACTGTTATGTTGCCTTTCTGTTTAGGGAGTGATGTTCATATAAATAACAGTACTTTCCTCTTATATAGTAATGCACTTCACCCCAGGATCTCAGAGCAGTTACAGAAGGTAATGAATTCACTCCAACACCCATGGTCTAACCACTAATCCACAATTCCTCTTACACATGTGATTTCTGCAGATTTCCTTCCAACCTTTGAACCAGATTCTAATCTCAGTTATTCAGGTGTAATTCAAAGGGAGCTCTGTTGACAATTAAAACATTTTTTTGTAAAAAGGTTTTTCTTTCTGTTATTGGTTTTTATGCTGAGGAGTCACATAAGAAGCTGACATAGACACAAAACTGCAGCACACACTATGCAGCTCCAGTATACAAAACTAAATTAGTCATATTAATTATCTTTTTGACAGAGGGGCTTGCTTTTACACCTGACAGTTACATTTCTATGAGTTTAGATACTGTCAAAGTCGAAATAGAAACAGAAAGAAAGCAAAAAAGACTTCTTGAGGTCAAAATGAATTAAGCCAATATATGAACCTGTTTAAAGTCTTGAGGTAAGGATAAAAGGGGTAAAAAACAAGGGTGATATCATGGTAGGTGTCTATTTTAGACCACTAATAAAGAAGAGGTGGATGAAGCTTTTTTTTAAAAACAACTTTTTTAAATCCAAAGCCCGGGACTTGGTGGTATGGGGGACTTCAACTATCCGGACATCCATTGGAAAAATAATATAGCAAGGCACATATCGTCAAACAAGTTCTTGGAATGCATTGGAGACAATTTTTTATTTCAGAAGGTGGAAAAAGCAATTAGGGAGAGGTTATTCTACATTTAATTCTTACAAACAGGGAGGCACTGGTTGAGAATTTGAAGGTGGAAGACAGCTTGTGTGAAAATGATTATGAAATGACAGAGTACATGATTCTAAGAATTCTAATGGAAAACAGCACAATAAAAACAATGGGCTTCAGGAAGGCAGACTTTAGCAAACTCAGAGAATCGGTCTGTAAGGTCTCATGAGAAGCAAGTCTAAGGGAAGAAAGAGTTCAGGATAGTTGGCAGCTTTTAAGAGACATTATTAAAGGCACAAGAGTAAACTATTCCAATGTGTAGGAATGATAGGAAATATGGTAACAGACCGCTCTCTCTGAACCAGGAGATATTCAGTGACCTACAACTCAAAAAAGTCATACAAAAAGGGAAACTAGGTTAAATGACAAAGGATGATATGAAAAAAAAACCCAAAAGCATCTAGGGACAAAATTATAAAGGCCAAGGCAAAAAGTGAGATTAAAATAGCTAGGGACATAAAGGGTAACAAGAAATCATTTTACAAATACAAGAAAGCAAGAGGAAGACCAAGTTGGGAATCTGATAAACAGGCTGCCAGCGTTTTAAGCTTTATGCCATATTACTTTTCAGGTTAGAATGGGTCTAATGAACACAATGCTTAAAACTACCTTCTCAACTAATCATCTCTTTACACTAGACCTCATGGTGTGAGATTTTGTGATCCAACCAAGGCACATCCTTCACACTCTCTATCTTGCCTCTGGTGTGATACATGAGAGGGGGTACTTGGAAGGGAGCCTTAAAATTAACTTTCGCAATGTCTGAGCTGAGTGCCTTACACCACCAGAGTGAAGAGGATAGAGTGGGGTAAAGATCTCACTCCTGATACTGCTAAAATCAGTGGAGATGAACCACTGTTTGCAATAGTCAGAAATATATGCAATATGTCCTTAACGTAGACAAGGAGTTTATAGTTTAGGGTCAGAAGGGACCACCAGATCATTTGGTCTAACCGTCTGTATTACAGAGGCCGCCAAACCTCACTCAGTTATCTCTGCACTGAGGTCACTAATCTGGGCTAGACTAAAGTATTATAGGCCTCTGGAGACTACTTGGTGTCACAGGTAAAGATCTGGAAAAGCTGAGGTGCACCAATGCCCTGCCAATGGCAGAAAACTGATTTGGTGAGATATACTCAAATGAACTTTGCAACCAACTCATGCCTCATGCTAGAGAGGAAGGCAAAACAAACAAACAAACATGGTCTCTGTCAGTCTGACCTGGAAGAAAATTCCTTCCCAACCCTGAAAAGGATGATCAGGAAATACTACACATATACTTGCTTTCTATATTGTTGCTGTGTCCCTCTTTGTTACAAAAATCCGGAAGTACCAACATTACATATTTATGTCCCCAGTAGATATTTCACATTTATCCTTGCAAATGAAACATGAAAGTTAGCAGATTTTTTTCAGAATCACATGATGTGATATTTTAGAACAGTGTGTTAGCAGTAACTGAGTATCAGGATCTTGTTCAATTGCCAGTGGAAGCTTTACATACTCACTCACACATGGATTGTGCAACTCAACAGATATCCCTGCAGCATGGAAAAACAGAAGGAGATAATTATTACCAGTCACCTTGTTTGTTATGATAGCGCATGCTATTGGATCAATGATGTTGTTGGCAGAGCACTGCATTACAGATACTAGATGGTTTGAATTTTCAGACTAATTACTGTAACTGCCTGGGAATGGATGGGGAAAACATTTTTTAAGGAAAGACTAATAGCTGTACATAAAAATGAAAAGGAGAAAAAGAACAAATGTAGGCATAAAAATGGGTGGAAAAAAAAGGGAAATGAAAGAAGTGGAGACAAAGACGCAGGTCAAGATGGGGAACCAACGGAAACAAAGAATAGAGAGCAAAGGAAAGAGAGATGGAAGGTGGGAGAAATGGGAGAAGAATGGGAAATGAAATAGAATGCCTGAAGGGAACCACAACAACAAAATCTAGAGGGATGGAACTTAAGAGCCTGCCCAATGTTTTTTTTCTTCTGTATGTTATCTTCCTTTTAGAGCAGGCTTGGTACCTGTATGATGTGCAAACCGAAAGGGATACCTCACAGACTTTGGACAGTTCAAAAGCTTTGTGATGCTGCAGGTAGGTTCCTCACTCCTCTTAGTGTGCTAAAGAATAAAGTTACTTGGAGGTGCCTCCAGTGAGAGAAGGGGCTAACCACACTAACGAAATTGCTACCACACTTGAACTCACAAATAATTCAAACTTATACAAGCAAACAAATTTAAAACAATAACTATAAACTTTATGTAACGATTTGATTAAAGAGAAGTAAACAATCAATATAAATATTAATTGTTTAAAATGATTAGTGGTATTAATAATGCTTTTTAATTATTAAAGGCCATGCCAGAAAGCATACTAGCTCACATGACCACACATTCCCTTAGTGTTCCTAACCAAAAGTGTCTCCCTCCCCCGAATTCTCTGTCTGTACCAGGTGATGCACATGGAGACATGTTGCAAGCCTGTGAGGAGATGCTGTTAGAAACACTCTTTATTATACTGGGAATTAGCAGTGTAGGGCTTGATGAAACCGGTAGATGAAAGTCCTTTTGCAGATTCAATATGCCTTTATAGTGCAAAATTAAACCCTAACTACGTATCTACTTAAATTACAGGGTACTCACTCAGGTATATTTTATGGCTGAGCAGTCAGAAGACTGATGCTGGCAAGCAGATCTTCCATGAGGATCACTGGAGAGGGATTAACTGCATGCTCCCATTTAGAACTGTGCTGACAGTTTTTAAAGCTTGGAACCCACAGGTCCAGTTGCAAACAGGCTGGATCTCTGAATCCAAATTCCTGGATCCAATGTGGGCTGGTTGCAGGGTGAGCAGGCTGCAGGTGGTGGCAGGAGAGATGGACTCTCTCTCTTTTTATTGCTGGCAGGCTGGTGTCAGGAAGAATGGACTGTCTTCTGTTCCTGAGGCTTTTCTGCAGGGTGGGGTTACAGACAGATCACTTGCTAGGCCTGAAAGTGATGTGCTGACAGGCTATAGGGAACCCCTCCGCTCCCTGGTTGGGCTCTGCCACATGGAGGGAAACCACAGCTAGTCAAAGCCCTCCCTCCTGCTTTCCTTAATTCTGGAGGAACTGCAAAAAATGTAGAATCTATGGCACTTAAAATCCATGTTGATAAAACCAAAGGTATGCATGCCTCCTATACAATGGAAATGAATGACCTGCCAATGCTCATGTAGATGGCAGTGACATTGAATGGGCGAACAGTTTCATCTATCTGGGTAGTCTGTTGACTACAGGAGGTTTTATATCTGTAAAAGTCACACACTATATTGGTCTTGCATCCATGGCATTTCAGCATCTTCAGGACCTCTGTTTGGGTGGTGGGATGTCTGCGTGGTAACTAAAATACGAGCATTAATATGACAGTGATGACAACTCTGTTACCTGGAGCAAAAACATGGCAGTTAAAAACAGATGTGGAGAGGAAACGAAACGGTTTTTAGTGTCAAAAGTTCCAGCATATTCTTAACATCTGTTAGTTTGATTTTGTCACAACTGAGAAAATACTTAGATGATCTCAGGAAGTTTAAGTCTTGCACCAGTTGAGAACAAGATGACTGCAATAATGGAGTAATATCGAATGTGCAGAAGAAAGCACATTTTTCATACATCAGAACTACATCTTCTGATGAATTTAAGAAATCTAAATCCTTCCATGCTGATTCCTGTCAGAGGAAGACAACTTGTTAGGGACCATTCAAGATGGAAGCCCTTTCTATGCATCACAATGGTACATCATAGCCATGTGAATCTGCTTCTGGCTCATGGATATGCTGTTATTAACAGAACTGGCCAGATATTTTTTTCCTCGTGGGAAATTTTGACTTTTTAACGACAACCCAAAATGTGAAATGCTTTTGGACAAAGCTTTGAACTGAAAACATTTCAGTTCTCAACTTTTCAGATTACATCAGAAAATAAAAATTCTCAATGAAAAGCAGAAACTTTCAGTGATAAGTTTTATTTTATCAAAAAACAAATTTTCTGTCAAAACACTTTTGACAAAAAAGAAATTTCTACCAGTTCTGGTCAGGGTCTGTGCTGATAGAATCAAAGTATGTGTGAGCATTGCTAAATAACGCTGCTTTGACCGTTATGAAGCTAACTCCATTTTTAGACAGACAAATCTGATTAGACAAAACTGCTTAGAGCTGTTATTCCTTGGCTCCTCCCACATTTCTTGGCCACATCTCCTGTTTCTGTGACACTGTAGATGGCAGCTGTCATATGTGGAAGCACGAACATCCCATATTGCTGTCCTTCATGTCTTGCCTCCTTGCCTCGCCAGGTTTCCAGTAGTATTTCTGTGCACCAAGTTGCATAACGTATCCATGCAGATTCAGCAAGGTACTTAAACAGATATGTAACTTTAAGCACATGAGTAGTTTCACATAGATCACTGGCTTGCTGAATTGGAATTACAGATTTTAGCAATTTCTCTCTCAGTCTCCCAGAAAAGGCTGACATGTTTTCTGTTTGTTTGGAGTTTATTGGTTTCTTATGATCTGTGCCTTTTTTCCTAGTGACTTGTGGTGGTGGTTTGTAGAATCACACAACATATCTCACTGTTTTTTCTGCAAATTCTTTCCCTGGAACTCTGTTACCCTTTATTGTTGCTATATGGAGCAGAAACATGGCCAAACTTGCCTAAATTACAGCACATTAGCTAATGTTCACAGAAATTTGTCATAAATTTCAAACTGAATTATTTTGCTGGCACTATTAATGATATTCTTGTCCCTTTAGTGTTCTGCTCTATATTAGCCTCCCATAAATCAGCTGTGTAAGAATGACTGAAGAACATAAATAGAAGTTAACTGAACACTAAACCAAGCAAAAATTCTTGTAAGAGCCTACGCCTTCAAAAAATAAACATTCTTTATTTTAAAAAGAAGAGAGCTCCCTATCTTTCTTACATTTTTGGTTGTTTCCTGGGACTGTCTGGTATACTAATCCTGTTGAGTTACAACATCTAGTGAGTATGCAATGTATAAAGTGCTTCTCAAGTGTCTCTAATTTTCAGACAACTCAGTGATTTTGAAATAGACTTTCTGATTTTTTTTCTGCTGAAGATGGATATTCTTCCACAAGTACGTGGACAAGATTTGAAGCGATATTTTAAAATATAAGCTGTTCTGCTATTTACTTATTTAAGATATTTAGTACAGGCATGTTTGGAAAATATATGTTATGGGTTTTTCTGAGATCACTGGAAGGCAAATGACAGCAATTTATAGGGCAATTTGAACTCAGAAAGTACTGAAATTCAACTCTCCTCAGAGGGTTGGTCAAAAATTAGAATTAAAAGAAAATTTAAGTGGTCCATAGGTCTTGTCCTAGCTCTCTGTCCAGGGGCAAATATCATTCAGTGACAGTGGTAGAATAATCCACAAAGGCTGCATTAATAAAAAGCAGTGTAATAGTTAATCACCTAATAGATTAGACACACATTGATCCTATTGAATGTTCCACTCCCTGCATCTTCTTTACTCTTTTTCAGCTAACTGTATTTATTTCTTTTTCTCTGGTTGATACTTGTTTTTTCTATACTAGGTTGTCAAAGGATATAAGCACATGGAACAGTCACCCTGTCACAGAAACTGTTATAGTGCAGTGAGGAGTGGAACATTCTACTTCTGTAATTAGGGGAGAGAATGCAATAGTTCATGTTTTAAAAAGTGATTTATGAACTTAATAGGCATTTTACTACATTTTCATTTAAAGTCTTTAAATGCAGTGGTAACCAGTAACCTCCTAACCAAGTGTTCAATTTTTTTGTTTACCTTTTTGTTTTCTCTCATGCATTGCCTCAGTGACTTTAGATGTGCTGATTCAAATGGTGCTACAATTGGACTTCTACTTACCTGCAATCTTAAGTTCTTTGGAAGCATTTGATTCTCTCAACCTAGTGTCAGTGTTAATATCCCATAAATTGGCCTGGATTTTAAGTGGTTGTTGCCATTATAAGGTATGGCTGACTTTAGCAATAGCCATCACAAAGCTCAAGCAGAGTGCTCAAGAGAATGAAAAAGGCAAAGACCTGAACCCTTAAAAAAATCTTTTAATTTCATTAAATGCATATACAATTCCACAAGGGAAGCTGCACATAGGTCTGTAACTCCACAAGGGCATGCAGTGAAAAATCATATCTGCTTTAACTAGGGATCATTGGCAACACACATGAATGATATCCTCAAAACATCACTCATAGGAGAAACTCTTACTTCAGATAGTGCTGTTGACTTCTATAACAGGTGTGCGGAAGTCCTTTGTGGGGTAAGTGCAAGAAGCTTGAACCACCTTCTGTCATGGAAATGAGAAATATTGGTAGTATCATACTCCATTAGAACAACAGGGAAAGGAGATGATCCTAGCAACTGTCTGGAAGTTAAGGAGAGGGGTTTGTGAGATGATTTCTGAAAAATGCACCTTTCTCTTTATTCTAAAATTTCCATTATGCTCAGAAGTATGATACTTCATGGTTGTTTTTTTGTGTGTGCATAGGGTCCAGTCATGCAAAGCGTCAGGCACAAAGACATCCTTACCCATGCAGAACATCCTTTTGATTAAGGATTTCTCACATGAGTGAGATCAACACATTTTAAACATATTATTTGTTTTTTGAACACCGTAGCTGTTCAGTACACCTTTCCTTAAATAGTCCAAGGTGTCTTTTTTGAGGATTTAGTCCAAAGAGTTTGTTTCATGTTTCATCATATTCATCTTTTGGTTTTGAATTACCATAAACCATCAATATGTATTTTGTGATGTAACTGAGAAAGTATAAAGGAAAATAAGTTTAAAACTCAAACTTGTGCACATTTGGTTGCTATTGTTCTTCACCTCACAACAGCACTCTTTGAAAATGGGAAATTTTTTGAGAAAAATGTATCACAAAAAATGTGTCCAGGTTCACTGGAAAATATCAAAAAAATAGATTTTTTTTTAATCAGCTCTGTAATCAGGCAATTATTTTGGATGGAATTCCATTCATAATTTTTCAAATTTTTGGAGGATGAATGTAGACCCTGTACACTCTGTCTCAGCAAGGATGAAATTTCCCACTGCCCATAGGGGAAGACAACATATTCTCCACTCAGATAGTGGTTATGTCCCTCAAAATAGAGCCAAGCCATTTTATTTATTTTTTTAAATGACACTATTGAGCAGGCAAGATGGATTTATTGCTCAATTAATGTAGGAGTATGGTACATAGAGGATAGACTTGAGTCATGAGCGAACTATAAATCTATAAATTAAAGCCAACACTTCCCTCTGGAATTCATCTCTACAGCTTTTATCCCTCTGGAATTCATCTCTATAGCTTTAACAATCTATTGCACTGTTCCTTAGCCAAAGTCGTCTTCAAAAGATTATTTTTCTTTGGTCTTGCAAACTTTTCTAATAAAGTGCCTTTTTCAGAGTTTTCTCTTGAAGTTGTTCTTTTTAATTTTTCTTGTTCTGTCTTTGCAGCTGTTTATACTGACTGTTGCCCTTACCTAGGATACTTACTATGAATCATTTACATCTTTCTTGATCCATTAGTGCTTATGTGAATAATCCAATGGGACACCTTGCATGAGTCTGGATCACAGTTTGCAATGAAACACCAAATCATGTGAATACTGAAAGTTCAGACTGTATTTGTTAAATTGTGAAAGCCATTCCATCTGCCTAAAGATTGACTATTTGATTATTTCTACATAGCTGGCATGCGGGGTGACTAAAGAAGTGAAATCCATGCTTCCCAGCCTGTGGCCAAGGCAAGGGTTATAGACGGTAATAACAACTTGCAGTCCCTCCATTCCAGTTGTGTGGGATACACAATCCAGAAGATCTGTGTAAATGTGGACTGTGGATTTTTCTTTATAGCCTTCCACTGCATTACATTGGGCTGGCGTGGAAATTCTCTCTATGCTGTATGGGGGAGTATCACTGCATGACCCTTTTGCCAGCAGATCTCTGTTATGGCCCCCATATGGGACTTAAATGGCACAATAAGTCTGGTGACAGCCCTCCACCCTAAGGATGAGTTTCACTTGAAAGATTTGCTAAAGTTCACAAACCAGTTTTGAGCAAATATGGTCTGACTTTTGAGGGAAGATAGGTATGTTATCAAGAAAATATGGTGCAGTGTAATAGTTTTTGTGTTGCAACCATGACATATGGTTTCATTTGATACTAAACCAGGACAAACTCAATGACTGAAATGTTGTCCCATTGAAGTCAATGCAAGTTTTGCTATCGATTTCAATGAGGCCAGGATTTCATCTGTTTATTTCTACTAGGCCTGATTATGAGATGTTTAGATTCAATTGAACCTCAAACTTTAAAAGGATTTTGCCTGAGTAAGATTTGAGAAAACTGACAAATTGGTAAGGACCATAAACATAGGAGAGTATTTATTTTTTATTTCTGCTTTAGTGTATTTATAGTGGAAAAATCTTCTGCACAAATTAGATGTACACCACAAACTAAGGTAATACTGACTTGTGAAATTAGCATAAGGATAAGTCACTTTTGCTTTTTGACCCTGTCAGAGAACAGGGAATTATAACTGCATACTGATTTTTTGAAGTGCTACACAAGTATATGGAAATTACCCAAAACAGCACAACCTCTAAACGTATGAAATAAGTAATTATAAAAGTTAGTTCTAATGAACTTGGAAATGTATGAATGATATACTGCCTTTTCATTCACTTGTCAAATCTACTAGAAGTACACTGAAAAGACACTGCTTTTTCATAATTGTTCTGAAGCACAAAATAGAATCATATGTTTTAAGCACATCACTTTCTAATAAATTTATTTCAGAATATGCACATAATCAGAGTTGAAGTGCTGCATAATAGTCTATATTATATCATTATATGTCAACCTCTACATTGTAAACAAGATGTGCTATCTCAATGTGCAACCTATTTCAACATTTTGCATGTACTCACAGAAAAAGAAGGAATGTTTGAAAGTGAGTGAGGCATTTTATACTCATACTTCAAGGAACAGATGCTGATAAGTTCATGTTGGTATTAGTTTCTGTGCATGTAGATGGATTAAAACAATAGAATTTGGGGAAAAATTAGAATTGTTACACTGCATATCAGATAAGATGCTGCGTTTGTCTTGTTCTCGTGATGTGAACTTATCAAGACTTCAGTGTATTTTTTTTTGAAGCTCTGCTACACAACAGATGGGATGTCTAACATCCTTTTCTATTTAAAACATGCAAGTTCTAATCAACAAGAGGGTTTAGAATGTTAAACCAGCCAGCCATAAGAAATGTGTCACACAGTTTGCTGTCATCCTAATTAATTAGATAGCATTATTTGTTGTCCCCAATGAACTCAGATGAGCTCAATGCCTGATAATAGCTTCATTCTTTTCAGGGGTTTTCTTTTAATTTTATTCACTTTGATTTGAGATAGAATATTGTAAGGGGGGGGGAAATACCACTAAATAGGGTAATCCATAAATGCATTATATGTGTGGCTTATAAATATGACTGAATGTTTGGCCTCTTATTAAGGTCATTTTAATTTTAAATTTTCCAGGCTAATGTTTCAAGGGTAATTACTATTTCAGCAATTATCTTGCACTTCCCTAACTCTTTTCTGGACATGTTTTGTGATACAGTTCCTGCCCTTCCGGTCTCTAAAAAGGTTCAGTAAAAGTATTTGAGCCTCATTTATAGTGTAAGACAAATGTTATGCAGCTACCAATAAGGGTTAATCTGATACAAAAATTCTTCAAATCAATGTTAAATAAAAATGTTAATGGGTTTTTGTCATTCAGGGAAGCATAATTAATAGCTCTTTGTGCACTGAATATTTCAACTTACACCCCATGAGATGGACATGATGTGTGCAATATCAAATAGCAAGAATTCTTCAGCTGACAGAGAGAGTGTTAGCTCCCTGACATTTGATCTTCTCAAAGAAAGCAGGAAGAAAGCTGAAGATAATAGCAAAGAATCTTGCATACAAGGGCTTGGAGCTAAGTGATAATAATGGAGCAAATAAAAAATAAATATGTGGATAATACATTAAATAACTATTCTTCTTGAATATGCAGTAATAGAAGTTCTGTAACAATTCAGCAAAGTTTTAAGCACATACTTAAGTCCCATTGAAGTCAATGAGATTTAGTCGTGTTTAAAGCTAAGCACATGCTTCAGTGCTTTGCTCAACAGGGATAATTTGCTGAGCTGGGAGCACTGTGATGTGCTGTGCATCTTCTCCAAGGTGTTATTGAGCAGTCTCATCTTCCCTTGACTTCCCTTGGAAGAAGCACTTGGTATTTTTCAGGTTCCATGTGACCACCCGAAACTGAAAATCCTGTTTCTGCTTAGAGGTCAAGTTAGAAAGAATACTGAAATTGCTTTTTAAAAAAAAATCAGACTTCATGGGGAATTTGTGATATCTTTGACAAATTGGAGATATTTCTGTATTATTTGTTAAGAACATTTATCTTAATACTTGAAAGGATTTAGGTGCCCAAGCCTTATTTTAGCTGCCCAAATTCCACTTTTGGCTCTACAACAATGCTCAAAACCTCCTGTCATATCCTGTAGGCACTCAAAGTTGCTGGGCACCTAATTTTCATGGATAAATTTCCCTAAGTACCTAAGTTTTCAGGGGTAAAGTCCCCTCAGCTTCCATCTGTGGGCATGGGTAATGCTATCTCACTCAAGGTGCTTGGATGCCTATCTCAAGCCTCAGGCCCAGGGTGATGCTCAAAGCACCCGGGGATAGGTGTGCACACACCTATCAGATATATATGGCTGAATCTGGTAAGCATGCTCATACCATGCCTAGCACCAGATGCTGCTCCCCTCCCCAGCACAGGAGCCAGAATGCAGGGCACTGATTGGTGCTCAGCCTGACAGTCCATGCATAAAAGAGATGCACTGTGAGAAGCATGGGGGGAGAGGGAGAGGGAGAGGGAGAGGGAGAGGGAGAGGGGTGCCCAGCATGAGCAAGTGAGAATAGTTGTAGATGGCAGACTATAGAGATCAGGGAAGAGGTCAGCTTAATGAAGTAGAAGGTTAGCTAGTGGGTCATCTATGGGGACACAGAATAGTGGTCTGGGGTAGACAGATAGGGAAGGGAAATCACGGATATACAGGAAAGAAGGGAGTTGGGACTGGGCTAGGGAGTGAGGAGGAACACCTGTGGATGGAAAAGGGTTGGGGAGAAGGAGCAGCTTCTGGACAGGGTGCTCGTTGAGCACTTAATACTCCGACCTACACCGCATGAAATGGAGTGGCTGGGGAACAGAAATATACACCAACGATGAACAACAACTTCTTAGTTTTACCGTACCTTCTCCGCCAGCAGCACCAAGAGAACGAATGGTGGCAGAAGCACCCCAACCTGAGCTCCGGCCTCAGGGCAGCAGGCCATACGTCCCAGCCAAACCTACCGTTGCTGCCACAACTTCATGGGCCTTTCATGGCGGACAAGTATGCACCATTACTACCTGGCGCCGGACACACTGATGCACATATCTGAGGTACTAAACACTGATCTCACTACTACCACATGCGAGCATGCAGCATGCGAGCGTGCAGGAGCCATGCATGATACCCACATGAGGGTATTTAGTCTTAACTTCCATTGGCATTTAGGAACCTACATATCTTTCAGAATCTGGCCCATAGGCTCAGTTATTTTCCCTTTAAGCATCACTTGGTAAGGTGCCTTTCTTCCCCTAACCCCCAATGTGTTGTGTAGTGGCCTTGGAGCCTGCCCCATGCTTTGAACATTGTGGGTTTTTTTCCAGGAATTTTTTTTTATCTGCCTAATTGTTTTGAGCATTCAGACCATGATGTACAGCTGTATTTTCCTGTTTAGTTTTATGTTGTTGCCTGAATGAATACAGAATTAGTTTTTTTAAAAAGCCTGTAGGTGGGGGTTGTCAGAGTAGCCAGGAGGGGTAAAACAATGAGACATATAAGACAACTCCCTTGAAGTGGGTACCTGAGAAGCTAAGACAGCAATGGCTGGATCATCAGTTGGGGAGAGGGGAAGAACCTGCGTGGTTGTCACCATTCAACTTAGAATGTTTTTCTCTTCCCACGGCTAGAGCTGAGATCAAAAGTTCCTGAAGGGTTAAAAAAGTGCCTCTGGCAGAAAGGGAGTGGGAACAGTCATCATCTTAGTTGGAAGCTGACAGAGACACAAGGACTGCATTCAGAAGAGACATACAGGGAGACTTGAGAATTAGGGTCTGCAGCAAGTGAGCTGTACACCAGTACACAGGGAAAACAGAGGACACCAAGGCTAAGTCATGTCTATTTAAGGGCCTGAGGGAAATATCAAGCGTAGGTAAGACAATATGTGCACAGGTCTTTGTTATTTTTAAATCTATTTCTCTCAGTGCTGTGTACAAGTTGGGCAAAATAAATCATACTTCGTTTTGGAGAAACTGCTTCTGTGTCACTGCATACTATTACTAACCACAGGCCCCTAAAGGAGAATTCTGTCAGGGTCCAAAGCTCAGCTGGATCTGCCAGGTATGAGGGTATAAACAGGAGACCCAGTTGGAAAGTGATTGGATTACAGGATATTTCCCCAAAGAGATGTAGAGAAACAGGCCTGTCACTTTGAAGGACTGAACTTGGGGGACTGGAAAAAGGTCTCACATTGTCTGGAGTGGCTCATGACTATGAGTGCCAGTCTCAGGGCAGACTGCCAAGAACTAGGGCAGAAACCCCAAACTCGTTGTATGTTTTAGAATTAGATTTCACCAACCCAGTAACAAGTGTGAACTCCTAAAGCACCATAGCAGTCTTACCATGGAGACACAGACAGCCCCCTTGGACATTTCAGTCTATCTTTCCACTCAGGCAAACTGGACTCAGCGATAGATGGATGTCCATGGATTTGCAAGGCTCTGCTTTATATCTGTGGACCATTTTTTGCAGATCCTGAATTGGATCTCAAAGGTGGGGAAGCAATTGTTTACAGGTCACAGCCATTGAGGCTGCTTCCCTGCCTTCAAGGTGCAGGGGTGGGGCTCTTTGACCCATCTGTGCCTAGGGTAGTCCACCTGAAAATGCCAAGGTCAGGGCAGGTTGCAAAAAGGAGAGCAGATTCTCCCAAACTGGTGGCTAACTGTAGTTAGATTCTCCAACCAGTTACAAACAGTGCTGCTGATTCCCCACACAGGTTATCAAGAAGCTAAAACAAAAAATTATACATTTACTGCATTTCAGTCTCTGGCTTCCAGTCAGCAAGTAGGCTGCATAAAGAGATAAGTTATTTAAAACTCTATTCCCTTTACTAAAATGTTCTCCTAACCCCAAAGGGTCAGCTACATTGTCAGATCAATATAAGTTTGGATCTTACCCAAAATACCACACTGCCAGACAATCCTTTAGTAATTAAACTAAAGGTTTATTATAAAAGGAAAGAAACAGACGATAAGAAAAATGTCAAATGGTGAAAGCAATCAGATACATACAAATGACTGTAAAGTCCATATATATCAGATTTTCAGTAGAATTGTGGAGTTTGCAAGTATGTACAGTCCCTCTCGTGTACGTCCAGTACCTGAATCGGTCTCAGTCCTTTCTTGTACAGCTTCAGTTGCAGATGAGTTGATTCAGAGATAAGAAGCAGGAATGAAGACAAGATGGGGATGGTGTGGTTGACTTATTTTTCTTTGTCATGTGGCTTGTTCCAAACACAGCCACACAGTGCATGGCCTGGAAAAGCCTCAGAGTCCCCTGTCCATGGACATGTTCTTACATGTCCTGGTAACTCAGAGGGTGTAGTCTCGGGATTCTTTCACTGGATTCATAGTACGTATAAATTCCCTTGATTGGCCATTGAGCAGGGGCCATTAAGCATTAGTTCTGCTGCGATCCTGCCTGGGGTTTAACCAACAAACACAGCACAAGATTTTTAATACAAATATATTACACCTATTTATAACTTACAGTACCAAGATGTTACATGTGAATAAACAAAATCATCATATTTAGCAAATTGCAACCTTTCCAATGGTACCTGACATGGCATATCTTGTCCAAATTATTGTAATTTTGTAATATTGATATTAAATAATATTATAAATGGTCACCCCAATCCTGATAGCATCATTGGCTGGCCACCAATCAGCTGTTCAGCGGTGGCTGGCGGCATAACAGCTGATTGGTGGCAGAACACCTGGGGAGGGGGGCCTGGTCACCAAACAGCTGATTGGCAGCCTGGGGGCTGTGGGTGTGGTGTGGATGAAGATAGATATAAAGTAGGCAGTGCAGATTGTAGGTTGGATATAAATTTATTCTCACAGATGTGGATCCACATTTTTGTATCAATACAGGGCTCTAGTGATAGATGGTTACAAAATATTCTGGTTGCTTCCTGCACCAAGAGACCTGTCACCTACCTCACATCCATTTGTACCTTAGATCTCACACCGAAGACAATGACTGTAGCCAATCCTATCTAAGAATTTATTAACTAAGAAAAGAAATGAGAGAGTTACTACAAGTTTAAAGCAGGCAAACATATATATGCACAAATGAGTTATAAGCTCTGAATGTCTTTTAGGGCTAACTCAGGTTGACTCTGGGGGATATCTGCTCCTGTTTTGTAGCTCCAGCCTTATGAGAGTCCAAACAGCAAAAAAGATTTAAAAAATAGCTGACAGCATTTCTTTCTTCAGAATTCAAGCTGACAGGCCAAGTCCTTTTGCATGTAGTCTCTTCATGGATGTAAGGGGACAATTAAATTCTTTGTACTATCATGTCCCACAACAGCCGATTTAGTTTGGATAGGCCTTCTTGATGGACAGATGATCCCTCCTCAGTGGGTTCTCAGTTTCACAGTTCCAAAATGAGAGCATAAATATTACCTTATAGCATGTGATAAAGAAATTATAAGTGAGGTTAATGCATACAGCAATTTACAAGCATTTCATGAATTCTAAACACTAAATGTTATTGTGAGTCCAATACCCATCTTAACCATAGTAACAGACAGATTAAACACACTGGTTTCTAGCTATGCATTTGTCAGTGCTTGGCTGAGGCTTGAAGCGTTGGCAAGAGCTGGCACCTGGTCTGCCAGAGTCACAGGGACCATGACAATTTCAGACACTAATACTTTATTCCCTCTCCTGTGCTCTCACTGTAATTATTTTTACAAATATACTTATTGAGGAGAAATTGAAAAAGTAATCCCTCAGGATACATCATACCCAGTGTTAAAGGCATTCTCTTTCAATGTAGGAGACCCAAGTTCTGATCTCTGATTTCTATATTGGACACAGGCAGAGGGGGACTGAACCTAGGTCTTCCACACCCCAGCTGAAAGCCTTAATCACTGGACTGAAAGTTATAAGGGGGAACACAACCACGATCTTCTTCTCCCCCCATTTCTGTAAGAAAGAACATAGGTACCTAACTCGAGGAGAGGGTTCATGGCTGTGAAGAAAGGCTCTTCCCTCTGGGTGGGACTTTAAGCACCTAGCTCCCATTGAGGGAGGAGACTTAGACCACACCCCTCTCTGCAGCATTTCCTACTGACTTGTTTATGTGGCTTGCCACTTCACTTGCTGCCTTTTGTGGATCACATTCTTAGGTGTTTATCTCCCCAGGCATTGTATAGGGAAACTGAGCACCTAAGTCAGGGCTGTAGATTCCACTGGGTGGCAAGGTTACACCTTGTATGTTCACCTTGTTACACCTTGTATGCTCAGGCTAACTTGCATTGCTCCAGTGATGCAAAGGAGATATAAACCAATTTTAGATAGCCAAGTAAGCTAGTTTATGGCTGCTCTGTAGTCTGAAACCCAAGCACACTGGTGAATCTGGACCTTTATCATAAAAGGAATATAATATTTGAGTTTTTTTTAAAGAGATCTATTAAAATATTTTTGGAAGGAAGATTTTGTACATGTGGGGAAAAAAATCAAAATTCTCTCTTAACTGTTTAATGGTTTATATTAGAGAAAAGAGATTAAAGTTCTAATGAAAGAAGTAGGCAGAGCACTTAAAATCATTAAGTTATTGGATCTTCAGATCCTAGAGATGTTTTAAGGTGCACTTTATTGAAGGGAGAGTGATCTTTTGAGTTAAAGGGTTTCTTTCCTAGAATCATGTCTTACTGTTCTCTTTTTACACAAAAAATGTAAAGGCCAAGGGGTTACATATCAGTATTTAAATATATATGAAGTTTTCTAGACAATATATTTTTGTATTAAAAATCAAAATTGAATCTTCTCTGAATCTTCTTTTAGATTCACATCAGGTTTCCTATTAAAATCCACATTTATTAAGAGGAATTTTCCCTTAAGATGCCACTTTTTTCAGTCTCTGGAGTGATCGCTAATATCAGGTTTCACTCTATGTTCATTGATTCCTAAATGCTATAGAGAGAAGGTTCAAGAGTGTGAGCTATTTTTGCTAGCATCAGCATTAGTTTATGCTCAGTAATTTGGCTTCCATCTGCCTATGCCAGAGAGTAGCATAGAAAGAAGTTATCCATTTCCTAACTCTGCCAATGTATCACCAAAACACCTCTCTTTTGAGGAATCAGTGAATAACAAAATAGGAAACTTGTAAATCTGATTATCTGTATTATGTCCCAAGTCTTTGTATTCAAAAAGGTGTGTGTATGTGAGGGCACGCATGCATTCACACATGCATATGCAAATGAAGGACTCCTCTCTAGGCAATGAAGCGGCAGTGGCCCTCTGGCTCTCCATATCTTGCCATGAACAGTGGGTGGGGTCAGTATCATGGCAAAGACACTAGCCTTGTCCCTTCATCCTGGTTTGCTCCCAAGTGACATGCAAAGGAATGTCTTAAGTGTTTTTTCATCCTTCAGTGGATCAGCAGACTCATTGTACTGACTAGTGAAATTATATCTGCTTAATTACTGCTGGTCCATGATTATTTTGAGAAAGCGCTAATATTTCTCTGATGGCACACTTCTATGTTTCCTAGAGTTATTTGTGGGCAGATGGAGGACTTCAGTAGTTCTTACACCAATTCTTTCATTTTTTACATTATTAATGTACAGTTTCATAAAGCACCAGATGAAAGCAGGAGATTTAGATTCCTGCATCTCAGAAATATCAGTACCTATGGCATCTGTAAATAATAATATATCCCAAAACAACAACATATAGGGAACTTGTAATCCTTTGGTTTTCTTACAACTTTTTCTAATTGTGGCTGCAGTAAAGAAGAATCATTTTGTGAGGGAAAAATCCTGACTCTCACCACACAGACTGGGGACTTGAAAAGCCCTGAATGCAATAGGTCTATTTTATTCTGATCAGGTAAAAGTGAGGGACATATTATGGGGACCCAGTGCATGAGCTCTGCCACTCCATGAACCTGTGTTCTGTGGGGTATCCTCTCATCCCTGGAAAGATTTGGGGAGTTGTATACTCACAGAATTCATGAGTACGTGGATGCAGCAGCAAAGCAGCTTGCAAGCAGAGCAGTGAGGCTGCTGCAGAAGGGCTCCTTCATTTAAGGGAAAGTTCCTTCCCTCCAAATACCACATTTGACATAAAGGCAAGGATTTAAACTGTCATCTCTCAGGTCTGATTGATCTATTTCTGCTTTATATGGGTGTAGTTAACACCAGGCCCATTTTCTGCCTTTTTGCCCACTCCCCACCTACCTCATAGGATTATAAGTAACAGTAATGTAGCCCGCATTTTACTCCAGTGCTTGCATCTGAGATGTTGCAAAGCCATGGAGGATCTTATTCCCTCTTAATGATCCTGAGCAGCAAAATAGGGTCATGCCACAATCTGGCCCTTAGTTTCTCAACAGTTTTTAGTCTGCATTTCATGGCCAAACCTATTTAAGTGTTGAGTCAACTTGAGTATCTGTCTATCAACAGAATGGGTTTAAATAAGGAAACACAGGAACAGAGAGCTAGAGAGGAAATGGGATTGTGAATCAGGAAAGAAGGAGAGGCTAACAACTGTAAAAGGGACTCCAATGAGGGAGGGACAACCCATCATGTATGAACCTGCAGAAGGCAGGGTACACCTTGCCAGCCTTCCTTCTTTCCAGGACACCAATGGTCCTCAAGGATTCCACAGGGATGGGTGCGGGAAATGTGTGTAGTGTTTGTTTTCTGTGTGATCTGTACTTCCTGTGCTTTATATGATAAAGTATAAAAAGAGCACGTCTTCAACTCCAGACAAAGTGAGTGAGATACTATGTGTGCCTCCAGAAGGCATTCAGTTGTAAACCAGATGCTTCACATGTTTGGGGGGATTGTTTGGGAGAGGTATTTTTAAGCAGGAAGGGTCTGAAGGGTCAATCCTGTGTCCAGATGGGATAGGCACTTAGGC
The DNA here is from genome assembly GCA_007922155.1 of Mesoclemmys tuberculata. Classification (NCBI taxonomy): domain Eukaryota; kingdom Metazoa; phylum Chordata; order Testudines; family Chelidae; genus Mesoclemmys; species Mesoclemmys tuberculata. The sequence goes on along the minus strand of ML675624.1, from coordinate 55,970,680 downwards.
TCTGGGATACATCTCTCTAGTGGAGTGATAAACTGCATGGTCTATACTAAATGCTTAGTGACCCCAAGACTTTGGCAGTGGCTAGACTATGTTTAGGTTCTGTTGCTTAAAACACCTCAGGATCCAAAGACAGAGGCTAAGATTCCCCTCACAGCAGCCCAGTGGGTGGCTGGACAGGAGCAGCTGGATTTGTGACAACCTGTCTCACATCATTATGGCCCAGTGAGAAGAAAAAATGCACCCTCTATACTGAAGAAAGAGCACTGAAGCTGTTGGACGTCATGCGGTCCCCAAGCAGTTGACACTTTTGATGCCCTTTGCTGGAGTCAGGCAGTTGGGTGTTTACCACAGCAAAGATACACATTTTGAATTGAATTTCAGAATTTATAGAGGTTTCATAATATCTGCATGACCAGATCTATATCAAAGGATTTCCTTAACACGTGTTCTTATTGAGTCATGTTAAGCAATTTTTGAATTATCCTACTTTGAAAGAGGCATATTGATTTCCACTTATAACCTTTTAGTGTCTGATCTTAAATAGGATTTATTCTAGGCCATAGATTTTTCTGGTGATTCAAGAGGCATTGTTTTTGGTAAAATCAAAAACTCCATAACTGAGTTGCTTGATTTGAACCCATGTCTCCTGAGGTTAAAGGCTAGTAAGAATTCTGGCTCAATCTTGCAGACTGACACAATTGTGTGTACTTATCTGAACCAAATCTCTGACATTTTGAAGTTTATCCATTAATATTATACACTGGAATGGCTCTTTAAGAGTCTTCCAGTCATTACAGTCTTGGGTAAATAATATGCCTTTTAAAAACTGGTTAACAATGTATTTAACTGAAGAGGGCTATTTGCTTTACAGGGGAACACATATGAAATTTAAGATCATGCCAATCATATTTTTCCATATATTATACACCTTTTATATTATATTCTACTAAAATATTTAAAACTAAATTAGTTTCAAGCATTCTATATTTTGCTAATATTAAAGTGTTACATGTGATAAAAATGAATTGCCAGCTTACATGTTTTTAATATTTATAAGTTTGTCAGTGCTGCTTCCTTAGTTGTTTTCACCCATTTTAGTAGAATCTGTTTGTCTTTTGGTTGACAGCTCTCTGAATAATTTAGTTATATTTGTTATTTGCTTACACAAAATAAGAATTTAAAGCTTAGGTAATTTAAAATGTTCCTGGCAGGTTTCAAAGAAGTGTGAAATATTTAGATCAAGAATTTCTGAAATTCAGTATGGATTATTTATGCTTTTTATGGTACCTCATTAACTGATGTTTCCCATATATATGAAAAATATATTTTAAATATTTGTATGGAATTTTGAATGCTGCTGTGTAACGTTAAAAACCTGCTGGAGCTTACAGGACAACCTAGAAAAATATGGTCTTTAGAGACAATTCTGATTCTGATTATAACAGTATAGTGTATAATTTCTGAGTTTCTCTCTTACCAGTGATGCTTGCATGGAAAATAGGAGCTTCGTTTCCCCCTCCCCCACAGAGCTGAGTCCTGATTCCACAAGGTCTTTGCACATCTGAAATTTTGAAATAATATACACATCAGCAGAGCTGCCAGAAGACCGTGCTAAAATGATCCACTTGGATTCTTACATCCCTTCAAAATGAGCTTCTAATGGTCCCTGCCCTGAATGGCTGCTGGCCTACAGAACTTATACACCTAATCTTGCAATATAGATTTCAGTTCTAATGGGATGAAGTGCTGATGCTGCAAGAGAAGATTTTTGGCATGAAAGGACTAATACATATTCTACAGAGCACCAGAGAAGCTGAGGAGTTCTTGGACAACCATATTCAGGAAGCATCACCACCCGAGATTCAAGGAAGAAAGTAACTGGCTGTCGCAAAAATAGAAACAAAGGAAATCAGAGAAGAGATTTGGCAGTTCATAACCAATAAAAGCAAAAGAATGAGATGGCTTTCTACACAGCTGGAGACTGTGATTACCAGACAGGAGGTATTTCACACAACTAGACATTTTCAGTCCTTACCAGCCACTCATCCTGGAAACAACAGAAGAGCCAGAGTTATATGAGACACATGTATGGAGGCCTACTTAGCCTAACCCACAAGCAAATCAAGAGTGCCCACAAAGAAATCACCAATTGCCAAAGGAAGACAGACAATCTTGTTGGCAGTTTTATATTAAAAAGAATGGTAAGAACATTCTGGAAGGGAGAGGCAGAGAACAGCATGGTATGCTGTCCTCTCAGAACCAAGACATAAGATGTGATAGGCTTTTTAAATCAGTGGGCAATAATTCTGCATGCCAGCACTAACAAAACTGCCTTAAGGGATACCTTACAAATTATAGGTGACTTCAGAGAACTCGGAAGGGTGCTGAAGGTGATCATCAAAGGTGAATATCAAGTGATTTTCTTGGAGATCCTTCCTGCAAATGAAGGAAGGCAGAATGTTTTGAAAGAAACCACTGGCTAAGAAAGTATTGAAAGGTAGAGAGGTTTAGTTTTGTGGAACATTAATCCACCTTTTATGGTGAGAGGGATTTATACAGTTTAGATGCTTCCATCAAAGCAGAAGGGAAAAATCAGTCTTCTAGGTGAAAAACTGGCTAGAATAGCCAGGAGAGCATTAAAGAAGGAAGAGTGAGAAGAGGGAACAAATAAGTGCTCATTTAGCACAAAAAAATCAAGATTCTGGACACAAAATTAGTAAAGAAACCCAAAGATGTGAAGAAAAGAAAGTCTTTAATAATGCTGGAAACATGGGTAACAAACAAGAGGAATTGAAATTGCTCATATATGAGTACAAGTTCTGGCATTATTGAAACCTGATGGGAAGATTCAAATGACTGGAATATTAAAGTCGGTCATTATAATCTGTTTTGAAAGAGCAAGTGAGCAAAGGGGGAACAGGAGTGGCACTCTGTCATCTATGGCATTACCTGCCGGAGTCACAGATAACTCAGAAGCAAATGATCTTGAATGCTTATGGATTAGTATTCTACCCGGTAAAGCAGAAAATGGGATATTAGTTAATGTCACCTACAGGTCACCACATTAGAGAACAGGATGACTAGCACCTTTCTATAACATTTAGGGGGGAAAGCTGTGTTATCATGGAGCACTTCAGCTTCAGTAACATTTGCTGGAGGTCTCATACCACCAGTACTAAAACATCCTTGGAATTTCTAAAAATTATATATGACAATTTCCAAAAGCTGTTGCATTCAAGTAAGGGAAATTCTACATAACCTGATATTGACAGAAAGAGAAGTTGATATGAGAACTAAAAGTCAATAGTAGTTTAGGCACAAGTGATCGGGACGACTGGATTATATTTGTTATGTGCAAACAGAAAAATCTAAACCAGTAATGTGTACACTTGCTTTAACAGGGTAAACGACACATAGTTGAAAACAATTATGAGCCAAATTAATTGGGAGAAACAATTTAAATAGAAAAACGTGAATGATAATTTGGAAGCGTTTAAGAATATCTTATTAGATTCTCCCAAAACGTCTCAAAATTGAGAAAAGAGACCATACTCTTAAACAACCAATCTGACTTAGATGGGAAGTAAAAGCTATAAAATAAATTAAAATAATAAATAAATTAAAAGAAAACAATTAAAGAAAAATATAACTAATGGAAAAGAAGGGATTGTAAATATAAATCAGAAGCTACAAATTATATTAGATTAATAGGGAAACCAAAAGGGCATGTGTAGAAATCTATGACCAGCAAACTTTTTCAAGGATATGAGGAACAAAAAGGAATCCTAACAATAAAATTGTTCCATAAGTAGGTGAAAAAGGTTGAATAGTCAAAAATAATGTAGATAAGGCTGAAGTGTTCAATATTTGGGAAAGAGTTATGATGGTGTTTGAATAGAAAATAATCATCAGTAACTACAGAGAATATTAAATAGCAGCTACTAAAGTTACTAATGTGGAGAAATCAAACAATTATTTCACCATCTCTGCCTCCAATAATTCTTTCACAACAATGACATCACCTATAACTACCACATCTCCACTGAGAGCCGTAAGAATAGAGAATCAACTGACTGGACACGCCACAGTGGACAAAACCACACACTTGCATATTATATTGACTGCTTCAGGAAAAAAAATGACTGAAATCCTTAACAAATGCCTCATCCACCACAATTTCTCCACTACTGAAAGGCCAGCTTTACAGTCTCTGAAATTCAGACACCAGATAGTGATTATGTCAATAGACAAAGGGCTTGCCATTTCAACCGTGATGACTACTTCAATGAGGTCAAGCAGCAACTCTAAGACCACCTACTATAAATAATTCAAAGACGACCCCACACCACAATTCAGCCATCTAGAAACTTTAGTCGAGGATCAGGACCCCACTAAAAAGTGCTTAATTTTTGCCAGTGCTTGCCAGGGCTGAGCCCCGCCACCTCTAGGCTTGGTAGTTCATAGCCCCAGCAACTTTGGGCTTCCTCTATCAGTTATGAATGTAAAAAAATTGTTTGAGCCCCAGCACCTCTTTCCTTACTAATTAAGCGCTGCCATTAAAAGAGGCCCTGTACAGAGAAGAAAGAAAGAAGATAGCCCCTGACCAAGAAAGTTTATCATCTGGGAGCACAATCCAGTGCTAACTGAAGTCAATGAAAGGATGCCTATTAGAGTCAATAAATAAGTGATCATTGATTTCAGATGATATTGGATCAGGAGCTTCACGTTAGACAGGATACAGCAGGTGGAGAAAACATACAAATGAAAGTAAAAGAGTAGGGAACAGTAAAAACAAGAACATTTACCATAAAAACAGAAGTCTTATCTTGTTCAGGTCAGAAAACTGCTTCTTAAGTAGTCCTGGGCAATGCTGGATCACACATTCTCTAGTCTGAAATCATTCCCTCAATCAAATCACATCCTTCAGACAGGCTATATGGTAAGAGGCCTTATGGATGTGGTGACAAGGGGTTAAAAAACTCCTGTCTTGGTTCATTTGTATTCCTCGCTTGGGGGGAAGGTGGGCCTGGAGAAGAGAGGGCGAAGGAGGGAGGAAGGAAACGAATCAAGACAGGAGTTTTTTAACTCCTTGTCACCACATGGCGTCACGGACAGGATTCCTGACAGACGGAGAAAGGGCATTAGAAAGGGAAGAATGTCCCTATAATAATAATAAGGAAAGGAGTGAACAGATTTTTGCCCATGATATGTGGCAACATTGGCTGGCATTAACTAAAACATTGCCACTGAAAAAAATCCTGATCCACTTAACTCAGGGGTCAGAAATTAAAGCCTGGCAGTTAAGTACAACCAGAATTGGCTTGTCATGCTTGCTGAAAAATCATGCAGAACTAGAGTGGGAGCCGCCACCCCCGGAGTCAAGAGACAAGTAGGGGCCATAAATGTTATCTGACAGAGTCAAACCCCTTTAAAGACATGAAGGACAACAGACCACAGGTTAATTTAAAGATAATAGTGGAGAATAACAGAAGAATTATTTTTTTCGTTCTTATTGGATACAGGGGCACAAATATCAGTTATCCCCATATGAAATTTAAAATAAAACTATGTAATGGTAAGCTTTAAAGTTAGGACGGAGTCTGGGAGAGTAGAAATGATTAAAGCTGTTCTAGGAGACAGTATATTATTGGGCATAGACGTCATAAAAAGATTAGAGTTAAAGTGACATGTTAAAGAAGCATTAGTAGTGGAGATAGCCCCAAATGATCAGTATCAACCACAATTGAAACCTAATGTAACCAATTGGTCAATGAAGAAAATCCCCACAAAACCTGAGGGATGAGAAACTATCAAGCAACTGCTTTTAAAACTGCAGGAAGAGGGGAATTTTCTCCTGTAAGCAACTCCCGGTTTTTGTCTCCAGCCTGGGACATACCAAAACCAGGTCAAGGAAAAAACCTTTAAGTGGAGAATGGTAGTCAACTATCAAAGAGCTAATGAGCAAATACAAACAGTTCAATGTGTGTCTCAAAGAGTTAAATCTAAGATAGAATACATTTTGAGGAGTAAAGATTTAAAGTTCATCTGTACCTTGGTTTAAAGAACATGTTTTACCAGGTACCAATGCAAAACCCACAAGGGATATTAAGTTTTGTGTTTGAGAAACAAATGTTAACTGGAAAGTTTGGAACAAAAAGTATTAAAGGTAGCAGTATAATGTACTGAGTTGCAGAGGGAAAGTGAATGTGTGAAATGGGTTAACTTCCTAATAAGGTGGTTATATGAAGAATAAAATCCTGGAGGAGCAAGTTGAAATCACGATATATTTATGTAAGCAAGTTATGGGAAGAAGAAACTGGTGAAGTTAAAAGATTAGGCAAGGATTAGACAATGTGTTAAGTGTCCTGAAGTAATGCAAATGAAAGAAACGCCAAGTGAAAGGGAAACTGAGTTACACCACCTCGTAAAAATTTACCCTAAACCTTAAAAGGTAGAAGCCATAACAAACCTGGCCTGCCTATAGAACAGAAAACACAGGAAAATATAAGGGTAATTTGTCTGTTTGCCTGCAATCAGAAAGGAAATATGTAAAAGAAAGGGGTATTCTAAGGAATAATCTACAACCCCAAAGGGGGTAGAAAAGTGTTCGTTTTATCTTTCAGAACTGCAGAAAGAGAGAAACTGGTACCAGTGAAACAACTAAAGATCAAAACCATGGATCTACTGTTGCAACAAAAATTGTGTTTGTGTGTTATGTTTTGTGTTGTTTGTCTTATTACTAACATTGTGCAGGGTATTGGGAAGTATTGCATGAAGCAGAAAAGCATCAAAAAGCACTGTAACTGTATACAAAGAGGAGAATTGGTCTCCAGTGTTCTGTCTGTGAGGCAGGCAGAAAGAACTTCACAGCTTATGCTGGTAGAGGATGTGTCAATTGTGCCAGAAATGGTTCTGGGTTCAACTAAAACCCAGGCAGAAAATGTTCCTAAACCTGTCTGGTGGGGGTAAAGACTTACCCATGGAGGAAGTTACTCCAGTCTCAAATGCAAAATGAGTTTGTTAGGGCTCAATGAAAAAGTGTTTCTTTGGAGGGGGCCAGAGTGAAAGCCCAAAGCCTATTCGCCACCTGGTGTCCCAACCTCTCCCTGTCACTATTGAACCTATCTCTGAACAACATGTGTTTTTGTTCAGTCCTTCTGTACCTGTTAACTTACTGGAAAAAATTTGTTGTGTACATTAGGCTGTGTTATCTATTGTACCCCAAATGGTATATATCTTAATATGCCAAAGCCCCGAGGAGAAACAATATTAACATCATTACAAGATTCTGACCAAAGAAACATCCAACCTAACGCTTCCTCGTTGCAACAGGAACTGTTAGTACAAGTGGCTCTGCAATTGTGGTCAGCCCATTCAAACAAAGTAGGCTATATGCCAAAGCCCCTGTCTTGTGTTCCCTTTTGTGAACTTGCAAATGAATTGTATCCAAATGCCTAAATATTGTAACTTTGAATATGTGTTAGTCATTACTGATAAGTTTTCAGGCTGGGTAGTAGCACTCATTCTGAATAGTGATAAAGGGACCCACTTCACAGGACTGGTCATTCAAAACTTGTGTAAAGCCTTAGGAATTCAACAACACTTGCACTGTGTATACCATTCCCAGTCTAGTGGAGCTGTAGAAAGAAAAAAAAATTCACATCTGAAACTTAGATTAGCTAAAATATGTATAAAAACCAGCTTGAAGTGGCTAAAGGTCTTACCCATAGTTCTCATGTATATTAAAAAAGTGTCAACAAATGGCCAAATTTAAAACCAAGTCCTCAGGATCCATGGGATCCATTTTATCAGCCAGGAGACTTGGTCTGGCTGGTAGAACCAAATGCAGAGGGGAAAAAGAAACCAGTACCAATTAAAGTGGTAAAAGTTGGTAATTTCCCAAATACCTATAAACTGGAGAACCCACCAAAAATAGCACACCACAATTGGCTCAGTAAGCAGAAATAAATCTAATGACAAGGTTGAGAAGCATTGTTTTTCTTTTAGATCCTAGTCAAAGGAGGACATAAAGAGGATTGGACTAAAACACCATCCTGTGGGCAGCAGTGAAAACCACCCATGAATTAAATTTGTTGGACTGAGGGATTTGTGGACAGAAGGTGCCAAATGCCACCACCAAATCTTTCTTGGCATACACTCTGGCACCCAATCTAACCACACCCCCAATGGACTATTAATGCCATCCTCCTTGCCTACTGAACCCAGGGCATAATTGAGTGAATTCAAGTGAACCAACTCTTAAACAGTGCCCAATACAGGGGCCTGGGAAGAACAATAGTTGGAGGATTTTTGATTTTTTTAAATTTTTTTGATATTTTGATTTTTATGTGTTTTTATATGATTTGTCAATGTGGAATAAGACTGATTACCATGTGTCTAAAAACTTCAAAAAGACAAACCATTTATGATAAAGATTGGGAATAGAGATCAATTGTTGGTCCAAAGATCATTTGTGTTGATAATGATAATTGTTAAGTATAATCATAAATAGATAATGTTATAAATTGTATTTGTTTACAGTGTTAATTAATACTGTAGCAAGTAATCTCGCAAATGCCCTCGGGTCAAGGGGCCATGTTGTAACAGACTTCTATAGAGCCTGTAATGTATATGTGCCCCGAGGTCATTTTTGAGTAATTGCATACCAACATAGAGGATGCTCAAGCAACAATGGCAAATGTCACAAAAAACAAGCCGTTTCCGAAAGTTTGGTAATCAGGAAGTCAAAGCTGGTCAACAGGATGAGGCCTGTTGACAGTCAAGAAACAGAGAATCTGTCCAGCAACAGTGGGCACCCCAAGGCTTGTAACTAGCCACTGGAGGGCAAAAAGTTCCTTCACAGGCGTAGGACTTGCTGGTTGGACAATAGCCAAAACATCACAATTGGTTTAAGCAAGCAATATGCTGGGGTAGAGAGATATAAAAGGTTGTCAGGAGAGAGGCAAATTGGACAAGCCACGCATCACAAGGGGTGCACCAGAATCGCACCACAAAGATGGCCTGATCAACCATCATTGCTTCTTCCCAGCTCGCTGCTCAAGAAAGTATAGGGCATTAGAGTTGGTAACCTGGGTGTGAATGTGATAGAGGTTCCACCTGGATGAAAACCAGTAACCAGGGTGTGAATGCGATAGAGGTTCCACCTGGAGGAAAACCCGGGAACGTAACATAAAGAGTAAGGAAATTTGGCCGTAAACTTTTATTGTTTTTGTTGCAACTGAGTTCATCCATCTATGTGGTAAGTATTAATCAAATGTTGTTTAGTTGTAAGTAAGTATATATTTAGTGTATTTGTGTTAGTATGATTAGTTGTTTAAATCATAAGTTTTAAGTGTTAAGTTTTAAGTTTAAGGAATTGTAAAAGGATAAGGGGAAACAACTTGTGATAGAGAGAAAAAACCCCAATAAATAGTGGATTTGAATTGAACAGAGAATGTGTGTCATTGAATGATGAATGATAAATTTATGAGCCATTGACCAAGTCTTGGACTAAGACAGGTTTCAGCTGCCCTCAGCCGTCCACAAGTTGGTCGGGTGAATAGCAAGGGGGGGCTGTCTGAACCTAGTGACTCAACGGACAGGCGGAGTGATTGCAGCCACAAGGCTACCCTTTCCCCTTCCCTAACTCATGAGCCTTTGTAACTCTGTTGCTCAATAGAGCTCCTGTGACTTCAAAGGATTCCCTCTGTGTCTGTCTGTCTGCCTTTCCTCCCCACTCCTGCTAAATAAGCCTTCCGTTATCGGATTCATTCACCCCATCAGTATCACGGGCTGAATAGAAACGGTGTGGACCCCTCAATCAGTCAAACCTGAGTAAGTTGTATGACTGTATGTGTAAGTGTGTTTTAAGAAATTGATCCCTTTAGAAAATCCAACTGTCTCAAGCAAGGGATAAAAAGAAAAAGAAAAAAAACAAAAAAAAATACCCCAGTAAGCCATAAAACTGTCACAGGGCCGTAAATGGAAGTGGACCTGATAAGAAATCCTTCCTCCCTCCTTCGCCCTCTCTTCTCCAGGCCCCCCCGTCTGAAGCGAGGAATACAAATGAACCAAGACAGGAGTGTTTTAACCCCTTGTCATCACAATGGAAATCATGTTAGGTCATGCACACTAATAAGCATGTGGTGAGGAGTGACTCTTCCTTTTAGATTAGACTTTTAGTTTTCTTCTCTTCGTTTATGTTATATTACCAAAAATATATTAGCCTCTTAGCCTGCTAAGGACAGGATAGTATTTTTTTTAAATGATGACAACGTTATTTTATTATTCATATTCTTTTATTATTTATATTATTAGCATTAATGTTAACATTTAAAGATCTCTGACATCCCCTGAGGCTCTAGCAGAATTCAAACTATGGGCTAGATTAGAATGTAAAAGCTGTTGCCATGTTTCCATCCTAAATAGGATGATATATCCACAGTTTACCTTGGAACTCTCTAGTGACATCCTCTGCTGAAGCTATAACAGTGTTTGGACAGTTGCCTGGAATTTCAGAAATGGAACTGATGCTGCTTGCACGACTAATGCATCCAAATCTGAGAGTTTGGATTTTCTGCTGAGACACTAACCAGATGTTAGATAGCAGGAAACAATGTTATGAGCAAAACTACATACTGGGAATGTCAGGAGAAATATTTTAAATGATGTGTGCATTGTTTCAGCTGTTGGGCATTAGCTACCTAGTATGTTCAAATCTCTGTGACCTCTAACTTTTCCTGATGATGGTATCACAATATGCTTTAACATATTTGATTTGATTAAAGATTGTTTTTCTCTTAATATGAACAGCACAATATATCTGGTGTAAGTTGTATGCTGGAAAATACACCTTTGCTGCAATAGATGTTTTATTAAGCTTATGGTGCACCATACCATGCAGTATAATTCTCTTAGTACATTAATAGTTTTATATAAATTATTGCAGTCAACTTTTATTAGGGTACCAAGAGCATAACAAAGAATTAAAATGAAAGATTATTAGTATCAGTATTTTATTACTATTAATTTCATTCTGACACTGCCCACAATGTGCTAGATTCTGCACAAACAGCATAGGAGACAGGAGATAGAAAGTGGTCATGACAGTGATGAGCCACATTTTGATCAATATTACAATATTTTGATATTTTATATATCATACATACATACTAAGTGTGGTTTATTTAATTAGAGATATGGACTGTACCAAATTGTTCCTTAATCTCATAATATTAGTCATCACCATTTTTGCAGATGTAACAAGTCACTGAAATTTACCAAGGGTTCTGGTAGTTTCGTCAACACTTGAAATGTTTAGACAAAGACTGGATGTTTTTCTAAAAGACACTCATGAATTAGCTCAAGCACAGGTATTGGACTTGAAAAAGGACTTAATACAGGGAAGTCCTATAGTGTGTGTTACTCAGGAGATCAGAATAGATGATCATACAATCATAGACTATTAGAGTTGGAAGGGACTTCAGGAGGTCATCTAGTCCAATCCCCTTCTCAAAGCCGGACTATCCTTTCTAGTCTTAAAAAATATCTATGAATGGTAGATTCATAGATTCATAGATTGTCTGGGGGACAGAGCTCTTGTGGATCATCTTACAAAAGGGCACTCTGTGTCAGGAAAGAAAGCACATAGAAATTTGTGGCTGAAGTGACAAACAGAACATTGAAGCTGGCATTTCTGGTGGCGCGTAGGTCACTGGTGGGCAGAAGCAAACCAAAATCAGAGAAATAAAGAGCAGAGCAAAAGCAGGGCCTCAAAGACAAGGACAAGAAGCTCTACCATTGTTAGACAGAGGAAGAAGAATAAGCCAGTTCAAGGATTCCAAAGAGATGGCTGGTGACATGTTCAGGTTGACAGGTAAAGAAAACGACCTAAGTAGCAGCCTTTCCCACCCTTCAGTCCATTACAAATTGCGGTGTATATTTTAAGAAAGACCAGACATGAGGAGGTTGTAGCATGTTCTAATTTTTTCTATATTAGAAAGTTGATACTTAACTAAATTCTGTCCTCGGCCTGCAGCATGACAGTGAGTGAGAGCAGAATAGGCCCCAAGAGTTGCAAGGGTCATTATAAAATTGTTAGAAGTTTAATTAAAAACTGAGGTTATATGATTTGACAATAAATGTTCAGCTAATGATACAGTATGTTAGATGCTGCATAATTAAACAATAGCCGCACTGTTGCAAGCGCTAGTGCAACATAACTGTCTACGAGGTGAGCCCACCCAAGCTGAAATGGGACCATGTAACTGAAGCCTGGGTCAATTACTTTTCCATTAATGCCTGAAAGGATGGATATCATCTGGTGTTAGTACAATGGAATACATTATTTAAGGGTTCCCCCCCATTTTTATGAACTACATTGACAAAAAGTATGTGAACAATTATAGAGTATTTGATTTTATCCTATTATTTACTTTGTTAATTATCTTCCATTTTTTTAGATGTTCCTATTTCTACTGATTTTGCATGCACTATAGAGCTTAAAATACAAAAATTAACATCCACTTACTTCTTAAATAAACTGAAAATATAAGAAAGCCTAAAGACCAGAATGCTCATATCCTACAAATGGTCCCACTGAAATCTAAGCTACTGCTCAGTATGAGTAAGGATATCAGATTCTGACTCTAAATAAACAGAAGAGGTGACGTCTTGGGCCCATCCATGGAAAAATACCCATTGACTTCAGAGGGGCCAGTATTTTTCCCAACAATCTTTGCACATGGCTATTACAACACTGCAAACAAATTTTGATGCTGTCAATCCCAAACTAGTTCCAGAGTTTAGGGTCTTCTTCATATAATGGGTTGCAAACAACATCCTAACATTCAAGTCTAAGAATCTTAGCATGAGATCATCAGTTGGTAACTGTAGAAAAGTACCACCCCAGGACACCTCCTCATGGCTTAGAATAGCCTTGCAGGTACGGTGCCTTAGATTCCCTCCATTCTCAAAATAATCCATTAACATCCAGAGACTTTAAAACAATTTCCCCCCTCTCTTGGTATCTAATATATTCAGATCCATCAGCTCCCTCCAAAAGCCTCTTTTTTAAGTTTCACAAACCTCCCTTTTGTGGGCTGTGCATATGCTTCTAGTTTTGGCCTTCCCAGCCTGCAGACTCTCCACTCAAATTCAGGGACTTTGCAGTACTCTTTTTTGGGTCTTGTGTGATTCCTAGCCTCTAGTCTCTCCCCATCCAGTCCTCCTGCTTGGGGTGTAAGCTTCAGATCCCAGCCTACAAACTGTCCCTTTAGACCCAGGATTTCACAGGCCTCCTTCTAGAGACTGGTTCTTAGCTGAGTTTCAGTTCTCTCTGCAGCTCCCTCCTGACAGTTTAGAGAGAGCTGTTGAGTCACCCACCTAGTCAATTTATCACTTTCTTAATCCTCTCCAGGTGGGTGTAATAACCACAACACCTGTTTGTTCTGGCTGGAGGAAAGGGAAGGAATACCCTGCCCACTTTAAAAGCCTCCTGGGCCTAGTCCCTTAAAGGAACAATGGTCTGGAATGACTCTATACCTTCCATCTTCCAGATGTTACCTGTTCCTTGGGACCAACTTCCTACATTGTACACTTCCCTGGACTCTTGGAATGGGGTAAGTGGCCTTTTCTGGCTTACAGTAATAATAGAATAAGAGAACATACCTCAGGCAGAGAGGCCCCAGATCATAGCAAGCATGTTGGTACTTCCTGTGTAATATTGAGGGCTAAATAGATTTCTCCTTTTAAAGAGAAATTGCAAATGTGTACCTTAAGGAAGATCAGACATGAGGAGGTTGTAGCATGTTCTAAGTTTTCTATTATAAAGTTGATACTTAAAACAAAATTGTCCCACAGAGATCTGCAGATCTGTCATGTGCTCATTGCTTTTTCTAAAAAGGCAGCAGCTTCGGGAAATGAATTCTAACTTTCGCAAAACAGTTGTTAGCTAAGTGCTCTTAGTTTATATTAGTACTAAAAATTGCATGTACTGTAAGCTGCATATAGTTTGGTTTGCAGATTTTTAATTAGCACATTTGGGATACAGTGAATAGTATTGTAATATCACACTCTCATTTCATGCCCATAATTTCAGTAGTGAGTTTATTTAAGTATTTGATCACACCTTCTCTTTTTTTTCCAACTCAAATCTTTGTCTTTGTGGTTACAGGAAAACAGTTATATGTTTGTTTAATGTAGAGCTAATTTTCTTTCAATGTGTGGCCATTCTAATGTGCAGCACATTAAAAAATGCATGTGTTTATTTACCTAGATCACATATATCTACAAGAACATTAGAATGTGTGATCTAGTAATCACACATTCAGATAAATAAAATTCTGATTTTGTTTGTTCTTTTGTCTCTCTCCTTTTTTTTTTACTTTACAAAAGATCCCAAGAAAATGTCTGTGTTCTTCAGAAGCTCTGCGTCTGTTTTTTCAGTCATTATGGTAACAGTTAAAATATTGTTTTACTATTGAATCCATTATTTTAAATTGTGAAGCACCCTGAAGTGCTTTGCCAAAGACCCTATATAAAGAAAAAACGGAAACCAAAGGGGAGAAAAAGATAAACTAAATGCAGTGCTCCCTTGGAAAATTCAGGTCAAAACTTACCTTACATCTTGATTTACTTGGAAGATAGACACTCAAGATCAATATAGTGCCATTAAAAATACAGCTGTGCTATGCTGAGTCATCTGAAAACAGCTTGGATTTCCTTGTTTCTTATCAAATGTATTTAATTGTAGAGTATGGGTATAGTCAGTGATCCATGAAGGGTAATATCTATCCATAAAATGATGTGCTGTGACTAACCTGTAGACATCCGCAAGGTACCAGGAATGTTCCAAATTGGACTCAATTGTCTAATTCATTCCAAAAGCAATACTGTCAGTTTTTATCTACAGGTCAATGGGTGGGTAGTTAAGTATGTTTAGAAGCTGTTTCAGCTTTTTACTGATGTCTTCAAAGTAGAATCTTAACATTTGAATATCTTTTAGAGCCAGATTTTAAAAGGCATTTAGACACCTAAAGATGTGAATAGGCACCTGGGAGAATTTTCAAAAGTACCTAGATGCCCAGCTCCTAAATGCCTTTGGAAATTTGGAGCTTATTGTTTTACTATTATTTTACTTCAAAAATAAGTAATTATTTTTCAAATACTTAACAGGGCAAATAATCAAATATCCATAGTCAGTGAATATACCTGCATTAAGATATTCAAATTTCCATGTTTGATTCTGTACCTGATTTTTTCTTCTCATTATCACCTGTAAAACACCACATTGCTTTACAGCAATTGATCAGCAGGATTTGGGGTATCCTAAACATATGTATCACACATCCTATAACATGACACACCAGCTGATAAAACCCCTATTATGGAAACTCATTCAGGAATATGGTACCTTTTATAAGACAATCTGTGTCATTTAGATACTGGCCTTATGAGAGGCATTGTATGAAATCCTGGCCCCACTGAAGTAAATTGTAAAACTCCAATTGACTTCAGTGGACCTTGGATTTTAAACCTGAGTCACCCAGTGTACAAAGGGACTGTGCAGGTTGCTTCATGCTTCAGGCTCCATCTTCTGCCTTCCCCATGTGGTGAAGTGTGTGACTGAAGGAACAGGCTCTAAGATCTCTTTGGCACAGGTCTTCAAATGCCCCTGGTTGTTGCCTGGAGCAAGCAGGGAGTAGGATGAGATTAGCCCCTTGTACCCTGCTACACATCTGTATAAATATGATTTTTAGTCTGGTCCTATGCTAAGTGACATCTATCAGAGAAAATAAAATTCATGGAAATTCATCTATTTAATTCTCTGCCCAGCTGTTGGCCCCAGTAACCCGGGCATTGGACAAACATACAATTTAAGTGGAGAAATCTTTCACTAGGCTTCAGAGCCACTCCATGAGTGCTACTCCAGCCAGTGACTGGAGTAAACTCCACAGTCTCGTGCAATCTTCTTTGTCCTCAAAAAGGAAAGATAGTTGAGAAGAGGATGAAAGCATCCACACAATGGAGAATCCCTAATTCCACATCCATCCTTCCCTTGGACTCTCCATGGCACATCCACATAAAGATGAACATCACAACTGTTCAGGGAGGTTGGACTTCTTTTTGTGTGCCCCCTGAAAAGCTGATTCCACTTGTGCAGAATAATTTGCAGAATAGGGTGTGTGTCAGAAGCATTATAGGAGGGGAAAAAGCATGGCTACAATTCTGCTGTTATCTGGTGATCCCTGGTTCCAGAAATGTCTTCTCTGAGGCTGTTGCAGTTAGTGTAATTTAGAGGAGCTCTGAAGTTGCTGTAATTTGCTCTGGGGCGAATTAGCCCGTAGCTGGCCTAATGATTAGGAATGATATATGTGGCTTCTATGAAGTGAGGAGTTTGGCCTGGGCTGAAGATTTAGCCCAATTTCTCTTTTCAACTCTGCTTTCTAAAAATATCTGTAGACTTTATCTGTAGACTTTTGTGGCTTGAACACAGTCTAGGATCTATCACCGGTTGAAAGAAAGACTTAGTCAGTTAAAAAGGTGGGATATGTAGCAAAGAATGTACTGTCATTTAAAGTACAACTTTAAAGAGCACAAGGCAAAGTTATAAATACACTTTGTTCTTTCACTTACTTTATCTGGCTGACAATTTCCATAATCTTGGGATTATATTGAATACACTGTACTATATTCATCCTTGGTGTAATTCCAGTGAAGTCAATTTGAGCTGAATTAGAATTCTTTATGCTCAATTAAATATAAGGGAACAAAAAGTGTTTAGAATTTTTCTTCTCATTTTGTTTTCATGTTGATCTCGTACATTATTTCTAGGCTGTATAAATTGGAATATTGTTAGTGCCTTCTTTAGAAATCAAAGACATTTTCAGACATTTGTTTTACTCTTCTTCTCCCAAGCTCCAAAAAAAGTGCATTTTACAATATACATTATTTTTGCTGCAACTTAAAATCCTCATGTATCTGTATTATTCTGTAAATATCATGGATTTTTTAAGTTAAAATCCTCAAGGACACTTTCTTTGCCTGCATATTTACATTTTTATTTCTCTTCTAATTACCTAGAGGTAGGATTAAACTAAACAAATAAATGAAAAACCTCATTCATCTAGGGATACTGTACAACCTAAATAAGCACTGAGAAATTAAAATAAATTGTGATGGTTTGCAGTAGCCTTGGTCTAAATCAGTCTGAAAATTAATTTAATTGCACAAATGTTTATTTTATTATAGTGTTGTATTTTACATTTTTGAACAGATGCAGTAATCTGCCAATTACTGCAGTGAACAGTGAACATAGAGCAGAAAGTAGGACCAAATCTGGACTGTACTTTGAAAAACAGACCTCTGCCTTCAAGCTGAAAGCAAAGAAGTCAGTATTGCCCCATCCACCATTTTTTTCAACTAATCATATGCTAATTGACTCAGTAAGGAATGTGCTGGCTATCTAACTCATTTAAAGCAATCTCTCTAGAGCTGTCTATAAGACTACAATGGTCTTTCCAAGTCAAACAAATGGTTGCTAAGTCAATAAGTCTGTTAAATATGGCCTTGTTGATGACATAAATGTGCCATTTTTTCATTTTGTTCTTGACAGACACTTTTAAATGGCCATGAAATGAAATTGATTTTAAAAATCTGAAGAATGGCGAATTAGTTTTCAGGAAGCAATTCTTATTTTTGGCACTGATTGTATTTGACTTTACAAAGATCTGAAACCATTCAGTGAATTGATAATGAGGAAATGTTTACTTATTCCAAACATGAGGTACAGATTCAGTCTGTTTTTATTTGTAGCATACAACTCTTCCTGTCTTTGGTTCCCGCATTAACTCCCTAGCTCCAAGTCACACAGAAATAGTCAGATGGTAGAGCTGATGTTAGAAAATCCCTGTGATGCCTTCAGTGTTTTGTTAGGAGTAAAGAAACAGCGCTTTTATGTAAGGGATACTGTGTGCTAGAAATGCTAGCAGTTTAAAAAAAATAATTAAACATAATTTTGGGTACATAACTGCCCCTGATTCCCCCGCATCATTTTTTTGTGATTTTTCCTAGCACCTTTTCCAAATTTTTTAAAATGTTTTTTCTCCTTCTGTGGATGTAGAAAGGCCACACATAAGCAGTTGGGGAAACTAACTGTTTATGCATGGGGACAGGATGTTTGCACATGGGGACAGCTTAGCAATTCTGAGCAAGGAGACTTCCCTCCCCCTATTTCCATAGTAACCTAAGGTATCTGATACAATAGAAGTTAAAAATTAATTAATTCAGAAATGGGATTTTTAAAATTAATGACATCCATTTGACTGCATGACCACTCATCCCACTCTGAATTAGCTTCAGTCTTCCGGAAACAGTTAACACTATACATGCTCAAAGGTTTAACACACATGTTAGCATGGTTGTAGACATACTGGCATTATATCATCTAATCTGTATAGTCACTCCCATGCTATTAATTTGATACCCATCTTTAAAATGCCAACTCTTATCTCAGGACTCCTTGAGTGATTAACTTTGAAGGATCATTTCATCTGATGCCCTGAGTCTCAGAGACTTAACATGGCTATAATACCCAACCCATCCGATGGTGCCAGGAATCTGTCAATCATATCAGGAACAGATGGACTCCTACTGTAAATTGAAGTTTTTTTGGAAGGAGTTATTATAAGTAGAACCACCTTGTAAATAAGTTAGGAGAAAGCATAATTTAAAAAAAACCACAAAAAACACCTAAGGTCAATGACCTGAATCCACAAAGAGACTTAAACATTCAACGCTGAGTGTTGTGATGCCTAGAAAAATCACAGGACCACCACTGTAATCCACAAAGCCTGAATTAAGAGCCTAGGCTCCCTACACAATGCATGGAAAAAGATAGGCATCTTCAAATGTGATCCACAAAACCAGCATGCTGAGGGTGGGAGCTCCCTAAGCTAGCAAATGGAAGATGCCGATGCCAAGTGTGTGAGTTAAGCCCTTCCTTATAGATTCCTAAATGTATAGATTCCTAAATCCTGACTGGAGGAAAGCCTCCATTTCTGCTTACTGATCCACAAATGGAAAACAGTTGCCTGGAGTCAGGCAACTTAGATGCCTAATGTGTGGAAATGAGAGGTGCCAGTCTGTTCCACACAAAACAGCCAGAGGAGGACATGACAGGGTCTAAGCTGTTTCAGGCAGGAATGGGTTAGATACCCACCTTCCTCCAGACAAAGTATCTTGGGGTGCTTTTGTCCATCTTATAACTTATCACAGTGGCTAAAGCACTCTCCTGGGATGTGGGAAATGCACATTCAGTTCCCTCTCTGCCTAAGGGGAAGAAAAGATTTAAACTAGAATCTTCCACCTCTCAGGAGGGCGTGCTAACCACTAAACTACAGAATATTCTGATAGGGCATTCTCTCAATCTGTCCTGTTGAAGCTTTTCCTCTGTGGCTAAATACTTACATAGTCATTGGGCCAGAGAGAGAGAGAGAAATAGAGAGAGGGAATGACTCCATATCACAGTAGTTAGTGCACCCTGTTGGGATACCCCTGTTCAAATCTATTCTTCTGGATGCCTAGAGGGAGACCGCAGAGTGCAAGAGCAGAGGCAGAAATTTAAGCACAGAGGGAAACTTTATCCCAAAAACTTAGGTGCCAAGTGAGGTACAAGATTTAGCAACAGATTTGTGTAATGCAGCTGAGCCAAGACAGGGGCATTTGTGCCTTAACCTGAAATTTAGATGCTAATATAGCAGTTTAGACACGTAAGTAACTGTGGATTTGGGCCCACATTTTCAAATTTTGGTTCTTGATGTCCATCACTTGAGTCCAGATTTAAGCACTTCAATATGTTTCCTGATAGTAGAGATGCTCACAACATAATATTCCTATTGATTATAGATGGAGCTGGAGGTGTTGACACCTTTGAGAATCAGGTCACTTATTCAGATATTTTAAAAAAGTGATTTAGTTGCCTAAATTCAGGCATCATATTTTAGGGATATTTTTTTTGCTGAGAAAAATATTATAATGAATCTATGCAGGTATGTGTCTCAGGGAAAATGAGTAAGGTGAAAAAAAGAGAATCTTGAGAAAATAATTTACTGCAAATGTTACTTTTTACTGGAGATATTAGGTCCAGTGGAAACCAGTGTAATCACTGTGACAAAGAAGGAATTGAAACTGAGAGGCCCTTACTAAATACATAGACATTTTAAAGAAATACTTACTCAAGCTATCAGAAATAATGAAAGGTTTGACATTGTGAAAGCAGGAAGAAAACAATACAACACTGGGAGGAAAAAAGAAAAGTGGCTAAAAGAACCTCTCCTGTTGAGTCCAAATCTCCTGTTGCCACCAAATCAGAAATAGACAGTGATGCAAAATGAACATACAGTATAAAACTGGTCGTAGACATTGTCACTACACTGTATTTTATGTGTTATTTATATTTTGCTAAGTACTGTACAAGCCACAGATAAGCTACTATTCCAGGTTCAGGGATCTGACAAACGATAACTATAAAGTTTAACTTTTTTTAAAAAATGGTCAGACTTTTCATGCCAATATAGTCATGAGACTTACCATGCAGATGACTGGATAAAAGGCAGGAAAAAAAAGGCCCCTTGCCTATTCAGTATTCCGATCTTGAACATAGATGCCTACTTATTGGTTGGAGAGATTAGCAGTTTTCTGTTCTGGTGTTGGGAAAGTTGACCCCTGACATATGATGCTCTGTGTAGTAGTCCCTCATAGACTCATAGACTCATAGACTCATAGGTCAGAAGGGAC
>ML675624.1:55878631-55944884 GCA_007922155.1 Mesoclemmys tuberculata | reverse complement strand
GTCCCTTCTGACCTATGAGTCTATGAGTCTATGAGTCTATGAATCATATAGTGACAGCACAACCTGACTAACGTTTAGTTCCTCATGGCTACTTCTTATCACAGTGCATTGGTGTGGCTCCATAGTCTGTGAATCCTCAGTATCCTCAGGGTAAATGGCAGATGCAGTCCCAGCAGCTCCTCTCCACTCTCAGTCTCCTCCTCCAGGGGCAGGGCACTGCACGGCGCAGGGTCTGGTCTGGAGTCCTGCAGTGGGCTAGAAACATCTGCCTCCTTCATTGGCTGAAGCCTAACTGAGCTGATGGGCCAGCCTCTTTTACTTCCTGTTCCTCCCTTCTGTTTCAGACATGCGGGTAGGCTGGCTTGGCTCCACCCACTAGGGATAATGTAGTAGTTCCTCCATCTCAGGCTCAGAGGGAGGCCATAATGCCTCACTACAATCTGGTAGCCAATTTATGTGTTGGTTTGGTGGAGTGAGAGATAGTGAATAGGTTAAATACTTAGAGTACATCTACACAGAGGTAGAAGAGCTGTGGCACAGCTACGGCTGGCCCAAATCACTTGACTTGGGCTCACAGGGCTTAGGCTGTGGGACTATAAAATTGCAGTCTAGGTGTTTGAATTTGGGCTGGGGTCTGGGCTCTGAGACCTTGTGGGGGGTGAGGTGTGACAAAGTGGGATTTTCTGTATATTTTGTATACTCTGGTTTGACCAAGATGGACCAAGCTGTAACTTTATTTTCTCTATGCTAGCCGAAGACTTTTTATGCTTTATTTCAGACACCTAAAAAACCCAGCGGTTTTTACTGCTCTGGATCATAATCACTGCAGGTGATAAGATGGGGGTGCATTGCACCTTTTGTATTGTCAGGTCTCTCTCAGCTGTCCAACTCAGGTGGATTCACTGAAGGGAACTCATGGTATGAAGAAGGAGTGCTGAAGCTCCAAGGTTTGGTGTAAGGAGGCAGTTAAGCCAGTGAAAGCTTATCCTAGTTAAAGAGTGAGACCTTATGGGGAAGGGGAGGTTCTGACACACTGCAGGGGTCCTGAAGGATCCTCAGGGACTCTTGTAGAGCACCAGATCTGTGGATCTGCAACAGGAGGGTCTCAGGCTCCAGGCTCCAGCCTGAGCCTGAATGTCTACACTGCAATTTTTATCCCCACAGTCCGTGTCTCGCAAACCTGTGTCAGCTGAGCCAGGCTCTGGGACATGGAGATGTGGGTTTTTTAATCTCAGTGTAGACACAACCTATATGTGAATTTCTGGCCCAACTGAGGTCAATGGGAGTTTTGTCATTGAGTTCAGTGAGTCCAGGATTTCTCCTTAAGAGCAGAGAACCATGTTAAATATGGAATAAGGCAATATAAAAAAGAGAAAATTTAGAGTCAGCATTTAAAATAAACAAAAAACCAACAACACCTCCTTAGCACTCAGAATTTTTGGGCTCTAGTAATCTCAAATGAGAAATGGTGGAAAATTGATTGGTTGGGGCTTTTAAAACAGGGTAGATAAATTACAAAATATACTATGGGGAAAAGCTGCACTGGTGAGGAGACAGACCAGATGACTCAAATAGGTCCTTTCAACTCTAATCTCTCTCATGGTAAGGAAGTGTTACAAAGATGATCTGACAGTGTTCAGTAAAGTCAGGTACCTCCAAATGCAGAGACCAATGTCTATCTTGCTACCAGAGATAGGCAGTTAAGCCCATGAACTATAACGTAGCCATGTTCTGTTGTAGAAATTAAATTTCTATATTATTTTTGTATTATTGTTTCATTATCATAGTATTTTATAAGGTTTGTACTTAAGAATTAAGTTATTTCCTTTTGATTATTTTGGACTCCAATATGGGGTGAGTGACTGTGCAGTCCTTGATGAAAATTCTCAAGGACAGAATTCTGGGTCTCCTTGTGCTTTTGTATGGGGAGTTGTGTTTTTAGGCACTAGGAGAAGGGTATTGATATAAACTCTAGCCCCTTCAAAGGTTTTAATTGCATCCTTTGCCTGTCTTTGTCTGATTAGCCTTTTTTTTAAATTCACAGTCTTTGGGACAGAGACTGTCCTTTCTATTGTTTTCGTACAGTGCCTAGCACATAGTACAAGCTAGTGGAAACAAACAATGTTAAAGTTTTTTGTTTTTTGCACTTTTGTTTAGCTAGCCTGGTTTTAAAATTGCTACTAAAAATTATAAAAGTGCGCAGGCTCCTTGGGGAAAACGAGATAAAAAACTCAGTACAGCTCATTTGAAAAAACAAAGAAACAATACACAGGTTTCCCTCCTCTAGCCAATCAAATGATTTGCCAAGAAGTCACAAACATGCACCTAAGGTGCAGGTGAGAGATCCAATGATGTCTCTGTTCCTTCTATTGTGCATTTTTAAAAGGATTGTGTTTTTTATCAGTCTTCCTGTCTCAGAGAAACTCATTGAAATGAATGACTCGGTTCATGTAAATTGTAGCTTTGTAAAGGATAGATTTGTAAATTGGGCAGAACTGCCATTACCTTCACCGCTATACATAAACATAAAAAAGAAAGCAAATTACTTTTAACCAGGTCAGACACCACAGAATCACACTGAGAAGTAACTCAGCGTTCCCAAAAGCTTAAGTTGAGTTCACCTGAGTCTCCGGTACAGTCTTTGATCACCAAAATCTATATAGTCTGCTGAGTCAAAAGCACAGCAACAATATCTTCTCTCCCTTTGTTGTAGAAATCAACTGGAATTCATGAAGACTATTCCTCCTTCTCTTCTCTGAAAATCACTGTTAGCTAGTCAGCTAACTAATTAACCAATCATTCAGTTTAACTATATACATTTTTTAAAACTGCTGCAAAATGCTTAAAACTTAGGAAAAACAGCCTGCTTTCTGATACTGTGGCTCAACTTCTCCCAACCTATTCAGGCCAAAATTAAGTGAGTGGCATTGTGGCTGCATTTGCCAGGTTGCAACACCCTTCGCTCAAATTTGCTTCCCTGCACACCCCCAGTCATGATGGGCAACAAGTAATTCTTCCACTCTATGAAGCACTGATAAGGTCTCAGCTGCAGTATTGTATCCAGGTCTGGGTGCCATATTTCAGGAAAGATGTGGACAAATTGGAGAAAGTCCAGAGGAGGGGGGGGGGAAAGATTTAAGTTCTAGAAAACATGACCTATGAGGAAAGATGGGTTTGTTTAGTTTGGGGAAGAGAAGACTGAGGGAGAAGAGAAGACATGATAATAGTTTTCAACTACAGAAAGGGTTCTTACAAGGGTGAAATATTGTTCTCCTTAACCTCTGAGAATAGGACAAGAAGCAATGGTTTAAATTGCAGCAAGGGAGGTTTATGCTGGACATCAGGAAAAAACATCTTAACTGTCAGAGTGTTTAAGCACTGAAACAAATTGCCTGGGTCATTTGAGGTTTTTAAGAACCGTTAATCAAACACTTGTCAGAAATGGTCTACTTATTATGTATTATTGTATACAGGAGACTGGACTAGATGACCTATTGAGGTTCCTTCCAGTCCTACACTTTTATAACTCTTATAATTATAACCTTATAATTTATAATTCTGAGCAAAATTCTGGTTGTGTCCTTCAATATAAGTGCAGAAAGAAGAGTGCCCTTATGGACCAGCTCGGGTTTTCTTTGTGTTGAAGAAAGAGTGGAAGACAGCTCAGATGCTTGTCGGAAAAAGTAATTCATAGATAGAGTTGGTTGAAAACCAGAAATCTCTTTTTCCAAAACATTTAAAATATTCAACTTTTATTTTTCATTTTGAAGCAGAATTGATTGACACTTTGAAAATATTATCAAAATGGCTGTTAGAATTGTTAGTTTACTAAAAGCCCAGTTTGAGGTGAATACATTTCAGTAACCACATCAGTAATGTTTTGATGCATTTTTAAAACATTTGAAAAAAACATGTTTATGTGAAAACCAAAACATTTGTTGATCGTCAACAATTTCACAAAATATTATTGTGTAAAAAAGCCTAGAGGAAAAATGGTAAAGAAGGAATTAACTGTTCTATAAATAGTGCCAGAGAATATTTTTGCACAGTTTCATTTTGCAGTTGTTTATGGCACTGTATCAAAATTAACTTCTGGTCACAATAGACACCATGTTCCTATGCATTTTATTTAATTGCTCTATGAAACCTGCCTTTCCCAGTCTAACCCACCATATCTTGGCTGATACTTATGTAACTTTTACCTGCTTCTCAAACCCATCTGGCTAACCTTCTGCTTGGTATTAATTGAAAATTGCTTTTGTGTTATGCTTATTGTGCATTTTTTATTGGCCTTCCTTAGAATTATTACCCAACAGTGTAATGATTAGACATGATTTATAAAGGGATGAAGAAAGCAACTAGAGTGCACAACAAAAGAACTCAGGAAGAATTGGCATGGCCATGAAAATCACATAATATGTCTCTTCAGCAATGTGAACTTCATGTTCTACAGTGATAACAATATTTCTGCTATGAAGCATACTGCCCTTTGGAGCATTCTTTGTCTTTTATATGATTTTTGCCATAACACAGTCAGCAAAAAATAAATCTTTTCAAAATGAGAAGAGGTGCAGAGTTGGGAATATTCCTTTGTTTTCGCTTGGTGAATTACAATGGTCAACACCAAAAACTTAATGATTGCTATTTTATAAATAGCTTTTTCTCATTATTTATAGCATTTCTACATTTAGAATGTACTCAGAATGTGGAATCATGGGGAATGCTACAAGTACCAGGGTAATATCACCACAAATGTTGCAGGGATTGTCAGGCTTTAAATTGTGATCACCTGCATGCATGCTTAAATTGGAGATTGTCAAAGGGAAGGGTCATACCTGTTTAAAAGGCAGCTCAGAGCACCCACCACCAGGAATGTAATGACAAGAGAAAGTCAGGGGTAACTCTTCAAGTCTCCAATCAGCTGTTCTGTGAGAATGGTTTTGGTTTCTGAGTTGTTTATTTTTAAATGAGAAAAAACACAATTATTTCGCTTGGTCGTGATTAATAATATTATTAGTTGCACTTTCAGAATAACTTCCTCCAAAAGATGTCAACTACAGCTGGGTGACTAACTGAATTTTTTGGTTTGCTGGTAGTTCTGTATGTTAAAAAAATGGTTCTGATTGTCATTGGATTAAGGAGGATTTGAACCTCCCACATCCTCTGTGAAGGCCCTAACCATTGGGCTATAGAGTCACTCTAACACTCACCTGCTGGCACAGTCACTATTCAACTATTTTATACACGGTGGAACAGCTTCAACAGGCAAGACTGAGATAGCCCCATAGCAGAAAAGCCCATAGTCCAGTGATTAGGTTATTTGCTGAGGAGCAGGGAGATCATGCCCATGCTTGGAAGCTGGAGGGTGTAAGAAGCCCAACTTATCACCTGAAAGGATTATTTGCATTGGCACTGGCCTGCTATCCCCCCCCTCCCTTCGCATAGGAAAGCAGGGAGTGGTTGGAGCAGCCTCTGCCCACCCCCGGCCCCCAAACATCTGAGCTGACACAGAAAGGGATGTAGACTGTGTCAGCAAAGGGGGTGGACCAGATTGCCCCTTTCCTAGAAACAGGGCAGCACGAATCCGATTTTAACAGACTGTAAAGTTATAAACCACCCTCTTCATGAACAGGGATGAGAAATTGGATCTGTTGTTTTTTCTCCTCTTTTGCCGGTAGAAGTGCGTTTTAAGCACTGTACTAACTTCTGTGTGTCTGAAACAGATCCTCTTGCTGTTTGTCCCTAGCACATGGAAGACGCTTTCAAGAAAACACATGTTTCAGAAACCACATTTTTCTTTCAATAGAAGCTACATTTTATGGATTTTATTGTGCTTATTTTTCTCCCTAGAGCCAAAGGCCTAAAGTCAGCATGGGAGACACCCCCACTCATCAGCACCAGAATGGGGGTATCAGGAGGCCATGCCTCCTCTCCCTCACCACTGTTTAACAAAAGAAAGATATGCATTCTCTGCAGGATAGTATAATTTAATTCCTCTGCCATTTTGGGGTGGCCTCCCTGACCACTTCCACAAAGGTCCCAGTGCCTGAAGGGCCATTGTTATCATCCCACCTTTAAAACTTGAATGGGAGAGAGTGCACTGTGACAAGGCCTAGTTGGTCCCACTCTGCATTGAGCCACATGCTGGCAGCTGGGCCCTCACCTGTTAGCTACCAAAATTGCATCGGAGGCTCTTCTTGGTGCCAGGTCCCTGGCACCAGGTCTGGGAAGCAGGAAGACCCATCACCCAAGAGTTTTGGGCTGGTCACCAGGGAGAGTAAGGTGAGGAGAGAGTGTGTGGTGTAGGGGTAGGGGGTCAAGGGCTCTGGGAAGGTAAGACAGGTGGGAAGGGGCTCTGGGTGGATGAAGCCGGTGGGAGGGGCAGTGGTTCTGGTAGGGTAGGATTGGGGTGGGGGGCTGGGGTTCAGGGAGAGAGTGCTGAGGGGGTGCTGGGGCTCTGGGAAGGGCAGGGACTCCGGGAGGGTGAAGCTGTTGCGAGGGGGCAGGGGCTCTGTTAGGGTGGGACTGGGGGGAGGCTGGGGATCTAGGAGGAGCAGTTGCTGGGGGTGGTTGGCCCCCCGCTCTTGTAGTCCTTCCATAGCCTGTGTCCCACCTCCTGGTCTAGCAGGATCAGGGAGCAACACAGAACACTGCATCGCTAGATCCAGGTGAACAAGTGATTAATCTTGAGCTCCATGACCCCATCTGGAGTGGAGCTGACAGGTTCTGCTGGGAACTGTGTCCTGCTCTCCCCTTTTGATGGGAGGTTTGATGTAATTTACTGTAGGGTTTATGAAGGAGGAGAGAATAAAAGGGAAATAGGGGTGGGCAGAATCCTAAGGATTCAGAAGCCAATTTTGGACATTCTTATAGGTACATGAGTTTTCATAGTAAGTTCTTGGCAAATACAAAACCTCCAAACCAGGAACAATTTAGGTAACCTCATATATGCAATAAAAACTACTTATGACATTTACACATACACTATTCCAAACTGACCAATACATATTATACCCAAAGATACCGAGTGTAATGTATAGCTGCCACATACATACTGGAATCTATGCAAATATGGTTTATGATCAGGAAAACAATATATATATAATTTAAAAATACTCTTAAAATAATCATTGGTTATTATCAAACACTGCTACTAACTGGTTCTCCTTATGAGAACTGAATTCTCTTTATTAAATAATTTGTTTGGTCATGTAAAAAAAGAATCCTCTGCTGTTCACAGAGTATTTTGTTGTGCTACATTTTGCACCCCTGAGTAAAAGCCCTGTTTGTTTTTTCTCTTGCTTTAAGTGTCCCTTCCTTAAACACACTGCATACTGCTCACATAGCTCTTAGAATTTAAATGTGAATTCTGCAAAATATGGAGTGTTATGAAGTGTTAGCACTTAAACCCACTGCTAATCCCTGAATAGTACAGTTTATTTATTCCTCTATATCTGTATACTATATTAGGCATAAATAACAGTATAACTGAGCAAGTGGTTTGGAGAAAGTAGGAAACATGCTCAGTAATTATAGTTGTGATACTCATGCCACATATTTAGGGTGGTTTCATCTGTGGCACTTTTATTACAAACAGCACTTTTTCTATAGCTGATGGTTTGATTGTAAACATTTTGCTTAGAGATGAAAATTGGCATATAAAGCTGGAGCCTGGAAGCAATTAATATCTATTTAAAAAAAAAAAGATTTTCAAAACAGTTTATATGTCCATTTTTTAAGGAAAGGGAATGAAAAGAGATTTACACTGGGCACCCTTCCTCCCCATCCTCCAATAACTTAAAAAGAGCTTGATTTTTAATGAAATGTAATGAAAATCAAATGGAAATTTGAAAGCTTTTACTCCATAATGTACATTAGGAATTGCTGTTATCATCTTAATTTTTAAATAACAATTTAAAGCATGCAAATTATTAAAATCTAAAATAGACTACGACTAATGTATATAGATTTTTTTTTTCAAATAATGGAGAATTTCTTTATAGAAACAGTAACTTATATTTTATTTTCTCCCCCCTCTTTTTTCCTTTCTGCTATTGACGGACATATTTACCTTGAGATTTGACAAAAGAACAAGAAGCACTATACAAATATTATTTATGTCTCATTTGTTTCAGTGTCACCATTTTTATCTGCTACTGACAAGGGATAATGCTACTATGCTGAAATATACAACTTCTTCCAAAGCAATGCACTGTGAGCCAGATAACTTGCAGTTATTTTCCTGCAATTGTACCATTCAGAGTTCACAATATAATGCAAATAACATTCAAATCCAATGCTATAAGCAGGACTCAGACTTACAATGCATCCTAAAATAAATGTTGAGAGTTTTGATTTATACATTGTGCACTACCCGTATGTAAATTAACATATGGGCAGTGTATGTAAATCAGTGTTCCTGACATTTATTTCATAATGCATTATAAAGCCTTTCAACTCTGCTTATTGTCTTTATTTTAGCTTGCTCAAATGAGCAAATCTCTAAACAGAATTGATTTTGCCTTGTGCAAAACAAATGTCTATCTAATTATGAAAGAGAGCCTAAGTTAATTCTTCATTTACCTTCAACACACAATATACGTGTACCATGCACACCAGCTCTCTTATGGCTCTGAATTTATACTTACCCCATTTCTGCTTTGTTGAAAATAATGGATCAACCTTTAAAACAAATCCGTCTTGCTTTCACAAAGGGCACGGATATGCAGTGTGTGAAATGAGTATTCTTACTAGAACCAACTTCAATTCTATGAAAATATAACTTGCAACATATCTGGTTAATAAATGGATTTTTGATATGTATGAAGTTACCTTTCTCATCACAAGCCTTGCAAAAGCCAAACATAAGATACAAGAACTTTGCAAGAACTTTGCATTTTGTAACTTTTTAAGAGAAAGTATTGTAGGAGCAATTAATTCTGTTGAATTCAGTGATCTAAGAATTTAGAAGAACTGTGCTTCGTTTTGAAAGGGATTGATATTTAATTGCAGTTGAATTTCTATTAGAGGTAGGCTAGAGATGATGTTAAGATCATCATTAGGCATAGGTTGTGGCTTGATTTTGCTTTTAAAGCCAAATCAGAGATAGATTTCAGGTTTGGACTTGACTGTGACAAAATCATATGAGTTGCACTTTTGAATTTTAGCACCAAAATGTTGGGAATCTCAAAGGAAGAGGCATTTTCTAGAGATTTGGACTACTACTGCTGGCACTGTGCATAAGCAATAATGTTTGAATAAATTGCTGAAGTCACAGAAGAATCCCACTTTTGACACTTTCCTTGCCTAGATCAAAATGTGTGCAGATACTATGTGATATCTATATATAAGGCATGGCCCTCTCACAAACAAAAGGGTGAATGTAAATGGTACTTGTATAAAACAGATGTTTTCCATTCACTTTAATTACCCAAGTAAGTCTGCACTAGAATTGCTACTAGCAAAAAAATAAAAAAATGATAATGATTGAAACTAACAGTTATAAAATATGGGGTCATCCACATCCAGCGGGACAGGATGAAAAGAGAATTTTTTTTTCCTGAATTGCTCTGCTAGCAGGGCAGGATTTGTTCTCCACAAAACAGGCCTTGTTACCCACCCATAAACCACATGGATACCAGGAATAGGTGGGAGGTAAGATGGAGCTGTAGAGATGCTTTGTGGATCTATGGTTTGGCTCTTGCTGCAGGAATATGTATTTATAAATAGAGGAAATGGTTTTAAAATGTGCTGCTGTGCTCATGGGGAAAGATCTAGTTAATCTACAGAAATCTTCCTGACAGTGGAAAATCATTACACAGAATATAGCAAATAAGTCAGTGATCAACATAAAATATTGTTTCATGACTAGCCCTCTTTCAAGTACAGCATGTTACAGATCAGTAGGAAAAAAAGCTCCAAATAACTTGCAATAATAAATAATAATTTTTGGATAATTTACATTTAGTTTCTGTGAAGTACAAGAAGAAAGGGGCATAATCTAAAGCTAAACAAGGAGAAGGTGAAGAGCCTTTGGGGCAGAAATTAGTTAACAGCATAAGTGGCAAGTCAAGACTGGTAGTAGTAACAAAAGCAACGATAAGTGTTTTTTTGGCTTTTATAAACAAGTTAAGTCCAGTGTATTAAGAAATAATTATTTTTAAAGAATTAGGCTGAGCCAAAAATGTCCTTTTTTTCATCAGAATGTTTCTTTTTTTTCCCCAGATAGCTCCAGTTCACATTCTAGGTAGTGCTTTAAGTTCCTTCCCTTTCAGTATCACACAAACTGAAAAAAAGAAAAGGGACTGTCGGGAATAATACTGCCGTGTCAAGTTACCAAGAAGAGCTGGATCCTGAAGAGCTATTGCCACAGGTTTTCCAATGCAGTGGCTATTTCCACAGGGAAAAGAAGCCTTCTGTAGACTTGGAAAGTAGCCCACATCACATAACTACATGGCTAGTTCAAGTGCCAAAGTAAAACAGACTGTTCTGTGTCAACTATTGAGTCCAGGCTACAATACTCTAAAGGCTAGATTCACAAGAGAGACTTAGGTGTTGAAACATTAAATGTTGCAATGTCTAATTTTTAAGTGGGGGAAGATCTAACTTGTGAAGCCCATTGAGGTTTAGATGTGAGTTAGGTGCCAAGAAGCTCCGTGGTGCTAGGACACAGGAGGCTGCGTGCATGCCCAACAGCAGAAATTTAGGCAATGAGGGGACTTAATTGGTGGAAACAAAGGTCCCTATGGACTTTAGGTACCTACAGGATTAAGTGTCAGCTAAGTGGGGTGGAGGGAAGAAGAGGAGTGAATGTCATTGGGACTAAATATTGGACTTGGGTGCTTAAGTCCCTCTTGTGAATCTAGCCCTAAGAGTGTTCTAAGAATAGGTGCAGGGTGGCTATACCCAAAGAGGCTTAACACAGCAACCTACTCAAACTTCCTTATTTTGGGGCCTTCCAAGATGCTGATTTATATCCTTCACTCTCTGAGAACCAGGCATTTGCTGTCAAGTAACACACACTGATTAACACCGCCTGGATGAACCCCTTCAAGGAACTCAAGCCTCAAATGACTGTTTCATTCCATAATTCTGGCAGCATTTGCAGGGGTGTCTGTCTGAACTGGATAGTAAAGTAAATGGGCAACCCGACAGAGTCCATGCAGAGTGCATCTACCCAGTCACAGTTATCTGGTCTACAATAATTGTAATTTCTCTTGATCATAAATGGTTGTAAAAGACCTCAGTATAAATTTACAGTGTTGTAGTATGGCTGAAAAAATGGTGTATCTTGTGAGATGAACTTTGATGGTCAGATTATGAACTCAGAAGCTTTTACATATTTTAAAAGGTGACCTGCAGTGGAGAAAATAAATTGGGTTTGTGCCCTTTTTTGGCTTCTTTATGATGCATAAAGAAGGCCTTACATTTTTTAATGGATTTTTTTTTTTGCTTGTTTGTACCTTTCAAAAATATCAGGAAATCTGATTTTGCTGAAGGATGCATGGAGTATGAGAGATTTGTATTGTGCGTTTTCTCTGATTTTTTTATGGAACAGGAAAGATTAACTGAATCGTTATCAACCAACATTTTTCCCCCACAGGTATTTGAGTAAAAGAGGTTACAAGAAACATCAAAGAAAACCCAAAGTTTTAAGCAGTCACAGTAAAAACCACTTCCCCTCTCAAGTCATCAGGTTGCATTTCTGTTATACTTCTAATGTCACAGTTATTCTACATCTCCAGCCAATCACAGTGTTCCAAGAAGTACTGAATTTCTAATGAACAAATAATACATGATGAAAAACAATAGTAGCAAACTAAACTTTTCAGGATGTCTTTTTATAGCCAAAAGAAGTAAGTAAAGGATGATACTTTTGTTTGCATATCACCTTTAAAACCCTGATTCTGCAAATCCTTATACTTTTAGGAAGGTAAATAGATCCATTAATTTCAATAAGACTAACTCATATGCTTAAAGATCCATATGTTCTTCAATGGTTTGCTGTATCAGGGTCGCTCCACCTGACATATCTATTAATGCTTTGTATTTCCTTATCTTTCATTGTTCATTGTTTTATACAATCCAATTGATCATACAGTAATCACAGAAATTAGAGTTGGAAAATCTATTAAAGACTGCTTCACTTCCACCAATGCAGAGGTGTTTTCTATGGCTTTGTCCTCAGGACAGTTTCTAGGCTATTGGAGACTATAATCAAAAGCCTAGTACAATTGCTCAGTATCAGTCTTTTAAAATCCCAGTTATCCAAAAATCTATTTGTTAAAGTTCTTAAAAAAAAAAAAAAAAAAGTGAAGGAAGCAGAAACTGCACTTCAGTAATGTATAGAATAACCATTCCAGATGTTTTTAGCTAGTGAGCACTTTATTTAGAACAAACTATCCACTGCTACTACATTTAGATCTTCTTCATGGTGACTTAATTGCATTTGCATATTATTTTGTAAATTTTTAAATTTCCAATGATTGTGCTTAAACCTTTTTGCATTTGTAAGTTCCCAATGCAGCACTGAAAAGGACTTAGTGATAGTTGAGCAACAATAAAACTATTTGTTGCCATAGGCAACATGAATGTTTTCCAACACATTGTTAGTCTGATGAGATCATCTGAATTTTGATAGCTTGATGAAATGTTGTCTTTATGATTGTTGTCACGGAGAGAGCAAAAATATTTTGATTGGTTGGCAAATTATGGGTAGGCGTATAGAGCTGTTTCTGGTGTTGCTTATTAAAATGTAAGCGATAAATAGAGGGGTCATTTCAGAAAAGATTATCTCAGAGTGGGTAATCCTTCAGTTCAGTGGAAAGCAAGGCCCTGTTTTGAATATTTTACTGGATGCTATACCTTCCATTTAACGTTTCCATTTCATTACTCATATACACACTAATTTTGGGGGGTTTACTTATGTGAATGGAGACTACTTAAATAAGCAAAAATTTGAATTAGGTCCATAGACTCCAATCAAATTCAAAGGGATTTTGTTCAAATGAAACTTAATTCCCTTCTGTCAGAAAGATTTTTGGGACATAATAGCAGATTTTCCACTACTTTCATTCCCCTTCATTTCCATTATTTGCTATGGTTATCTTGGTGTCATTGTTAAACCAATGGCTTGGATGGATCAGCAACTAAACTTAAATATTAATATCTTAAGGTTCTTCACACTGGCTTCTGAATTCAAAATGGTCTTCTTACTCATTTCATTTTCTGAAGAAATTATAATGATCATCTTCCTAATTTAATTTATTGAATTTCTTAGTTCCCATAGAATTAAGGGTCTGAAAAAGACCACTTAAGTCATCCATTCTGAAACGATGAGAGAGTGAGGACCCCTGTCCAAAATAGCCAATAGCCTGGTAGTTAGAGCAGTCAGCTAGATTGTGGCTGACACAGCTTCAAATTGCTGTGCTGAATCAGACAGAGTAGAAATTTGAACCGGAGTATTCCACATCCTACCTGAGTGCCTAACCACTGAGCTCCTGGACATCCTGGGGTGACAGCATCACTCATTTTTTATGAAAATTTTAAAACATTTTCTTATTTTCACAGTGCAGAAAAAGAAACATTTCTGAAGTTGTGAAAATTTTTGCAGGATGGGAAAGACATTTACTTCTCAGCTCTTCTCTCTACATCATTCTCACTGTTTCCTCAGCTAGCCTGTTTTGGAATATTTGCAGTGATAGCAGTTTGACCTAAGATCCTCCTCTTATCAGTGTTTCCTATTAAATTATTATGGAGTCAGAGTAGTCTTCCCTTGGTTAAGGTTAAGCCTTACTTGCCATTATAAATCTGACTTTGACCTTTTCTTTAAAATCCATCAACAAAAGTATCTCAGGTTTAAAATTGATAGGGTAAGTCTCATTCCAAGTTAGAGAGAATTGATGGGATTAGGCCAACGGTCTCCTAAAATATGACATGCTTAAAACAGAGGTGTTCACTAAAATCCAAAACATTTTCTATATTTTCTTGCTATTTTCTTGCAAAAAAAAATGTAATGAAGGTTAGACAATTCAGTTTATTGGACACATCTAACTGGACCAAAGTTAAGTTGATGGAAGTCTCATTTTTAAAAAAATTGTTATTTCAATTGGTAATATCAGAATGGCTTGTTGGCTCCATCAAGTTTAAATAGACTACCAAATGCCTGATAGAAATCTAAGCTTTCATTTAAAAGAAATCTCTAGCTCTTTTCATTGCAGATATAAACAAAATGTAAACTGATCACTAGGGAGGCATATAAAAAGGAAAAAAAAGTTTTCCAATCAAAAGTGAAATTTATCAGATAAGTCTTTGGTAAATTAGAACACATTAAAATAGAAGGGGAAAGGAAGATAGCATGTGGGATAACCTAGCTGTGATGAACACCTGTATTGTCAGATTTTAGCCTGAGAACACAAACTGGGAAACAATTAGGAACTAGGGAGTTCCACCACGGGAATGCAGGTGGAGGTAAGGGAGTGGACTAGAAAAAGCCTCTAGTTCGTGAGGTAGTGAAACAGGGGTAATGGGATGGGATGATTCCTGCCTCCTACTAACTTCAAGAGGCTTATCTAGGACCTCCACTTGGAAAGGCCTTCAGTGATTCAAATAAGGTTTCTCAGGGGGCCAGGCTCTTACCCAGATAAGCCTTAATTGTGTGCTTCTCCTGAGGTCTGTGAGGAAGGTTCATCCTTTCTGTGATTCTTAGGAAATCAGCCAGGAATAGAGTTTTGTCCCAGTCCTCCAGTTCTATGCTAGGATTATTTAAAAATTTACAGAAATTCCCACACAAAAACCCTTGTTAAATTGAAGGTCAGGTTGAGAGTATATCTAAATGTAGCCTGGTGTTTGGTCCGGGCTGGTCGCTGCGGCCCTTCCTCAGGCCCAGCCTCGGAGGAAGGCCACTGCACTGTCCAAAAATGCAGGGGAAGTTAGCGTCTCGCTACCTGGCTCAGTCCTGGGTCCTCAGGTTGTGAAAATGGCCTGGTAAACTTTCTCCCTAGCCCCTGGTAGGGTGGGCAATTGCCCCGGCCTGTGGTGGGGCAGGGAAGCTAATAGTTAATCGCCCAGCCCGTGGCAGGGCAGCCAGCAAAGCGTCAATCACACCAGCCCGTGGCAGGGCGGGCAGGCAACGTGGGATTACTATAGCAACAGGGAAGAATGCATTTTCTCTGGTGCCTGGGGCAGAGGGACGCAGGCCCACCCGACTCCACTGCATCTCAGCCCAGGGCCCTAGCAGTGGCACAGGTGTTGCCACTGTCGGCGGGGCTCCCACCGCAACATGCCAACAGGGTCGGGCCTCAGACTCAGCCATGGCTATGGCTGCCCCTGGGCTACTTCCTTCCCGTATCCCCAGATATCTGCTTCCTCGGGGTCTTCGGGGTTGACAGGGTACATGGCCCGTGGCAGGCTCAGCAGTCCCTCCTTGTCGACAGGTGGCAGACAGGTCGCAGGATCCCTGGGGGCCTTCGGCATCAGGCAGCTCATCTAGGTCAGGTCCCACCTCTGGAGGCTCCGTGGCAGGCAGCTCGTCCAGGTCATAGCTGGCTTCGGAGAGTATTTCCCACCCCAGAGTATCAAGGGGCTCAGCCCAGCCCTGAGCCCTGGAGGCCCTATCCAGTCCTCGGGCCCTGGTAGGTGGGGCCATTCCCAGTGCCCCTGCTCAGGGAAGACCTTGCTCTGGGCAGTGGCCTGGCTGGAGTCAGGCCAGCGCTGCAGCCGGCGGCAGGGCACATCTGCACCCAGCAGCAGCCAGTCTCTCACTGAGCTGTGGGCCCTGCCTTTTATCCTCCCAGCCCTGGCAGAGGCCCCGCCCCTCTCTGGGTGGATTGGCCAGTCAGTCGGACCTATCGCTGTCTGGCTCCCTGGTTGCTGGGCAGACTGGCCCACCACCCCTTTGACAGTCTGCGCTCGGGGATGCAGCCCTTCCTCAGGCCCAGCCTTGGAGGATAAATAACTACACTAAATAAATTATAGATAAATATTTACAAGAACATTGTAACTAGCAAACGAACAACGAAAACCCAAGAAATTCAAATTTACCTTTAATTGTACAAGAAACACAGTAGAGTGAAGATGGCTGATCTTCTTCCAGGAATGCAATTTAATTCTTTTAGATTCTTTCATTTACTCTTGCTACCAAATACAATTTCAAGAGTTCCACCTCCAGAAAGTTCTTAACATTGGTTAAGAATGCATGGTGAGGGTGTGCTTGGTGCGACCGCCAAGGATGCCTAGAATGCACCACACTGAGAATGCCACACTTGGTCAGACTGCAAGAAACAATACAGACACTATCCCAAAACTGGTTGTTTATTCTATAATTAGATTCACCAAACCAGTAATAAAAGAGTCTCTGTAGCACCACACTATTTAACAAGAAGCCAAAATGGAGTCCCCTTTAGGCATTACTATCCCTTGGTTCCCATCCAAACTGATCTTATGTGATGAGAGGTTACTGAAAACCAAGATCTCCATACATGAGGTTCTACCAATCCCAAAGGATCAGACACTTATCTCCAGGTCAATATGTATTTCAGATCTTACCCAAATAACACATTGTCAGCCAATCCTTAGTAACTCACTAAAATGTTATTAATAAAAGAAGAGAGTTATTGAACTGTTAAAAGATCATATACATTACAAATGATTACAAAATCCTCAGATCAGATTTGTAGCTGGGTGGATGCATCTGTTGGCTTTGGAAACTTCCAAAAGATTGGAATGACCTCATTCCATTGTTCATAATACTCCTTTTGTTAGAAATCTGCAGTCCAGGGAATTGGAGAAGGAATGAGGCAAAATGGAGATGTTTCAATTGCAATTTATACCCTTCCCCATGTGCATGGAAAGTTACTGGCAAAGATGAAATCTTTGGGCACATGTCCCTACATGTTTTTCTGAATCACGGGGGCAGCCATTGTCTCCATAGTATCTGAGGCGTCTGTGGGACGAGCTCATTGAAGAGCTGATTTATCTGAGTGGCCCATCAATACTTGGATGACCTATCAACACAGGGCTGACTAGACTGGATGTGAATCTACCTTGTGGGTATCAGCCAAGAACAAAACACACATTTAAGATACAAATCCAAAGCATATATTCATAACTTCAGATACAAGGGTGATATGGCAGTTCCCACATATCAATTTTCTGGATAAGTTTGAATAATAAAAGCTTAATTGTATTTTAGGGCACAACTCAGCAAGACCTTTTGAAATAATGGAATGTAAAGTTTTTCAGATATGGATCCAGCTCTGCTGGAATGTGCATTGGTAAAAGGTAGTGGATCTATCCCTTTGTTGCCATTTCCCACCTCCTATGAGAAGTCTAGTGGTGGCAACAGTGAGTCTATTCCCTAAGTGCAGGTGAGATGCTTTGCATTGTCTGCCCTGTACAATCAAGACCTTCTTTAATGATCATACACAAACTTGTGACAGATCAGTGCAACCTATTTTATGTCACTGCCATATGGCCTTCCCATGCCTACTTTTGAATGCCATGAGTCATTCCATAGTTCTGCACATCCATGGGTCAGCATGAAGAGCTGAAGATGGGTCAGCATGAAGAATAAATAATTATAGATAAAAAATTCATGATACTAGAAAAACAACAAAAATCCATTCTCAAAGCATCTATGAGTTACAGTACAGTTTAATGCCTGACTTTTCTAACACAGAATGCCTTTTGCAGACTAATCACAACATATATTTCAAGTAATCTGTTCAGACTATGATATGGACTGCCCCAGGAGCAACACAAGCAAGGAACTTTGACTCAGAGGCACAATTCCCACCCTACTCCCATCTTATTTCAGGGAGGTAGTGATCTGCTAAGGCCCCATACCAGTAACAATTTACTACTCTTCTGAGCTGTGCACTACTGGCAATAGAGCCTAGCCTCTACCCTCTTCCTCCCCACCCAAATGCCTGAACAGAAGGCTTACTTAATGATCAACAGGAAGACCATGAGGAGCTTAAGGGAAACTCTTTTTTCCTTTTACAGGTCTGCATGGTCTCACAGCCAAAGCCACAAACTGGATAACATAGGTTGCTTTGTTTGTTACTTAGGTTTAGGAAGTTACAGAGAGGAATAGTGCACATGCTAAATTTAAAAATAAAAATACAATACTAATGTACTATAATAGGCCATTATTTATCCTTATTTGTATAGTTCACATAGCATGGTAGATGTTTTACAAGTCAAGGAGGAGACATGATACTTACATCAAGAAGCGTATAATCATTAGGCCTGCATATCTTTCTGAGACTGGCAATTGTTAGCAGAGATGCCACGAGACTTCAATGGGACTTCTAGAAGGCATTCTCCTCTGTTTATCTATTTAGGTTCTCATGAATCCCTTTAATATTATAGTATCTAAACAGCCTACAGGTGTTCAAAAATGACAGACATCTTTTTTGCTCTCTTCCTTTCTAGCTTGTAGAATAAATAGCTTGATTATTTGAGAGGGGATGCATGATGAGAAGGGGGAGGGGGAGGGAAGGGGGAGTGCTGAAGTTCTGTGGGAGAGCTAAGTTTAAAGAAATTAGTTTTGCAATTATTATCTTCCACATGCATCAGTTAGTGGGAATTATTTTGTGGTTGATAAATTGGAGATGGTTCAGAGAAGAGCCATGATAATGATTAAAGATTAGAAAACCTGCTTTATATTGCTAGAATCAAGGAACTCAATTTACTTAGCTTAACAAAGAGAAGGTTAAGAGGAGACTTGATCACTGTCTATAAATACCTACACAGGAAAAAATTATTAATAATAGGCTCTTGAGTCTAACATGATCTAAAGCTGGAAGTTGAAGCTAGACCAATTCAGGCTGGAAATAAGGTGTAAACTTTTAAAGGTGAGAGTAATTACCAAGGATCATGTTGGATTCTCTATCACTGACAACTTTTAAAACAAAGTTGAATGATTTTCCAAAAGATCTGCTGAATTATTTTGGGGAAGTTCTATGGCCTGTGTTGTACAAGAGGTCAGACTAGATGATCACAATGATGCCTTCTGGCCTTGGAATCTGTGAATCGTTGCTTGCTGGTTCAAAAGTGTCTATGAGGGGGAGTAAAGCCTTGGACTCACCTTATCTCTTTTAGACTAGGTAGATCTGCTATCAGTCCTATCCAGTGGCAATCATTACAATCGAGGAAGGGCAAGTAGTGAAATCATGACTGGGCTGTGCATGGAGGTGTAATGTTTGGAAAAGAGGCTTCTGTGTGACATTTCTGCCCTTGCACATTTTTTCTATGAGAAGCCTGCTACCATCTGTCCCTGAACAGAAAATAGGCACACAAGGAGTCAAGGGGAAAATGCAATGAAATAATGTGACTGCACAAGTAGTTCTCTCCCATGCTCTCTAATGGTTTATTCTCCTGTTGTCAGATGGACATCAGAGGCCACTAAACACACTATGTGATTCCATAATCATAGAATCATAGAAGTATAGGAGTGCAAGTGACCTCTACAGATCATCTAGTCCAGTCCCCTGCACTCAAGGCAGCCCTATACAATAACTAGACCATTCTTGACAGGTGTTTGTCTAACCTGTTCTTAAAACCTCCAGTGATGGGATTCCTCAGCCTCCCTAGGCAATTTGTTCCAGTGCTTAACTACCCTGACAGTTAGGCATTTTTTCCTAATGTTTTACCTAAATCTCCTAAATTTTGCTGAAATTTAAGCACATTACTTATCCTCTATCCTCAGAGTTTAAGGAGGACAGTTTTTCACCCTCCACCTTCTAATGGTGTTCTGCCCTGAGTCAAATGTGTTGTGTTATGGCATAGCATGCTTGTGTGGGACAGGTCTCTGTTGATGCCATGCATCTTGTTTTAGGTCCTCCAGGTGATCTTTTCCATCCTGCTTTCATTGGGTCAAAGTCAAAGGTGATACTTCCAGGGAAGTTGGTTGGGATTTAGAGCAAATGACCATACCACCTTCAAGATTGTTGGTCAATTTTTTGAGAGAGGGGGACCTGTTTAATAAGAAAACAGACCTCTTCATTTGTCTTGAATTTGTACCGTTTAATGCTTTAGAAAGATTGTTCAAAGATGCTCCATATTAATGGGGTCCAACTTCTTTTCAATCTTGACAATGAGGATCCACATTTCAGTCCCATAGGTCAGAATACTGACCAATGAAGCATTATATATCCTGACCTTCACCTCTCTACTTATCAGGGTGTGCAGTTTGTAAAAGATGTTCTTAATGAGGTACCCCATTACTGACAATGCTTTTGTAGTGTGAGCTTAATGTTCTTTCTTGATGCTGCTCATATTATTAACAGTCAAGATGAGGTAGGTGACATCACTGACAGTCTTCAGTGGGCCATCAACATTAAGACTTCACAATCTGTAGCATGTTTGAAATTGTCAACTGGAAGAAATTTGATTTTACCCCTATTAATGTTGAGAACTGTTGCTGCTCAGTTTTCCAGGGATTAAAGTCCCACAACTAGCTCATTCATTGATTTGATAACTTGCACTATGTCGCTGACCAAATCAAAATTTGGTGAGTTTCTTATCATTAAGGCATATGCCTAAATTACATTTATTTTGTGTGTGGTCAAACACATAGTCCATGGCAGCACCAAAGAATTTCAAGGTGGCAACACAACCTTGTCAAAAGCCTGGCATACTTCGGAAAAAGTTGGTGCTTTTCCCATTAGTAAGAACACAGCTGGAGGAGTCATTAGATAGTGCATCAAACATTCTACAGAGCTCATCACAGAGACCTGCAAGTTAAAAGATCTTCCAGAATGATTCCCTGTCAACAAAGTCAAATGTGACATTGATATCCAAAAATGGAATGTGAATAAGATGCTTGAATTCTCATGTTCTTTTGATAACCTGGTTCACTCTGAAGATTTGCTCTGTAGTGGAATGGCCAGGAGTGAAGCCAGCTTTTTGTGTTTTCTCTTTCTGCATATTATCAGAAGCTCGGGCCAACAAGACAGAAAAAAAAACTTTTCTCAGGATGGATAGAAGAGAAAAGCTACAATAGTTACAACCCACTCATTTGCTGCTTTTACATTTCCAAAATGGTAAAATAAGGCTTTTTTTTTTTTGTAAAGACCAACTGTATTTGAACAGCTTCTTCAGCCACAAAATAATAGCTGGTTCAGTTCTGCAGGTGATATGGTCACCATATTGTAAGCTGGAATGTATCTATAATAAAGTCATACATACTGACCACATAGCTTTTATGGAAGCAAGAGCCATTATATTCAAGGAAGATTTGGCCAGGAACAATGTTGCCTCCTTTTATAAATACATGAGCAACCTATCTGATGAGAAAGGTCATTTACCCAATGTAGTCTACTCCAGTTCTGGTCAGCTAATAAATGCAGAAGCGTAGTGCATGGCTTGCTGGAGTGAACAATTCAGTTAGTTGTTAAAAGTATCCCCAATTTGTTTGGATCCTGATATTAAGGACACTGTCAAGTTGACCCTTTCTGCCCAAAATGATCCTGGTGAATTCAGTGTTGATGAAATTCACAGAGATGAAAGGAAGTTTAAGGAAAATAAGGCAGGAGGAATCTGTGAAATAAGGTTCTAGAAAATAATTGCATTAGAGAATGAGATGGAATTTTTCTGGTTATGACAACCTTGGAGAGAAAAATACTGGCCTAATTTTAAGAGAGAGTTACTTGGTTCATAGTAAACACTAAACTATCTTCAGAAACAGGCCCTGATCCTCCACTGAGTTCCACACAGATGCAGAGGTTCATCCATGTGGAGCACATTGTAGGGTGGTCCCTGGTTTGAGTGAAGGATTAACTGAGGATCTCAAAGATTTGAAGTGAGAGCTTTCGTAGACTTTTCCCTTCTGCTTCTCTCTGTCCTCTGCCCTTGGACCACACCTTATCCCAAAGTTATCTAGTACTGGTCTAGGACAGTGATTTTCCTATAGGTAGTTCATATGACATTGAGAGTCAAAGTTCATCAGCCACATGGATTTTCTAGTGCAGCTCAGATGGCAGGTTGCTACTCAGCTGGTAAAAGGACACTGGTTATGTGAATGGTTCAGTACAGTCAGCATGCATAGGCATAGATAGAAACTTCCTCATCTACTGCACCTCATTATCCTTGTGATAAAAGGCAAGAGGAAATCTTGATGTTGGAAGAAATAGGGGGATATGTTGTCTGTTTCTTTAACTTTGTAGCAGAAAGCCAGGTGGGAGGAGGGCTGGGGAATATTCACTGAAGAGATCTACAGAAAGTGAAAAAAAGGTTGTATGGAATAGAATCATAGAATATTAGAGTTGGAAGGGATCTCAGGAGGTCATCTAGTCCAACCCCTTGCTCAAAGCAGGACTAACCTCGGCTAAATAATCCCAGCGAGGGTTTTGTCAAGCTGTAGCTTAAAAATCTCTAAAGATGGAGATGCCACTACCTCCCTAGGTAACCCATTCCAGTGCTTCATCACCCTCCTAGTGAAAAACTCTTTCCTAATGCCCAACCTAGACCTCCCCCACTGCAACTTGAGACCATTGCTCCTTGTTCTGTCTTCTGCCACTACTGAGAAAAGCCTAGATACATCCTATTTGGAACCCCCTTTCAGGTAGTTAAAGGCTGCTATCAAATCCCCCCTCATTCTTCTCTTCTGCAGACTAAACAATCCTACTTCCCTCAGCCTCTCCTCATAAGTCTTGTGCTCCAGCCCCCTAATCATTTTTGTTGCCCTCCACTGGACTCTCTCCAACTTGTCCACATTCTTTTTGTAGTGGGGAGCCCAAAACTGGACACAATACTCCAAATGCAGCCTCAACAATGACGAATAGAAGGGAATAATCACTTCCCGTGATCTGCTGGCAATGCTTCTATTAATGCAGCCCAATATGTTGTTAGCCTGCTTGGCAACA
The DNA here is from genome assembly GCA_007922155.1 of Mesoclemmys tuberculata. Taxonomy (NCBI): domain Eukaryota; kingdom Metazoa; phylum Chordata; order Testudines; family Chelidae; genus Mesoclemmys; species Mesoclemmys tuberculata. The sequence continues at coordinate 55,922,016 of ML675624.1, read as the reverse complement.
AGGGCACACTGCTGACTCATATCCAGCTTCTTATCCACTGTAACCCCCAGGTCCTTTTCTGCAGAACTGATGCATAGCTCATCGATTCCCAGTCTGTAGCTGTGCATGGGATTCTTCCGTCTTAAGTGGAGGATTCTGCACTTGTCCTTGTTGAACCTCTTCAGATTCCTTTTGGCCCAATTCTTCAATTTGTCTTGGTTCCTCTTGATCCTATTCATACCTACCACTTCCCCTAGCTTAATGTCAACTGAAAACTTGCTGAGGGTGCAATCTACCCCATCCTCCAGATCGTTAATGAAGATGTTGAACAAAACCGGCCCCAGGACCGACTCCTGGGGTACTCTGCTTGTGACTGTCTGCCAGCTAGACATGGAGCCATTAATCACTGCTCGTTGAGCCCGAAGATCTAGCAGTTCTCTATCCATTTTATAGTCCATTCATCCAACCCATACTTTTTTAACTTGCTGATAAGAATATAGTGGGAGACTGTATCAAAAGCTTTGCTAAAGTCAAGGTATATCACGTCCACCGCTTTCCCCACATCCACAAAACCAGTCACTTCTTCATAGAAAGCAATCAGGTTGGTCAGGCATGACTTTCCCTTGGTGAATCCATGTTGACTCTTCCTGATCACTTTCCTCTCTTCCATTATTAGGGATAATACTGTTTTCCTTATTGTAAAAAACTTCCTGTTTAAAGTTAGAAGAAAGCTGGAAGGGGTAACAAATAGTAGGTTAATTATATTCACAGACGAGATGATACTAAAGTGAGAAAAATTGCAAACACCACTGAAGATAGAAATACAAAGGAATATACAGAGATTAGAAACATAGCAGAAAAAAAGTGAGTTTAATTTTGGAAAACTGCAAGCTAAAACATCTGGGGACAAATAATCCACCATAGATGCACATTGAGATGCAGAAGCCTGGAGAACAGTAATACTGAAAGACACTTTAGAAAGCAAATTAGACATGAGTTTGCAATGCAATTTTGCAGAAAAATAAATAAATTAATAGGACAGTGAAATGTTGGAATGCATATGCAGAGGAATCATTTTAAAGAAGAAGGTTATAATAATCTTTCCCTATTCATCTTTAGTGAGATGGAACCGAGAGTATTATATACAGTTATGGGCAATTCCTTATCAGAAATACATTCATAAAATGGAAAGAATTAAGTGATGAGTAACAAAAATGGTTAGTGAGTTAGTTGAGAAACTAAATAGTTGAGAAGTTACATATTTAACCTGATCCCTTGCACCTTCACTATTATTTTTGCTGGTCATGATGCTTGAATATGAGTGTTTATCATGTTATGAAAAACAGTTGGGAGTCCAAATAACATTTTATTGTGAAAAGATTTTATTGAAATCTATATTAAATACTGGCTGTTACACTGGAGTAAGGATTTTTGCTTTGTTCAGTGATTAGAGATCTTGTAAAGGGAATTAAAACCAATGGTAAAAGGTTCTGTAGCAATATATATATATTATAAATAATTTATTTTTATAATATATATATATATATATATATATATATATATATATATAAACAAGAAGCAAACAAAGAAGAAGGAGTGGGGATAGGGTGGAGGTTAAGGATAATCTAGGCATGGCCCAATATCTAGAAAAATATTTTGCCTCAGTTTTTAATGAGGCTAATGAAGAGCCTAGGGATAGTGGCAGGATGGCTAATGGGAATGAGGATGTGGAGGTAGAAATGACCACATTTGAGGTAGACACCATACTCGAACAGTTTAATGGGACTATATTGGGGGCCCAGATAATCTCAATCCAAAAATATTAAAGGAACTGGCATGTGGAATTGCAAGCCCATTAGCAAGGATTTTTTAATGGATCTATAAACTCAGATGTTGTACCATATGACTGGAGAATTGTTAACATAGTTCCTATTTTTAAGAAAAGGAAAAAAAGAGATCTAGGTAACTAAAGGCCTGTTAGTTTGACCTCTGTAGTATGCAAGGACTTGGAAAAATTTTTAAAGAGAAAGTAGTTAAGGACATCAAGTCTAATGGTCATTGGCACAAAATACAGCATGGTTTTACAAAAGATATATCATTACAGAACCAGCCTGGTCTTCTTCTTTGGAAGATAACAGATTTTTAAAACAAAGGGAATGCAATGGACCTAATTTACTAGGATTTCAGTAAGGCATTGATAGGTTTCAACATGGGGAATTATTAGTCAAATAGGAAAAAATTTGGATTAATATGAAAACTGAAAGGTGGATAAGGAACTGGTTAAAGGGAAGATTACAATAAATCATACCAAAAGGTGAACTGTCAGGCTGGAAGGAAGTTATTAGTGGAGTTCCTCAGGGTCTTGGTACCAGTCTTATTTAACCTTTTTATTACTGACTTTGGCACAAAAGGGGGAGTGTGCTAATAAAGCTTGTGGATGACACAAAGTTGGGAGGTATTGCCAATACAGAGAAGGACCAGGATATCATACAAGAAGATCTGGGTGCCCTTGTAAACTGGAGTAATAGAGATCGAATGAAATTTAATATTGGAAAGTGCAAGTTCATGCATTTAAAGATTAATAACAAGAATTTTTGCTATAAACTGGGGACGTGTCAGTTGGAAGTGACAGAGGAGAAGGACCTGGGTGTATTGGTTGATCACAGGATGACTATGAGCTTCCAATGTGATGTGGCTGTGAAAAAAGCTAATGAAGACCTAGGATGCATCTGGTGAAGTATTTCCAGTAGAGACAAAGAGGTGTAAATACCGTTCTACAAGGTGCTAGTGAGACCTCGTCTCGAATACTGTGTGCAGTTCTGGTCTCCCAGGTTTAAGAAAGATGAATACAAATTGGATCAGGTGCAGAGAAGAGCTACAATGATGATCTGAGGAATGGAAAACCTGCCTTATGAGAGGAGACTCAAAGAGGGATGGCTTGTTTAGCCTAACCAAAAGGCTGAGAGGAGATATGATTTCTCCCTATAAATACATCAGAGGGATAAATACCAGGGAGGGAAAGGAATTATTTAAGTTCAGCACCAATATGAAATCAAGAATGAATGGATATAAACTGGCTATTAGGAAGCTTAACCTTGAAATTAGACAAAGGTTTCTTATCATCAGAGGAATGAAGTTTTGGAACCTCTTCCAAGGGGAGCAGTGAGGGCAAAAAACCTAGCTGGCTTCAACACTGAACTTGATAAGATTATAGAGGGGATGGTATGATGGGACAGCCTAATTTGGCAATTAACTGATCTTTGACTACTAGTGGTAAATATGCCCAATGGCCTATGATGGGATGCTAAATGGGGTGTGTACTGAGTTACTACAGATAATTCTTTCCTGGGTATCTGGCTGGTGATTCTTTCCCACATGCTCAGGGTTCAGCTGATCACCATATTTAGGGTCAGGAAGGAATGTCCCCCAGGGCAGATTGGCAGAGGTCCTGGGGGTTTCTTGCCTTCCTCTGCAGCATAGGGCATGGGTCACTTGCTGATGTCTGTACCTTGAAGTCTTTAAACCATGATTTAAGGACTTCAATAACTCAGTCATACGTTTGGGTTCTATTACTGGAGTGGGTGGGTGAGGTTTTGTGGCCTGTGTTTTACAGGAGGTAATACTAGATTATCATAATGGTCCCTTCTGACTTTAAAGACTATGAGTCTATCCACAGAGGCTCTGTGTCAACAAACTAGTATGCAGTTAACAGGGTTAGTCAGACCTTGAAACAGCAGTAATAGGGGATGGTCCTAGAAGAATGGTGCTCAACATTTCCTCCTATGATCCCATGTTACAAATGAAAAAAAAAAAGTTTTGGACTCCCTCCTCCCACCCCATGCCATGTATCCATAAAGAAAGAGACTCTCCTGCACCTGTGCATGACTCTCCTGCACCTGTTTATACCCCCATAGTCCATCTCCAGATTGAGAACCCAGTACCTAGAATGATAACGATGTACAAGGCCTGATCCAGTGCCACTGATGTCAATGGAAAGCTGCTCACTGATTTAACTGGCATTGGTTCTGCACTAGAAACATACAAAATAATTCCTTTTTGTGTGTGTGTTTGACAAGGATTTTATTGAACTAGGTAAATAACTATATTTTGCAATGCTAACAATGGTTCTTTTCTTTATACAAATAACTCCAGAGCCTCATGATCAAAATCAAACTGTTTTCCACCAAATCTTCCCAGAAAAGCTAATTCTTTATATGGAGTCTTAGTTATTTTATTTAGTTACAGCAAAGTTCATTGTATGTTAAGGCACAATAACAATAAGTAAATTACCACATTTGTTCGTAGAATATTTTTGTATGAAAATAGCAACATGAGTAAGCTGTCCCTACCCCACATCTAGCATCTAGCAAATACACAGTCCGAAATCATGGCTGTGAATCAGCACAAGTATGGGACAAAAATCCTTTGAGTATGTCTCCTTCTCATCCATATCAAATTATATTTTGGTAGAGAAAACTAAAAAAAACTAATAGACACACTATGCATGTTAATACTTATCTTTAGTGACACCTGTAGTAGTTCTGCTTGCAATATTCTACAGCCTCAGTTCTCTGAAGTCAGTAGAATTACAAAGGTAGTGAATTTGGCCCTATGAGTTTAATTACCCTAAAATGAAGCTTATAACAGAAATGTAAAAGAAAGATCCAGAAATGTGGATCAATTTTCAAAAAAACCCATTCCTCCTTCCCATATTCTCATAGAATTTGTGATGACCTTTATTGAGGTTGGTAACTTTATACCCTTTTCATTAATAAATAAACAAAACAGCTTTTTTTGTTGCTGTTTTAAAGTCTGGCAGCAGGTGGTTGGATAGGTTATTTGGTTGTATTCCAACTCAAAATGACAGTAGCATTGCAGTGCTGGAATTATTACAAAGCATCTTCTTTTGTACTAGCTGGACCAATAACACAGACAATTCAATGATTTCAATGCACCACAACTCCTCCTGTGAGTGAACAAATCAAAATAGACTGGAATACTAGACCTACGGTGCATGAGTCATGGACTTTAAATATGCAATTACCAAGTGCTGTTTTGAAGGGATTTTTTATTCTGGAAAGTCAGAAATGTAGGGATTATGCTGCAACAGGGGGAAAAAAAGACAGCATAAAAAGTCGACATTCAAATTCAAATTAAATCCAAAAATGGGACTTTTCATATCACTATCAGACTCTGCATTTATACTATACTATACTTCCCTTCTTCTTTTATTACTGGTGCAGCAATAAAAAAATTGTTTGCGACACTGCACTTGGTGCAGTAATAAAAAGTTGTTTGCGACACTGCACTTGGTGCAGTAATAAAAAGTTGTTTGCGACACTGCACTTGGTGCAGTAATAAAAGGTTGTTTTATTTTAAAATAGTTTTTTTTATATATTCCCTTGAAAAAGAACAAAATAATGAACAGAATTGATGGTTGTGCCCTTAAGGTGAAGTGGTACATGTTCAAAATGGGCAGTACTATCAACTGGTAATTTAGATCTCATACAAATGAATATTAGAGTACCTATCTAGAGGCTGGAGGCATGAATATTGTAGAAGTCTTCTACAGTTTTTACTCATATAAAAAGTACATGCATTTGTCTATTTATGAATTGTCATGTATCATGAATAGGATGTCTTACTTATCACATATCATAAAATATATAACATCACCTGATTTTGACTGAACATGGAGGCTTTTATTGATCTCTGTGTTGCTGAATGAGTGTGTCTGAAGTTATTTCAAACCCAAAGAAGGCTTTTTGGCCCAAATGCATATATCTTGCAACAAATATTTGTTGGTACACAACAAGGTCTCAATAGATTGTATTCTCCCCTTGAATCCATACTGAATCTTTGTGACAGGGTTGTGAAAGTAGCCAGTGTGCTGCTGGAAGTGTCATCTTTCACATTAGACACAATAAAACTGGTATGGTCTTTAGAGTAGCCATGCTATTTAGTAAGAATAGAAAGGTAACCTTGATTTGGTTACCAAATTCCCTTTCAGGAATTCAAATGCTGACTATGAAAATTCCAAAGCATTTTCTACCATCCTTTACTTGAACACTCTTTAAATGGAAGATAATGCCCAATTTCTCTTTACTGCTTTGTGGCTAGGCAGCCAAACCTACTGAATATTGAGTCTATGTAGTGCTGAAAAAGGACAGACCAATACTTTTGAAGACAACAAAGATAACATTCAGAGGTACTGGGGTACTGGATAAGGTTGAGACAACTGGAGGTTTATGGAGTATCCTAGAGAATGGGAGGGAGGTTTTCCAGGACTTGGGGGTTCTGTAAAACCACAGATTCCAAAGAAATAATGCAGGAATTGTTTTGGTGCCAACACCTGTGAATACATCCTGTAGTTTCTACTTTGTATAGCCCAAAGAACCAAACCCTTTGGACTTTGCTGTTTATACCTTTATATTATGAGATTACTGTACAGAAAAACAATCCTCTTAAGGTACTATGACAAAGATCATTGCTCTTTATTGATTTTGTTTTGTCAAGATGTGCTCAAAGCTAATACATCGCTTAAATATTTTATATGTTCAGGTTTTATGTTAGCTTCCTCCCCTGAAAAATCAGCAACAACTATGTTTTCTGCCACTTACAATAATACCTATTTTCCACTGCACAAAAGTGGATAATTCTCAGTTTTACTGACACAGAGGTGTATGGGTTCAAAATAGGTGTAGCCAACTGGTACTAGAGCAATCCCAGATCAAACATAGGATCTTGACATTCAAATTTTATTCTGTGAACATTAGCACAATAAATGTGAAAAAACAGGTGTTCAAAGCAAAAATAACATCTTATTGTGCACTTGCAAATTTAATAGGATTATTCTTTCACTCAATTGAAAGGAAGGAGTTACCAGAGGAATTCTATACCATATTAACAAAGCACATAGCAATGCTTCACCACTTACATTTGACTTGCTAAATATTCCAAAACCCCACAATTACTGAAATAATACAACAGGCAGAGCACTCTGTAGTGATGGGTGAATTGCTTAGGATAAAATACTGTGGAGTTGAAATGTCACTGAAAGCTTGAAATAAACTCAACCCAAAATTATGAAGTTTTTGTAATGGACTTCGGTGTTTTTTCTTAAACTTTTTTTACCTGCCTTTGAATTTCCTTGTGTTGTCTGGAACCAAAGTACAGCAAGAAAAGTTGTTCTTTAAGTACCTGGTTATAATAAAAAATAACCTGCAGAAGAAACTTGCCTCATGAGATTTCAGATACAGTTTTCTTATATGATAAGAATTTCTGACCTTTTGAAGTTAGCTTATCACTACTGCAGTCAAACTTTCAGAAAGGCCACAAATGTTAATTGTTTTAATTTTTGTATCAAGCTGGGCATTCATATTTTGTGGGAGCTTTTGAAAATGTAGGAACTAATGTAGAAATACACATCTTGTATTGCACTCTAATGACTTAATTCAATTAGTCTCTTTTTCAAATTTAACATATACCTGGCCTGATCAGCCCTCCAAAGGCAACTGCCCACAGAAGGCCATTAAGGTGGAGGAAATATCCATGAACTTTCTTGCCTTTAAGGAATTTCCTCCCTTATTATTGTAATTAGGGGAAATGGCCTTGCTACCTTATCAGAACAGGCCACAGGTCTGGCTTGCTAGACTCACAAATAAAAGGCTACCCATGTAAATGTCCCATGCCTCTGGCAGGCATCTTACCCACACCATTCTTCAGCAATGTGCTACCTGCTGTACAGAGGATGACCTGGAAAGTACTATAGCTTCTGGCTATTTTATATTTCTACATCATTCTCCTGGTGTCTGTTGAATGGACAATGGCCCTGAACCACTTACTTATAATTTAAGTCCTCGTAATAGGGTATATATAGGAATAGAACAGTCCATAGGTCTTGCATTTTCTTTCAACAACATTCAACACAAATACCTTCTGGTTCCTCTCTGCCCTAGCCACAACTCACCTGGGCCTGCTACTGCTAATTTCTTCCCATTACAATGCTTCCTGGACTTCAGGTGCATGAAAGAGATTTGGAGATTCATGTATGAAGAGATCCATGCCATATGCATATCTAAAATGTTACTTAATCCTATGACTATACTTATTGATTTAAATAGTTACCACTCACACATACAGCATCCAGGCTTGTTCATCTTCTTAGGGAATGAGATTGTTACCTGGAGCCCCAGTAATTATTTTGATTTGTCCTCTTGTATACGTTAGTCATATCCTTTCAGGTATCAACCTCACCTGAGATTGTCAATAGTGGTAATGTCCGTTTTTTGCGATATAGTCAAAAGCCAACAGACAGAGACACAAATACATTTAAAATAGGCTACTGAATATTTATGGTAATAATTTTGCTTGTTTCCTATTTAAATACTGTCACTAACTATGAAGAGTGAGGAAAATATATGTAGTGACCTATACTTATGCAAGGTGAAATTAATGGACAAAGACATGACGTTAATTAATGATATTATCTTTATTTACAGAATACACTGTTCCTTTACTTGGAGCAGAGTTGGATACCTATTAAAGAGTGAAAACAGCACAGCTTGAGTCTACATACTCAAATCTGAGCAAAGTCTTTCTTAGGACAAATTGTCTTCTCACCCATCTTATTGACACTGACAGACTCAGAAATTCTGTCTCTTCTCTATTCCAACAAGATTTGAGTTTAAGTAACTGACCTTGTCATGTTTGCAGAGTAACTTTCTTTTCCTATTTATATTTACTTGTTAACACAGCTGCATATGTGTTAGTCCCCTTCTTCCTGCCTGCCGTCTGTCATCTCATATGTCTTTAGACTGTGAGATCTGCTGGGCAAGAATCATGTTCATCTATGTTTGGAAAATGCCTCCCATACCGTAGGCTCTACAGGACATAAATAATAAATATAATGACTATTCTTCCAACACAGTTAATAAGCATGTAGAATCAGAAACAAAATCATCTCTCTGACCTGCTGTTGGTCCTGAATCCTCTTTTATACATTAGAGGTTCATTTTATCATTGATAAAGGATTCCCTCTCTTAAAGAATACCTCATTTACAATGTCTTCTGTTAAAGTTCCCATCATTTTGCAAGAAAACACATTGTCTTAAATGACTAAGGTGAAATTGTTTTGTCCATATACTATTTTGTGTTTAAAAAAAATAAGAAATTGTTACCCTTTTTTTTAAGGAACCCTAGGGCTCCCATGCTTTGGAGCAGGGATTTGAAATTTGGCAGAGCACAGAGAATGTTTGTGTCATTAATACGCCTTTTATCATCCCCATGAAGCGATGTCCCAATTTGGCCAAGTTATAAGCCTTTGGAAAATGGCCTGTGGCTGTTTGCACATGCTTAGCAGATGCTTGGTAGAGCTTTGCAGCTAAATTCCCTGAAGACTCTGTCTGAACTGACATGTCCTAGCCTGAAGTTAAGCATGACATTCCCTGCTATTAAAGCTCTGGGCTACTACAGGCTGGGCTGGGGCTGAACATTTGAATTGAGTGTAAGGAGGTTGTCTCTCCTACGTTCTCAGCGACGGGCCCATGCAGCATGAAAGACAAAGTTAACTGATTTCAGTGAAGATGTGGACAAGAACAATATAAGGGGCATGGTAAAGTAGATTGGGACAAGACGCCTGGGTAGGAGAGTGGGACTGGAGACTGGGAAGGGAAGGAAGGGGAAAAAGAACTGGGACCAGGAGTTAGGGTGGGAGATTGGCACTGGCTGAAAACTAGAACTGGGAGCTGAGAAAAAAGACTGTTACTGGGAGACAAAGGGGGGAGATTGGGAGTGGCTGAGCTGGGAAAGTGGAACTGAAAGCTGGGAGAGATCAGGGTGGGCTGGGCAAGGAGACTGGGTTTGGGAGACAGGAGAACAGACAATGAGATGGGACAAGAAGATTGGGGAAATTAGACTGGTACTGGCAGCTAGTGGGGAAAGGAAATGTGAGCAGGAGGGCAACGTAAGATGAGGGGGCAGAGACAGATCTGATGACCAAATGGATAGGATAAACTGGCAGAAACTAGGACTGGTCATTCAGAAACATGTAACTAAGATTTGTTGGGCAAGAAGATTGAGACTGGGATGATAAGCCTGAGAAATGGAGATTGTGGCTGGCTAAGTGACAAGATAACAGGACTGGCACAAGGACCCAGAGGCAGGAAAGAGACAGAACTAGGAGATGAACAGGATATATGTGATGGGATGTAAGGTCAAGGTTATTGGTAATTAATGGAACAGTCTGTGTACACTTCAAAACACTCCCCTCCGGAGCCTGGAATGTCACCCCAGATTCCTGAGCCTCACCATTCCTCTGCCATTAACAAACACCTATGAAAGCCTTTGCCAAAACTTGTGCAACATCCCCTCTACTGCTGGTCAACATTCTGGATAACAACCTATCACGGCTATCAGTTAGTCCATTAACTGAAGTGACAGAGGTCTGTGCAGCAGATATAAAGGTTCCAACTCTGTTGATGATCCATGGTGCAATTTATGAGGTTTTTTCGTCCTGTTTGCTTTTTAAATAACATAGGAAATTACATATACATGTTTTTAAGTAGCATAGGAAATTATGTGTAAAAGAAAAAAGAAAAGTTAAGAAAAAGAAAGTTAAAAGAACATTATTAAGATTGCAAGTAAAGCACTCAAAAGTTAGGAAATGCCAGAATTTAGGTTCCCAGTGCAACCTTAATTTGGCTTCCTTGTACATATCTATTATGACACAATCTTTAATTACATAATCATATACTATTTTTTCCATAGGATCCCTTCTTCATCCTATGCACAGAATGGATTTGCCCTGCAGATGAATCAGGGCTGTGTAATGAAAAAGAGTGCTGTCTGTAGAACACCTGTTTTACTCATTGCAGAAGTTGGAAGATGTGTAGGATGGCTTCGTGGTTAGGTCAGTTGAATGCAGCCCTAAGGAATTCTATAATGCCTCTGCCACAGAGTCCCAATGTGGTCCTGGGCAGGTCACTTAAATCAAACTTTTCACAGCTAGTCACTGATTGTGTGTTTCTCATTTTCTGTATGTCAGACTTAACACCATGGGGTCTGATTAGTAGAAGTGCTGAGTGCTCACTGCTGCAACTGCAGTCGATGGGAGCTGAGGTGACATGGATCAGCATTCACATCGTACTCCCCGTCAGTTCCCAGCCCAAGCCAGGGAAGCTAATTATCCAAACTGGACCAAATTCAGAGGATCAGAATGGATCACAATTTGAATATAAGCCAACAATGTTGCAAAAAAGGCTAGTATCATTCTGGGGTGTATTAACAGAAGTGTCTTATGTAAGAAATGGGTGGTAATTATTGCACTCTACTCAGCACTGGTGAGCTTCAGCTGGAGTATTGAATCCAGTTTTAAGATCTGCACTTCAATAAAAATGAAGACAAATTGGAGAAAGTCCAAAGAAGAGCAACAAAAAAGATAAAAGGTTTAGAAAATATGTCCTGTGAGGAAAGGGGGAGAAAACCTGGCATGGTTAATCTTGAGAAAAGAAGACTGAGGTAGGGGGACTAAGGTGTGTTACAAAGAAGACTATGATCAGTTGTTCTTCATGTCCAGTGAAGTTAGGACAAGAAGTAATCAGCTTAATTTTCAGCAAGGCGGATTTAGGTTAGATATTATAAAAAAAGTTTAACTATAAAGATAATTAAATACTTAAATAAATTACCAAGTGAATTTGTGGCATCCCTCTAACTAGAGATTTTTAAGAACAGGTTAGACTAACAGATCTCAGGGATGGACCAGGTATACATGTTCCTGGTGGTGGGGACAGAAGCATTGATCTCTGAAAGTCTTTAGACACAAATCTGCATAAAGGCTGTGGGCATGTGTTAGTCATTTTGTACTTGGACTTGTAAAACAGAAGTGAAACTCAGCATCTGCAGCCATGACTGAGCAATCATTTTCAGGATCCTCTCTGCTCATCCTGAATGGGGAAGGGACTAGAAAAGGTGCCCTAAATATAGGCTACCTCAACTCACCACCTCAACTAGAACCTCTTCCCAATTTCTGAGGAAGTATGGCATGCCATGACTCAGACTAGAAATTACAAGGTACCAGGTTCAAATGGCATTCCTGTGGAGGTCTTCAAAACTGGTGGAATAACACTCGTGCAAAAACTTCATCAACTTCTTGTTAGAATTTGGGTCAATGAGAAATTCCTGTTGACCTAAAGAATGCCAATATTGTGACCATTTTTAAGGAAGGGGAAAACCCATGTGTGGGAATTACCAAGGTATTGCCATCCATTCCATTTCCAGGAAGATCCTTGCTCACATCCTTTGGAACTGTCTCCTCCCTCTAGCCAACAGGTCCTTCTGAAATCCCAGTGTGGTTTCAGACCATATTGGGGCTCCACCAACATGAATTTTGTTGCATGAGAGATCCAAGAAAATTAGGGAATAACACCAGCCATTGATTATTGCATTTGTTGGCCTATCTAAGGACTTTGATTCCATCAATCATGAAGCATTATGGAAGGTGCTGTCTAGGTTTGGTTGTCCATTGAAGTTCATTTGTGTTCTTAGACTACTTCATGATGGTATGACCACCACCATCCTCTGTAATTGGTTAGAGACGGACCTGTTCACCATCCATACCAGTCTTCAGCAGGGCTGTGTTATTGCCCCAACCCTTTTCCCCATCTATCTTGCTATAATCTTGATTATTATTTGTGACTTTCTCTGGAATCAGGATTGATTATTGCATGGATGGCCAGTTTTTCAGTTTGTGACATCTTCATTCTAAAACTAAGGTCACCAGAACCGTTTTTATCAACCTTCAGTATCCTGACAAATGTGCTATTGTCGCACACATTGAGGCTAACTTGCAATCCACTCTTCCCAGGTGCCTATCATAGCATATGACTCTCCCTCAACAATGGGAAGACTAAGATGCTCCTCCAGCATGCCCAGCACTAGTTGCTCCCCTTTTCCTATGAACTGCCATTGGCAGTGAACCCATGGAAAATGTTGAGCATTTCCCTTACCTTGGTAGCCACATCTCCCAGACAGCCAATCTTGATGTGGAGGTTGACCAATAGATTCATTACACTGTCACATCCTTCAGAAAGGTGCTCCATTGTGTCTTTATTGATAGAGATCTGTGGATGGAAACAAAGTTCCTGGTCCACAATGCGATAGTCATCGCCATTCTTCTTTATGGGTGTGAGACATGGTGACGTCCCGAGAGCAACGTCCTGAGATCAACGCCCAGGGGGGCAGGGTCTCAGGGTGGAAGGGAGGGGCAGAACGTCCAGGGGGTGGGGTCCGGTCCCAGGCACACCTGCCATCTTGGAAGGGGGTAGGGTGGGCTCAGCGGTAGGGGAGGACGGGGAGGGGGCATGGTAGTGTGCTCGGCTGTGTGCTCATCAGCCTGGGTTGGGATACCGGGTCCTCTGGCTGCACAGGGGGGGGGGGGCGGGGGGGGGGGGGCGGGCCGGGACCCAATGGGGGGGGGGTCAACAAAAATCAGGGGAAATCAATTAAGGGGAGGGTGGTGTAAGCGCTGTTGAGACCAGAGGAGGAGGGGAAGTAACAGGAGCAGTGGGCGGGGGGATATGGTGTTGGGCTGAAGCAAGGTGGAAACAGCCCAGCTGAAGACCTCTAGGACCGGGGCAGGGAAAGGAGCCGACCTTGAGAGGAAGCCAACACAAAAGGGGCAAAATGAAAACAACCATGCAAGGACAAACAGGCCGGGAGGGGGGGCAGCTGTGGGGGAGGTAAGGACAGGGGGGGCAAAAAACGGGGGCCAAGGGGGCAGCAGCAGAGAAAGGGTGGGCGGGTTGGGGCCGGAGCAAGGCTGGTAAGGCTCAGCAGTGAACTGCTGGAGCCAGACGGGACAGGGGCCACCAAACTCAGGGGCCGGATTGGGGAGAGTGAACCGGCTTTGGGAGGGAAAAACGGAACAACGGGGACAGGGTAAGCAAACTGGCACAAGGGCAGACAGACCGAAGGGGGGGATGGCTATGGGGAAGGGGGGGCAAAGAAGGGAAAGGGCAGGGGGGGGGCCCAAAGCAGGGGGCCAAGGGGGTACTCACGGCAGCAGCAGCAGGAGAAAAGGAAAAGGCCAGCCAGGAAAGGGGCCCCTTTGTAGCTGGTGGTGATAGTGGCGCTGACGGAGGGGCCACTCACTCACCCTTTCCCAGCCTGGCCCAATGAAGGGCCAGGCCATGGGTATTGAAACCCTGCCTTCCCTAAAGGAGGGGAAGGGAACAAATGCAGAGGAAGCTGCTGGAAGGTTTGGAGCAGAGGATGGCGTAGCTGGGGGTGCCCTGGCCCAAGAGGAGAAGGTAAAGTGTGAGACCCATCAGGGGAAAGTCAGCAGTTTGCCACACTTAGGAAGGGAGGCATTGACCTCATGCATTGGAAAGAGCTGGCTGGCAATAGACTCCAAAGGTTCACATCATACATCAATCCTCAGCTTATTTTGAAGAGAATCTCCTTGCTCATGAGGATGAGAAATGGCAGAGGAGGAAGAAAAGTGTACATCAGCCCGGCCAGCAGTTGTGCTTTCTCCAAGCAATTACCTGTCACTTATGTGGAAATATCTGTAGAGCATGAATTGGACTCCTCAGCTACCTTAAGTCTCATCAGTAACTTCCCCCAGCAGACACTGTCCTCATATTGAGGGGTAGCTGCTGCTGCTGACATTTCGATAATTCTATAATTATAAAAGGAAAGGGAATCCAATTTTCACCCACTAATGTGTTCATCCCTTTCCTGGAGTAATAATTTTAAAGAGGAACAGTAATGTGCTTAAAAAATTCTGATAATCAAAGTGTTACTGTGTAAATAGTGTCTCCAGGAACCAGTCACATTGCTCTCTTAATCTAGGCCACGCTATAACGGTGACTGATTTGATAAGATAACAGTTCAGGGAAGTAATGTTACTTTTAATAGGATTGTGATTGCATTGCTTGGTTAATTCGCTGATTTCTAATACAATTTCTTTCCCATTAGGTTTGTTACAAGCTAGTTAAATATATAGGTAATATTGAAAGTTCTAATGAATTTTCACTAAACTATTTTGTCCACAGTTAAGCATGAGGCATATGACTGAGGCTTTCCTCAAGAAAATGAGCAAGACATTACAGTTACCCTGATTTTACCCCAAAATGCTTTCATTCCCTCTCTCACACTCTCTTTATATCATAGAAAGAGATAGTGAGTGTGAGCAGAATGAGAGAGAGAGAGCACTTCAGGTAATATCAGGCTAATTAATCAGGTGTATCTATGTTAATTTATAATTATTAAAATTAGGTACAGACTGAGATCTCAAGGCAAAAGAAAAATAGCAATCTATGAGTAATGGAAACAAATGAGATGACATCACATCATCTTCTAGTCTGTGGCTGAATCTTGAATAAACTCAGTGTGCCCCTCTGCACTCTTGTGGAGACCCCATGCAGGGATAGGGATTTCTCCAGCACAGAGCTCATTGTAAAGTCAGGGCCTACTTATTACCTTAATATCCCATCTTGTGCCCTTGTCACAGTACTGATAACATCATTAACGGGTTTACTACTTTTTTGTTCATTGGAGGATACCACTGCAACATGAGAGGCCATAGTTTACCCCAAAGGGAGTGGCATTGACCATTTCTGAGCTGTCCAAGGGCTGCATCCAATTTTTCATAAAATTGAATAGGTTTCAATTGTTTAATTTTTAATATGTAAATATATTTACAGGTCTTGGCACCAAGTACTTCATCTTTATTGTATCTTAATGATTAACTTAAACTGGGGCATTGTATTGTGGCACTGACTACATGGCCTCATTTCCTTATTAAATATGAGGATGGGTGTGAGCTACGGTATTGAACTTCAGGGGCTACATTTGGCTCATATGGCATATTTTGACCACCCCAGTAATACAACCAACACATGAATTGTAAAGATAGAAGGCACATTCAACTTGAGGGGAATGAGGTCAGTGTTTGTTTTTATTGTTCTTCTTCTTCTTCTTGTTATTATTATTATTATCACTCAAAATTGTGCTAATCAGTGTAGACACAATTATGAAAATAAATTTCTGAAAAGGGGAAAAAACAAAGGGATTGAGAGGTGGCAGGCAATGAATTTAGGCATGAATTTAGAAGCGGGACTTTAGCACGTTTTTTTTCTTTTTTAGGTGGCCTAAGACTGCACTATGTTCAGTTTCTCTTTTTTTTTTGAATATTTTGATTTCCTTTGTTAACATTTCTCGAAAGACAGGACAAGTATTTAGATTTCCTTATAACTGGACACATTTTAACTTAAAGAGATTTTATCTAATTGGACAGTGGGAAAGAATAATCATGAACTGTTAATGCTATTCACATAACTCATTATCTGCTAGATTAATGATTATACATCAGAGCAGAGCTGTGTGAAGCTCTGGCAGCAAAACAGGAAACAATGAAAAAATCTGCCTGTGTTTGTACTTAATTACAAACCTGATAGTCAGACTATCTGTGCTAAAAGTTTAACTAAGGGTCACAAATCTGAATGTGTGCCCAAATTTCCAGCAAGTTTGGCCCAGTTTTGAAGATGATTGCACAGAGAGCTATGGAAATTGTGGCCAGACTGTAGAGCATACAGCAGTCACAGGGGGCTGCTGTAACTTAGGCTGCCTCTTGAAATTGGGCTGCTCTGTGGCTGGAGAGGCCTCTGGAATAATATTAGACAGTCCCCCAGAGGCTTAAAGCCATTTTAGCTCCCCTTTCCTTGGAGTGCGAGTTCTATGCTATGTCCTTGAGAAGCACATAATAGAATTTCTCCCATACATAAATCGCAGAACAAGAGTGTGTAAACTGATAATTATTATTAAACATAGGGACTACACATAAAACACAGACAAAGTAATAGATGTTTCTTGCCAATTCTAAACATTCACAAATCATGATTCAGACCCCACGAAAGAAAACATTTTTCATTCTTTGAATTAGTCTTCTGATTTTTGAGATTTAAGTTGCTTTTAGATCATGTTTTCAAGCTTTTGTTGTGCAGTCATGAGGGCTAGATACTTATATTGAAAGACTTCTGACAAAGTCAAAAGAGATGGTAACAAAGCAGAGGCCTGAAATGTTTTGTGTTTATATATCAGTAAGATTCATCATGGAATCTAATGCTAGTCAAGTTGCATCATGCCAGTAGTGAGCAACCTGCTGTTTTATATTCCAGTATCTGAATCTGAAAAACTGTGTTCAGTTTTTAAGAAACATTTGCTGAAAAACATGCATTATCAGCAAGGTTTACACCAATGTTTTCTTGTGAATATACATATTTTAACTTTAATAATAGAGTATGTGGGATTTATTTATCGTGTGATTGTTAAAATGCTAATGAAATATAGACTACAAATAACACTCCATTGAATTTTTCATACAGAATGTGAGCTATGTAGGTGAAACATACATTATGCTTAATTTAGTAATTAATATGTGCCTTCTTTGAATAAAGTTAAATAAGCCCTTTTCATGATTTTTGCACTCCTCAGGATTTTTGTTTTAAAGAATTCTTTATTCATAATTGAAATATACTGTGTATAAATCTAACACATAGTAATTATGATATAAGTAACATGGCCATGTCTTCGCTAGTGTAAAACAATATTGCTCCTTTAGTTTTAATGGGTGAAATGTAGCCCTATACAGAGAACATAAAGCTTATGTACCATCCAAGTCCCATTTAAGTTCAGAAAATAGCATTACACAGATCTTGTGCCGGCAATCTGCACTGGGATGGTTTTAACCCAAGCTGAATAATTTTGTGTCGACGTTCAATATAAATATTATTCATCTGCAGGTTAAACCACCATTTCATTTTAAATACCCAAAGAAAAGTAATCACTTTATATAGTATTGGATTTATTGTGCATGCTATTAATTTCAAGTGTGAATTTCACTATAAAATAGCCGGTATGCCTTACACAATAAGAAATGACTCAGTAGCATCAAATGAACTAAAATATATGGTTTAATATTAACCAAGTTATACATATGCATTGTGGTCTGATATTTTGTCATATTTGACAGTTAGTAGCTTTAGGCTATTTTCAGTATTGCTCTTCGGGCAAAATATTTGAATGATTCCAGTCCATTTTCTTAAATTATACATCCCTGAGTTTGCACACACTGTCTCATGCTCTAGTTTTGCATGAGCAAAAACTTCATATCTGAGTGCATCAAGCACCTGCATGTGCAAAGTAGTAAGACTTCTAACTACCTGTCTTGCAAGTGCAAGTGCAGTTTGTGTCATCAGATATGGTGTCTGTTGATACTGGATAGCTTAGTGATCAGTGTTAGTACCATTGAGACATTGTACACCCGATTTGCAGATCAATAAGGTTAATATTCAAGGTTTTCTATAGATAAACTAGTTAAATACAAAGCATAAAATTAACTATAATATATCATATTCACTAAACCTTGAGAGCTAAGTAGTCACTCAGAAGACTGTATACAGGACTGGTTTTCTTCATAGACCTCTCCAGAGATTCAGTGGATGCTCTGGTCTGACCAGCAGCACCTCTCACAGAATCAGGCATTAATGGAGCATGCCCCTTTGTCTGAGTGATGATTTTTTTACCTCTTTATACCCAACTTTCACCTAATTATCTGTCTATTTATTATATATTCTATTATCTACATCGGTTTGTCACCCTTAGCTACTTTCCCTATTCACTATAATAATTGGGATCGTCAAAACAATAGGAGGGGCGATTAAAAAAAAGTACCTTGGCAGTGGAAAAATGTATCCCCAGACATTCAAGGATAACTTGTTATTCACATCACCATTATCTATGTGCAGCTGCAAGTATACATATGATGTATTTTGTCTTATTATGAGCCCTGGTATGGGGAAGCTGAAACATTTACAAGGTTACTTAGTATTCCTATTTGTCTCTGCCAACCGGAAGATGTCAGGCTCTTGAGGCAAGAATATTCAAGCAAGCAACTTATGCTATGATAGGCCCCAAACCAGTGGTCAAGCAACTCAGATTGCACTGGGTCTCCAACAGTGTTGTGTGTGTGAAAACTGGCAGTACAATTTGAGAGGCTACTTTTGAAAATTTGGCCCTTACAGCCTTTCATCTGAAATCTGGTCTTGCTTACCATGCCTTGTTTGATTATGCCCTTATCCTTCAAATTAATACAGCTTTCAAAACAAGTAAACAGGTATCTTTGGGTTTCTCCTACTGATTTATGTTTATAATGTCATTGTTATTGCCAGAGACAAAAGATATTTCACCTCAAGGCTCTGGTGATTTTCCAGCATCTTAAATTACTGGCACAGTGGTAATGATATTAATTGTGTTTTAAATCTTTGGAACAATAGATGATCATTTACTGAAATGTGTGCCTGTTTGTACTAAACTTGATGAGTTTCCTGGAAAGATTCCCAGTCTCATTAAGCTTTTGTGCTATTAAAAGTTACCTGGAAAAATATATTTGAAACATCATGAAAAAGAAAAGACTATGTCTTTGAAAAAGAAAAGACTATGTTTGTATGTGTGTTTGTTTAGAAATCTAAAATGTTGCTATCGGTAACAGAGGGTTTTTAGGAGTATATGTGTCCTGGTCATTTAGATCCAGTATTTATAGAATTCATTATATGGCTTGTAGAAAAAATCACTTAAATTTTTATTTTAAATAGGTTTCCTTTTACCAGATTCAATTACCATAAACTTGCAAAAGTTTTAAATGTTTTTTATTACTTCATCTTAACATAAAATTCAAATGTTGATCAGTTAATGCAGGAAAATCTCTTCCAAGTGAGGCAATCTAGCTTTAACCATCATTGCTTTAACTTTCATCACTAATTACTTTAAACTTTAGGTGGAAATACCACCATACAGTATGCAAATAATTTCCTTATCTGTTTATTTTTGAGAAAATGTGTAGCTTTCATTTAATTAGGACAATGTTTCAGAACCAAATTGTCCTGACAATTTACTTTACTTAATATTTGACCATTCATAGATGAGTTTAAAAAAGGCAGTGTATCTTTTGCAGATGTTATCTATACCAGCAAAATTTGCACCAGCATTTTTACAACACGAAATTGAATTGCAGGTACAAATCTCAGTACTAGCACCTCTAACAACCTGATTTCAGATGTCATTCATAATGAAGTTGCAAAATGTAGACTTCCTTAAATACAGAATTCTAAATGTGATCGTCAGATCTCCAGAATGGCCAAATTGTACAGAATACAGGTGAGGGGGCATTTTCCAAAAGTGATTTCAGTCTGTTCTGTACAGGTCCTCATGATCCTATTCTCCTCTGCGCCACACCAGAACAGCCATAGGGATGTTCTAATTTATGCCAGGTTGCAATAGTCATAAGGGGGTCATGGCACAATGGTATGCTGCTTCTGACAGCATCAGAGAGGATTGATACAAGAGATTTTTAAAGCTACTGTCGCCCACATAAGGAGACCAGCACCAGAGACAGCATTTAGCCACACAGTCAAAACGCTAGCAGGGAGGGATAAAAACAGCAAAGATTTTATCTGCTTTGATTAGAAAAATAAAAGTGGTGACAGTAGCAGTGTGTTTAGGAATGAATAGCAAGATAGTTAGTTTTAAGTTTAAGGCTTCTTATAAGTAGTAATTAATGATAGTTTAGAGTAAGTTTTAATTAAAAATCCAAAATGGTTACCAATAATGTCATCTCTAAGAAAATAAAGGGAAACAAAATGGAGGTGTTAAGAAGCTGACCAGTAGCAGAAAGATAAGATAGGAAATAAAGGTCATTTCTAAGAAATGCAGGGAGGGGCCAGTAGGTAAGAAAGAGGATTCAAAGGAGGCCCAAGTTTGAGGTAAACAAGTGAAGCTAATTAGAATATCAGATAGTTGATTGGTTGAAAATGATATCTCAGAGGAGGATATGAAGGAGGACCGAGTTTGTGGTAAACAAGATAAAGTTAATTAATTAGCATACTGGGCAGCTGACTGGTCAAAAATAATCTCACTCTTGAGAAGGAAGATGCTGTTGATTGACATTAAGAAAGCAACCAATCAGAAAAGTTAAGAAAAATCATACATAAGGCAGAAAGATGACAGGTTTGTGTGAGGGAGATTTTGACTACAGAAGGAGGCCTAGACAGAAGGAGACACAGAAGAACATCAGCACCACCAGAAGCAGTGGTGGGACATAACAGCTTTTGACAGATCACAAGGATCATAAAGACAACACAGATGGATTATATCAAGGGCAGAAGTAAGTATGATTTTTCCTTAAACGTAATGAATGCATGTGTATGATTGTAAATAAAACTGGATGCCTGCACTTGAATGATCTCTAATCCTACCCATTCTAAGACTGCCTGATCAACACTCATAGAATGTTAGTTAATTTGTAATAGTATTAATAAGTATGTTATTGTAATGTCATTATGTATACTTATGTATAAGGTAATTGTGTGCTATTTTTTAATAAGTCCGGTATTCTAATAAAACGTATTTAGGCTTTATGCATATGCATGCAGGATTTCTTTATATTATATGTTGTAACATGGCATGTTTTATATGCCACACCACAATTAAATGTTTGTAATAGTGTGATATGTAAGGAAATGTTGCATTATGTTATGAGTACTGTGTTGCAGTTTTGGAGTTTTATGTTATATGGAATGGTATGCCATATATAGTTTATTGTGTTTTTCTTAATCAAGCAGCTTATTTATATGATATATTTTATTGATTTTTGATTTAAAATCCAATTATCTTACAATTATTACTGAATAAAGAGACATTTTGTTTCCGAAGAATTTATTGTTTGAGTGTCAATCCTTTGAGCAGAGGGCTGTATTCATGTTCTCTCCAGAGTAAACCGAGGCAGGCAGGTCTAGGGAATTTTCAATAATTTAAATGGAAACCCCTGGTAGGCCTTTGTAAATCCCCTAGGGCAGACCCTGTTTTTTACCTTCTTATAGAAGTAAGGGCCCGGGACTGGCTCATTAATACACACAAGCCAATACCGGATCTCTCTGGTTCCAAAATTTTTGAGTAACAGGATGAGCAAAACAAAACACCCAACTCCACGCTATGCCACCAGAGAATCACCCTTAAAATAGGGTGATCCTTCCCCAGTCATCTGAAGGCAGTTTTATGGCGAGAATGTACCATCATTGAAAGGCAAAATGTTCACACTATGCCAAAGGATCTGACCCCATAGCACCAGATGTTTATGATAATGAGGGCTATATACTGATGTTTCACATATTTAAAATATAGGAATCACCATACTGGATCAGGCCATTTGTCCAAGGCCAATCTTCTGTGTCCAACAGTGGTCTCCATCAGATGCTTCAGACGAAAGTATAAAACTCTAACAATACATAGTTTATCACTAATGTTTCTGGTATTAGTATCTTCCTAACCATGCCAGATGATAATTATCTTATATGTTGAAGAATGAGTTAATTTAAGATTCTTAAATGTATGCAAATGATTCTTATATGAAAGTTCACTTGCTTAACTATAAAGATAGCTTAAATGCCCCTTATTCCTATAAACGTTTGGAAACATACATTTATGGGTGTGATATTCATTGTCCATTCTTGTGTAATCATTTAGGAATAGATTGTTCAGACCTCACTTATATTCCTGATCACTTACTCAGACAAACTATGCTTTTGACTTAGATGCTGTAGT
Organism: Mesoclemmys tuberculata; assembly: GCA_007922155.1. Taxonomy (NCBI): domain Eukaryota; kingdom Metazoa; phylum Chordata; order Testudines; family Chelidae; genus Mesoclemmys; species Mesoclemmys tuberculata. The sequence continues at coordinate 55,899,381 of ML675624.1, read as the reverse complement.
AGCTGCAACACAGGTGTGGTGAGAACCAAGTCCCCTTAGTTCTTTGATATAAAAATATAAGGGACTTGATTTTTCTGTAATTTAGACCAGTGTAACTCTAGTTACTGTGTAACTGTAGTAAGGGTAACTCTAGTGAGGCCAATGGAACTACACTGGTATAACGTTTATGATGCATCTAGGGTTGTTTGTTCCTGATTGCTTTAATAAGAAGCTCTCTGGAAACTTTTGTGAAAAAAAATGTCCTGAATTTCCTCCTGCAATAAATCCTGATTTCCCCTGCATGAAACCCATGTAAGTGGAATTTGTGCAGGGTTATCTTGACAAGTATACTGGGCAATGAAATCCTTACCACAGGCTACAGAGTAGCAATGTAAAAATCCATTAAAAATCCATTTAAACATTCTAAAAATACCTCAGCTACTCTCCCCCTCTCTGGGCTCTATTCCTCCCCATGAGCCAGAGCTACTCAGCTGCTCCGGCTCTGGGGGAGCCCAGTGGTCCCCTCCTCAAGTTTAAATAGTTATCAGCTGTTAAAAATTTAAACAGCTGATTACCGTTTAAATGTTTAAATGGTTTAAACGGTTAGGCTTTTACATCCCTACTACACATTATATGAATATCTGTTGTCTCACAGCTCCCATGTGATGGCCTTGGCCAGTTGGTTGATGTAGTCCAAGCCTACCTTTGTGTTGGCTTTAGATACTCTGATGATGGACATGGTATAAGAACATATACAGATTATATACAGGGTCAGATAATCTCTTGGGATGGTTGTGCTATGTTCTTAGCCAAGGAATGTAAGAGCTGTAAGCATCAGAATGACTACATAGCTTTTTTAATATAACGTATAATCATTGTCAGTTACATGGTGAGGTTAAGCTGAACCTTTTTATTTATTTTTAAATATTGTGATTCCTTTAAAAAGAGTTAATATGACAAACCAGATATTGCCTGAGATTTTTCTGCAGGTATTCATATTTCTTCTGATCACTGATTCTGCTGTGAGCTTTGCAAAACTGAAAACTAGAAGAAAGAGAAAAGGGGACATGTAGAACTGAAGTGGCATGGGAAATCATATTTACTGGTATGTCTAAGCTTTATATCTGGCACTCTTTTTATTTGATTTAAACCAAAATATTAAGCGAAAAGCTCTTTTGGGCATAGACTATCTCTTCAGTGTTTGTACAGCACCTTTCACAGGGCATGGGCCTGGTCCATGAATGAGGCTCCTAGGTACTATCATTATCCAAGTTATAATAATAGAATTGAAATAATGTAGGGCTAGAATGGACCTTGAGAGGTTATTTACAACCACCCACACTGAGGCAGGACCAAGTTAACCTAGACCATCCAACCTGTTCTTAAAAATGTCCAGTGGTACTGAGTTCCACAGAAAGACTGTGCTGTGTCTGAAGACTGTACTTTTGTTTGGTTTAAACCTGCTGCCTAGTAATTTCATTGGGTGACCCCCTGTTTCTTGTGTTATATTAAGGAGTAATTAACACTTCCTTCACACCATTCATGATTGTATAGACCTTTATCATATTCCCCCTTAGTCGTCTCTTTTTCAAGCTGAAAATTCCCAGTCTTTTTAATCTCTCTTCATATGGAATCTGTTCCATTCCCTTAATAATTTTGGTGTCCTTCTCTGTCCCTTTTCCAATTCTAATATACCTTTTCAGAGGTGCGGTGACCAGAACTGCACTTAGTATTCAAGAGGTGGGCATACCATAGATTCATATAGTGGTATTATGATATTGTCTGTCTTATTATCTATCCTTTTCCTAATAGTTTCTAACATTCTGTTATCTTTTTTGACTGCTGCTGAACATTGAGTGGATGGTTTCAGAGAACTATTCACAATGATTCCAAGATCTCTTTACGTGGTAACAGCTAATTTAGACCTCATTGTTTTGCTTGTGTAGTTGGGACAATGTTTTCTACTGTGCATTACTTTGCATTTGTCAACATTGATTTTTATCTGCCATTCTGTTGCCCAATCACTCAGTTTTATGAGATCCAAGATCTGTTGGAGGCCCAATGCAATTTGAGTTGCCTGATCACTGTCATGAGGCCTAGCATAGCTTAAGTTGCTTGCTTGACTATTCTGGCTTCCACAGCCTGACATCTTCTGGTTGGCAGAGACAAATAGGAATACTGAGAAACTTTGCAGATGTCTCAGTTTCTGCACACCACGGCACAAAATAAGACAAAATACATAACATATATGCTTGCAGTTGCACTTAGATAATGGTGGTGGGAATAACAAGTTGTCCTTGAATGTCTGGGGTACATTTTTCCACTGCCAAGGGGCATATTTTCTCATCGCCCCTCCTATCACCAGATGTTGTTTTGATGACCCCAATTATCATGGTCAGAATGGAAAGTAGTTAAGGGTGAGAAACCAATGTAGGTAATAGACTATGTAATAATTAATAGGTAGGTCATTAGGTAAATATTGTGTATAGAAATATATAAGAAGTCACTACTTAGAGAAAGGAGCATGCTCCATCAAAGCCTGATTCCTCGAGAGGTGTTGCTGGTCAGACCAGACCAGAGGATCCACTGACTCCCTGGTGGCAGCCTTGAAGAAAGCCGTTCCTGTATACAGCCTTCTGAGTGACTGCTTAGCTCTCCAGGTTTAATGAGTATGATATATTGTAGTTAATTTTATGCTTTGTATTTAACTAGTATATTTATAGAAAACCTTGCATATTAAACCTTATTGATCTGCAAATCGGGCATACTATGTCTCATTGGTATCCACATTGATCACTAACCATCCAGTATCAAAAAGATCCACCCTTAGTCTTTTTTTTTTTCTGGTCTTAACATGTCTATTTTTTAAAACCTTGCCTCATAGGTGAGGTTTTCTAAACCTTTTAGTCCACATTATTCCAAAAATGTGGTGCCCAGAACTGGACACATCACTCCACCTGAGGCGTCACCTGTGCCAAGAAGAGAGTGACAATTACCCCCCATGATTTATATATTACGCTCCTGTTAGCACAGAATATTGTCTTATTTTGCAACTGCATCAGATTGTTGTCTCAAATTCAATTTGTGATCCATTATAACCTGCAGTTTCTTTGCAGAAGTCCTATTGCCTACCCTAATTTTCCTCATTTTGTGTTTGTTGCATTTTATTTTACCTTCTTAAGTGTCATACTTTGCACTTGAGCTTATTGAATTTCATTTTGTTGATTTCAGGCCAATTTTCCAAATTGTCAAGGTTGTTTTGAATGTTAATCCTGTCCTCCAAAGTGCAAGCAACCCCTCCTATCTTGATGTCATCCACAAATTTCATAAGCATATTTTCCACTCCAATATCCAAATTATAAATGAAAATATTGAATAGCATAGTATTCAGAATGGACCCCCCACAAGACCCCACTAGCTACAGCCTTCAAGTTTAACAATAAAACGTTGATAACTATTGGTTGAGTAAGGTCTTTCAACCAGCTATTCACCTACCTTCTAGTAATTTAATCTAGACCACATTTACTTAATTTTTGTATTAGAATGTCATATGGGGATGTGTGAAAAGCCTGAGTAAAATCAAGATAAATCACATCTATGGGTTCCCCACAGCTACAGTAGCGCTGTCAAAAAAGGAAATTAAATTGTTTTGGCATTATATGTTTGGCTCAGCCTTTTATTGACTAACTGGAGATGTTACTTCTAGCAAGTAATTCACCAGAGAAAAGGCTTTTCTGATTATGCCAACTGCAGCAACTGGATTATAAACAATTTTCAGATCTAACACATTTCCATCTCTCCATTTTCCCAAGGAAGTCAATATAATGGCACAGACAAGCAGAATTTGTCCCTAACAAAACACAGAGTGAATTAGGGATGATAACTCTGTCTCCACATAATCACTTGACATTATCAATGGAGGCAGTGTTTATTAATAGCCTCACCCTTCCTGTATGTTTCCGTATCTCAATAAGGTTCATGATGCTCCACAAACTCTTCTTAATTAGATGAGTAAGTCTTAACACCACATTATCACTCAATCCTATTAGATACAGTAAAATGGTATATGTTACCTTGAGGCTATGTCTACACTACAAGCTAGAGGTGTGAGTCCCAGCTTGCATATGTATATTCAAGCTACCTTGATGACACATTGGTTTCTGGTGGGTTTGTACTTGGTACGGCTAAGTCGTACTGCTGCAGCCCCTGCTACTATGGCTACCCTGATATTTATACTCATTCTAGCTAAATCAGAGCTAGTGAGAGTATGTGTACATAACCTGAGAATCACACACCTAGCTGTAAGTGTAAACTTAGCCTTAATGACGTTGATTAATTTGTTCTTTATGTTCCATCTCCAAATTAATTTTCTAGCCAGGCCACGGTGTCCACATTCTTTAAACAAGATATTAATGTTATTGTCACTATGCAGTATTTGGGATTATAAATACCAAAAAAGGCTATGTATTAAGCCCAACACTTAGCCATTTAAGGGAAGAATTCTTTGTGAGAATTAAAAGAGTGAGTGGAGAAAAAAACCACTAAATGTCATTCCAAGGAAGTATGCTTTGACTACATTCTTAGAGACATAGGGCCTGATGCTAGATGATGCTGAGTGCCCCCTGAGTGAGCCTCTTTCAGTTTAAATGAGCATTTCAGGTACTCAGTACCTGTCAACAAGCACTCAGCCCTCTGGAAGACTGGACAGATAAAGCTGACATCAGATTCAATTATGTAAATTTGTTTTGACCCATACTTTACACTTATTCTTTCAGGGTTCAATATAGCAAACCTTTCATTTAGTAAGTGATCCCTATTTCATAAGCAGTCCCATTGATTTCAGCATGACTACTGACCTGAATAAGAATTATAGGATCCAGTCCTTAATGTTAGGCTGGAGACAATACTATGGGGCATGCTAAAAGGAACAATTTTGCACTGTCAGGATGATGAACTAGATGATAAAACAGATCTCTCTCACACATACACCCCACTCCATCTCTACCGTCTAAGGTTGTATTTTGTGATTTTATAATGTGTTTGCACATTTGTCATTTTCAGCAGGAAATTGTGTGAACACCTTCTATGCATCAGCAAATCTGGACTAAAGAAAGGGTTGACTAAATTGATTCTAATGTTCTATATCTAGATGAGTTAAGGCAGGAATGCCTTTAATTACATATTTTATCTGCTAAAATCCATTTTTGGTTTGAATTAGAAAAATGATCTTTAGAAGTATCAGAACTCACTCTCCCACATGGGGCAAATTAGCGCACAGAAATGTTCTTTTTGCAAATCTCATACAGAAACAAGATTTTAGATGTAGATACAACAAACAGGACATTTTGGAGCTTTCACAAGGGATTCGAAATGTCGGAAACTCAGGAAAAATATAGTAGCTTCAATGGTAAAAACTTGCACAATCTGTAGACTTCTTAGCAACAGATTTATTTAATCCAAAAATATACAGAGAGATTTCTGAGGAAAACTTCTACTAGAAATATATACAGTATCAAGTAGTTATACTGTCTGACTGTAAAAGCAAAACATCTTTTTATTAAATATTAAACATTTCCTATTCAGTCTTAGACCTGAGATCATCTGGAAATTTGACTCAGTCTTAAATTTAAAAGCAATCATTAAAAGAAATGAAAAGATACTGTGGTAAAGCCAAGCCAGATGGCTACGGCAGGGTACTTCAGGGCCGATATGTGAGCCCTAGAATGCTCAAAGCCCTCTTCCCACTATTTGAAACCGGGGGACGTGGGTGGGTGCAAGCCCACCCACCGCTAAAGGTTCCTCTCCCAGCCTAGGGGAGGAACCACTGGACCCGGGTCCAACAAATTACGGGGGACAACAAATGAATAAAACAGAAAAGGGCGTGAAGGTCACAGGGTCAAACGTAGGAGACCAAAAGGGGACACCGAGCAGAGAACCCCGGACAGCGCCCACTGCTCCTCGAAGGTGTCCAGGGAGCCAGCGGACACAGCCCAGAGGAACTCCACACGGAGGCGTGAATTAACAAGGGAACGGAAATAGGCCCCACAGCTGCAGGAAGCCTCCCCTGCCAACCTCCTCTCCCTGGACTTGTAGATGGTTAATTTGGCCAGGGCTAGGAGAAGGTTGACGAGGAGGTCCTGCGACTTCGTGGGGCCACGGATGGGGTGTGCGTGGATGAACAGGTGCGGGGAGAAGTGCAGCCAGAACTTCAACAAGAGGTTCTGGAGGAGCCGGAATAGGGGCTGCAACCTGGCGCACTCCAGATACACGTGCGCCAGGGTCTCCCTCATGCCGCAGAAGGGGCAGGTGTCAGGGTGGGAAGTGAACCACGCCAAGTACATGCCCATGCTCATGGCTCCGTGAAGGAGCCACCAACTGATGTCCCCGGTGGGCCATGGGGTCAAGGTGGAATACAGACTGGCCTACCGGTGGTCCTCGCCCTCCAAGGGTGTTAAGAGTGAAGGGTGTGGAGCACGAGCACGTACAGATGTTTCCTAGGCGTGGTCTGGAAAAGGACCGGCTGCAGATCGAGCAGCTGGCTTGGGGCATGAGGATGGGGGGGCCGAGAGGGTTCACGGGGCCGAGGCCCAATGGTAAGCACCAGAGGGCCGGGGCTGAGGGGGGGCGGGGAGACCCGCTCGAGGTACAAAGCAGTAGGGAGCAAGGCTGCCCTCACCTCCTGGAGTACGCATTGGAGAGTTCGAGGGGTGGATAGCCCCATAGCACATAGGGGTCCACCCAGGCCCCCCGGGCGTAGTCCGGGAGGTCTCCGACCCTGGTGACTCTTGCCAGGACCAACCGTCGTCACACTGAGGGGTCTCCACCACCTGCACACATAGCTGGGGATTGTGTAGCAGGGGCTCCGCGAGGAGATCCTCCCCCTCGGTGACCGCAAGGGGCCTGGGGCCGAGACGAGCCTCCAGGTCCGGAGGAGTCCTGGTAGAAGACCGGCAGCTCGGACAGGTCTCGCGGAAGACCTCTCAGGTGGAGAAAAAGGAGCTGCCGGTCGTATCGGAGCCCTCGGAAGTGGCGGAGGAAGACGCGTGCCAAGTGGCTCCACGCTGGACTACCTGCACCATAGAGGAGTCTCTGCAGGGCCTGGAGGCGAAAGATGTGGATCTGGCTGTGGATGCAGCACAGGCCCTTCCCGCCCTCCTCCAGGGGAAGACTCAGAATCCCTGCAGAGACCCAGTGCTGTCCCAGCCAAAAGAACTCCAGAAATGTCTTCTGGAGGTGGACCAGGAACCTCGGGGTTGGGACCAGAGTGTTGAGCCGGTGACAGAGCATGGACCAGCTGATTGATCACTAGTGCCCTCCCCGGAGGGAGAGGCACCGGAGCAGTCCTGTCCATCTCCGCAGCCACTCAGACACCCTGCCCTCCAAATCCTGCCAGTTCTCTGCCGGGGAGGGATGGGTGGCAGAGAAGTGGACGCCCAGATAGAGCAGCGGACCCGCGCTCCACCGGATGGCTTGAAGCGCGGGAGGGAGGGAGCTCGCCTGCCACCCGGCCCCTACCATCAGGGCAGAGCTCTTGGCCCAGTTGACCCGGGCGAAGGAGGCTGCCGAGTAAACAGCCAGGCAGTCCTCCAGCCGCACCAGGTCGCCCGGGTCCTGGACCATAAGGAGCACGTCATCGGCGTACGCCGACAGCACCAGCTTCAGCTCTGGCTCACAAAGCACCAAGCCCGTCAACCTCCGGCGGAGGAGACAGAGAAAGGGCTCAATGGCCAGAGCGTACAGCTGGCCGGACAGCGGACAGCCTTGGCGTCCTCCGCGCCCGAAGCTGACCGGTTCGGTCAGGGTCCAGTTGAGCTTGACCAAGCACTCTGAGGAGGCATACAGCACCCGGAGAAATCCCACAAAACGGGGACCGAAGCCAAACGCCTACAGGGTGCCCAGGAGATACCCGTGGTCCATCCGGTCGAACGCCTTCTCCTGGTCCAGAGACAGGAGGGCGAACAACAGACCAGATACAGATTATTGAAGATGGTGCGGCCCGGGACAGTGTAGGTCTGGTCGGGGTGGACCACGTCCTGCAGCACGGACTTCAGCCGCAGCGAGACGGCCCTAGCCACTATTTTGTAGTCCGTGCCGAGGAGCAAGAGGGGACGCCAGTTCCGGAGGTCGCGGAGGTCCCCCTTCTTTGGCAGCAGGGTGAGCACTGCCTGCCTGCACGACGGGGAGCACTCTGCTAACCTCGGACTCGGCCCAGACGGTGACAAGGTCCGGGCCGAGGACGTCCCAAAACACGCGGTAGAACTCCGCGGTCAGCCCCATGCCCGGGGATTTATTGGTAGGCATGAGGCGGAGGGCTTCCGAGAACTCGGCCAGAGTGAGAGGTTTCTCCAGCCGGTCCCGGTCGCCCGCGCTGACCGCAGGGAGTTCATTCCAGAGCACCCTACAGGCAGCGATGTCGGTCGGCTCCGGAGAGAAAAGGTCTGCGTAGAAGGTCCTGGCCCTTCCACGCATCTCCTCCGGGTCCGTGAGGGGGGTGCCGTTGGCAGCCAAAAGGCAGATGACATGCTTTCGGGCCCCCCTCCTTTTCTCCAGGGCGTAGAAGAAGCGGGAGACGCGATCCATCTCCCGAAGGAGATGGATGCGGGACCAGACAAAGGCACCTCGGGCTCGAAGGTCTTCGAGGGCTCTAAGCTCCTCCCACTTCTCCCGGCACGCTCCGCAGAGGGACGGATCATCAGGGCTGGCGGCCAGTTGCCTCTCCAGCTCCAAAACCTCCCGCTCCAGCTGCTCTATCCCCACATCCCGCCGCCGGCTGGCTCCCCGAGTGTAGTCACGGCAGAAGAGCCGGGCGCGCACCTTCCCCACATCCCACCATCGCTGCGCCGAGGGAAAGGCGCCCCTCTGCCCCCGCCAGGCCAGCCAGAACTCCCGGAAGGATGCCACGAAGCCCACGTCCTCCAGCAGGCTGTTGTTAAAATGCCAGAGAGGCTGTCACGGTCACCATATGGTGATCCAAGAACGGGGCTGGCCGGATGCTGGAGGAGTGGGCCCGCGCAAGGTGGTGCCGGGAGATGTAGATACGGTCCAACCGGGAGTGGCGCGACCGATCTTCCCTCACCCGGACAAAAGTAAAGGTAACGTCATTGTCCGGGTGGTGGTCGCGCCAGACGTCCACCAGGGAGTGATGGTTGATAATCTCCCTGAGGAAGTCCGCGGCAGCCGGGCACTGCTCGGTCCACGTGCAGTCTCGCTCCTCGAGGGTGGTGTTAAAGTCCCCGCCCAGGACCAGGCACTCTTTTGGATCCAGTGTGCCGAGGAAGGCAGCCGCCTGCTGGAAGAACTGCACCAGCTCCGGGCCCGCGTTCGGGGCGTAGACGTTGACAAGACTCAACGCCAGCCCCTCCACGCGGACCCGGAGGTGCAGCAGGCGGCCTGGCACGACCTCAGCGATCCCCAGCACCTCGGGCTGCAGGGCAGGGGAGAACAGGGTGGCCACTCCGCCCGTGCAGGCGAATAGATGACTAAGGTGCACCCCGTCTCCCCACTCCAGCCGCCAGCTGGCTTCGGTGGCTGGGTCCGTGTGGGTCTCCTGCAGGAACGCTACAGAGTACCCCCCCTCCCGAAGGAAGGAGAGCACCTGGTTCCTGCGGAGACCCGTCCTGCAGACCCTCGTGTTCAACGTGCAGATGGAAAGAGGCATTACAAGGAGAGCTGGGGGGGATCCCGGAGGGCAGGAGCGCTAGCGGTCCTCGTCGGGCTCCGCAGCAGCCCCAGGCCTGCGCCGTAGACCATCAGGGTGTCGCGGAAGCTGCGGGCCCGTTGGTAGGCCGCCGTGCCCTGCCGCCCGGTCCCTCTCCCCTCCTTCAGAGTGGCCCTCACGGCCCGGAGGACGCGGTGGAAGTCTCCCCAGCGCTGCAGAGCGAGCTGCACCCGGTTCCGGGCACCACGCGTGTCCCGGAGAAAGATGCGCAGCTCCTCACACAGCGCCTCGGGGGGGGGGCGTCCTCCGGCTCGGTCCCCGCGGTGGCCCTACGGCCCTTTGGGACAGGGGCTGGGGGGGACAGTGGCGGCAGAGGGAAGACACCAGCCCCAAGTGGGCTGGGAGTGCTGAAGACAAAGGCCGCCTCCTGGGAGCTCTTCAGGGGGAAAGAGATAGCCCCAGGGGCGGCGGATGTACATGCAGCAGGGTGAGGGGAAGAAGGTATGGGGACAGGAGGGGTGAGGGCCAGGGAGGGGTTGAGAGCAGGGAAGGGGTCAGGATTTGGGGTAGGGGTGGGGTTGGGGGGGGGGAGTGGGAAGGGGGTCAGGGTCGGGCTTGGAGACGGGAGCCTCAGCCAGAAAGGCCGGGTCAGGGGGGTGTGCAGCCTCTAAATTGGGGCCGGGAGCTGAGGGGGGGGCTCGGGCCGGATGTTGTCTGGGGGGCCTGACTGTGGGGTCACAGCACCCCCGGTTTCAGGGCCCCGTGAAGGGGAAGCCAGGCAGGCATTCGTAGGGGTGGGGGAGGCCAGCTGGCCCACAACAAGGGGCGGGGCACCCGGTGTCCCGGGGTTCAGCCCTTCGGCCTCCGCCAGTTCCTCGGGGGCCATGGCTGTGGGTCCTTCCTCTCCAGCATGGAGAGTGGAGGGGCTGAGGGGGGCCTCGGTGGTGGGAGCAGGGGGGACAACTGAGGATGGGGGGGAAGGAGAGGGGAAAGATGGTTCAAGGGTTCCCTGCTCTAGGTCCTCCATATGGGGGGCGGGGTCGTCCTCTCCCGGGCAAGCCGGGGTCAGCCCCAGGGAGTCAATCTCCTCCATTAAGGAGGAGAAGAAAGCCCCCCCTGCCACCCCGAGGTCCACTCCGGCACCAGTGGGGGTTTTGGGTGGCATTGGGGCTGGGGGAGCTCCGGACGAGGATTCCTCCAGGAGGGACTCCAGGAGGGTGATGGCGTTGCCCACGTCCGCTGCCACAGCTTCCTCGGTCGGTGCCCCCCACTGGGCCCCGGCAGGGGGCACGGCAGCAGGCTCGGCCTCAGGAACCCCCCTTCGCTTGGCCTTGTGGGGGCTCTCACTCCCCTTGGCCATGGGCAGGAAGGGGGGCTGGGCTCTGGCCTTTCGCTTGACACACCTACTCTGCATGAGCACCCAGCTAGCTAGCTGCTTTTGCTTCTTCTCCCTGCTGCTGCTGTGAGTAATTCCCTTTTTTCCTTTTCCCCTTTCTTTTTTTCCCCTTAGTAACCTGTCTTAGGGTCCCCTCTACCCTTTCCCACCCTTCCATGCCCCTTCCCCACGGTTTTTCCTCCTCCTTTTTCAGTTTATCCGCCCGTTGGTCTGTTCCCCCTGTCTTGCTGCTCCCTCCCCCTCCCAAGTCCGTTCGTTTTTCCTAGTGTAGTCCCTGAGTTTAGTTGTTCCCCGTCCCATCCGGCTCTAGCAGCCTGCTGCTGAGCACCCCCAAGCTAATCCTCCCCCCCTTTGCTGTCCCCCCAGGCCGGTTATTTTTTTTCCAATTCCCTTCCCCCACCCGTTTCCAAACCCCTTCCCTCCGCCTTCCTACGGCCACTGCTTGAAAGAGATTGTTTACCTTTCAGTCTCTTCCCAAGGTCACCATTTTTTTTTCCTCTGTCTCGGCTGCGTTTTGCAGCCCGGAAGTGTTTTTTGTTTTCCACCTCAACCCCCCTTTCACCATTACCTCACGTCAGCAGCGCTTGTTTATCCCCCCTCCCATCCAGAAAGCATTTTTTCTTTTTTCTCTTCCCCCCCTCCGGTTCCAGGTCTGCCCCTTGGATGCAGCCAAGGAGCCGGCTTTCCAACTTAGGCTGTTGACCCCACAGCCAAGAGGTGTAGAGTAGTTAGCTACCCCCTCTTCTGCCCCCCCTGACCCACTATCCCATCGCTGAGCTCACCCCACCCCCTCTCAAGATGGCAGCTGCGAACGTCCTCCTGGACGTTCCTGCCTCTTCCCAAAGCCTCGGGACCTTGCTCCTGCCTGAGAACCTCAGCCTAGGTGCTGACCTCTCCTCAGGTGCTGGCCCCGAGACATCAGCGGCGAGTACCTCGAAAGAGGACTCCCGGGACCTCGCTGTGACCATGGAGACCGATCCCCCTGATCCAGGGGGTAAGCCCCCGGCCGGGGGGAAGGGCCGGAGTGGGGGAGGGAAGGGCAAAGGTCCCGCCAAGAAGGCGGCGCCTTCTGTGGTGAAGCGCCCTCCCCACCCCCCTCGGCCCTCCCCTACCGCTCCTTCTACTAGCTCTGGGGGCGATGCCGCCCCCAAGACGTATGCCCGAGTGGCTGCAGGCTCAATGCCCGCCGCCCCGTCATCTGGCCCGACCGCGGCCTCCAGCACTGTTCCTGGGGGCCAGGGCCCCTTCCCAACCCTCACTAGGAAGCATGGGGTCCGCTGCTCCCTGACACCCGCTTCGCCCCACGTGGAAACCTACGTGCGGGCGTTATCACGAGTGGTAGGGTCCAGGGCCATAGTAGCCGCCTCGAAAATGTACGGGAAGGTGGTGTTCTTCCTGGTGTCTGAGACGGCTGCTCAGGAGGCAGTCGAGAGAGGCCTGGCAGTGGGGGGCACCCACGTCCCCGTGGAGCCCCTGGAGGACTTAGGCACACGAGTGGTCTTGACCTCCGTCCCGCCTTTCCTCCCCAATGCCGTCCTCTTGCCCCACCTTAACGCCCTGGGAAAGCCTATCTCGACCATCCGGCCGCTTCCCCTCGGCTGCAAGGACCCCACCCTCCGCCACGTCCTCTCCTTCCGCCGGCAGGTGCAGCTCCAGCTGTCACAGACGGTTCGGGGTGGAGAGGCGCTGGAGGGGTCCTTCTCAGTACCCTATCAGGGGGCCCACTATCGAGTCTACTACTCGACAGGAGAGGTCCGTTGTTTCTTTTGCCGAGCGACGGGGCACACCCGGAGGGACTGCCCCCAGGCCCGGCAGGAGGGGGGGCCCGGGCCCCTCAGGGCCCGGGAGGACCCTGGTCAGGCCAGCGGCGGCCATCCCCCCAGCCAGCCGGGCCCTGCGGCCGGCCCCCCTCTACCCCCCGACGCCCAGAGAGGTCCAGCCGGACCCGCGGGGGAGGGAGAGCTGGGGCCGTCGCGGCCAGGCACGGGGGGGGGATTCACTGGGCCCAACCCGTGCGCTACTGTTCCCTTGCTCTGCCCTTGCTGCTGAGCCTTCCACCTCGGAGGGCTGGGAGCTTGTGCGGCGCGGCAAGCGCAAGGCCGACGACCAGCTCTCCCCCTCCCCCGTTGCTGAGGAGGAGGAGGGGGAACCCAATGAAGCTAGGAGGAGGACTGCTCAAGCTGAGCTTTCCACCGAGTCCCCAGCCCAAACCCAGCCGGTGATACCAGACGGTGATGCCCTCTCGCTTACCACCAAGGAGCCCCTCGTGGCAGTGAGAAGGGAGCTCTCGTTCCTCTTGGAGGAGACCGACGCCCAGAGTCTCCTTCTAGCCCATCCGGGGGAGGAGATCTCCACCCGAATGGAGGGCTTGGCGAATAGTAACACCGAGCCACCCTCTACCCTCTCCCACCAGGACACGGACTCCGCACTTTGTGCGGCGCCGGCCGAGGCTGCGAAGCCTCAGTTCTTCCTCGGGGGTGCTGGCCCAGATGATTCCTCCCAGGAGCTCGACACTATCAGCTCCGAATCACCTGACGCCCCCCCCATAGAGAACCCGGTTGTTTTTCCCGTCCCCCACCCCCCTGACCCTGATCAGGGGCCTGTCCCCGGTTCTCACCCCGACCTTCTTTCTTCCATAGATTTAAATCCCCGCATTGTCCTCAACCCACTCTCCCTTCCCATTTCTGGTTCTGACCCTGTCTGCTTTTCCCCTATCACCCGTCCTCCCGCTACATCTGAGTCTGCTTCTCTCTCCCTTGAGAGCTCCCAAGAGGCGGCTCCTGCTTCTACTGCTCCCAACCCTTCAGCCCCAACATGCCATGGAGCCGATGCGGGAGCCGAGGCAGAGGAGGAACCCCCCGGCGTGTCACAAGAGGCGCTGCGCGATTTTCTTCAGCACACGCGTGGCGCCCGGAACCCAGCAGAGCTGGCTATGGAACGATGGAGGGACTTCAATCAGATCCTCCAAGCCACACGCAACGCAATGAAGAAGGGAAAAGGGACCGGGCGGCAGAGCGCCACAGCATACCAGCGAGTCCGCGCTTTCCGCAAGGCCCTGATGACCTTCGGATATGGCCATGGACTCTTGCTGCGTAGCCCTACGAGGACCCAGCAAGCCCACAGTTCCCGCAACGGCCAGACGACCTGCGGACTTGGCCGTGGACTGCTGCGTAGCCCTATGAGGACCCTGCGAGTCCGCGCTCCCCGCAACGCCCGGACGACCCACGAGCTTGGCCAGGAATCGCTGCGCAGCCCCATGAGGACTCGTGACGCTCCTGACCATGAGGATCCCCTCCACTCTTCCTCATAATGCCCGTTGTTTTTGCTACATTAAACACCAGAGGCTGCAAGATGGACCTCCGCAGGAGCCAGGTGCTCTCCTTCCTTCGGGTGAGGGGATACTCTGTAGTGTTCCTGCAGGAGACCCACACAGAGCCAACCGCCGAGGCAAGCTGACGGCTTGAGTGGGGAGACCAGGTGTACTTCAGCCACCTCTCAGCCCGCGCAGGCGGGGTGGCTACCCTGTTCTCCCCAGCCTTGCAACCCGAAGTGCTGGGAGCCACAGACGTCGTGCCCGGCCGCCTGCTGCACCTTCGAGTCTGCGTGGAGGGGCTGACACTGAATCTTGTCAACATCTACGCCCCGAATGCAGGCTCGGAGCGGGTCCGGTTCTTCCAGCGAACGTCTGCCTTTCTCAGCACCTTGGACCCTCGTGAATGCCTGGTCCTAGGCGGAGACCTCAACACCACCCTCGAGGAAAGAGACCGCACAGGAACCGAGAGTTGCATGGCCGCCGCAAACGTCCTCCGAGAGATCATAGACCATCACTCCCTGGTGGACGTCTGGCGTGACCAGCACCAGGATGACGCCGTCACCTTCACCTACGTCCGCGTGGGAGAAAACCGATCGTACCACTCCCGTTTGGACTGCATCTACCTTTCTCGTCGCCATCTGTCGCGAGCCCATTCCTCGGACGTACAGATAGCCCCGTTCTCGGATCACCACCTGGTGACCGTGACAGCCTCCCTCACTGCAGAGAAGCCGGGGCCGGCCTACTGGCATTTCAACAACAGCCTGCTAGAGGACGTGGGCTTCGTGGCGTCCTTTCGAGACTTTTGGCTGGCTTGGCAGGAACAGAGGCACGCCTTTCCCACGGTGCGGCGCTGGTGGGACGTAGGGAAAGTGCGCGCCCGGCTCTTCTGCCGCGACTACACTTGGGGGGCCAGCCGACGGCGGAATGCGGGGATGGAACAACTGGAGCGGGAGGTGCTAGCGCTGGAGAGACGCCTCGCTGGCAACCCCGAGGATGCATCCCTCTGTGAGGCGTACCGAGAGAAACAGGAAGAGCTCCGAGCCCTCGAAGCTCTTCGGGCTCGGGGAGCCTTAGTTCGATCCCGCATCCACCTCCTTCGGGAGATGGACCGTGGCTCCCGCTTCTTCTATGCCTTGGAGAAAACGAAGGGGGCCCGAAAGCACATCACCTGCCTCCTGGCAGAGGACGGCACCCCCCTCACGGACCCGGTGGAGATGCGGGGAAGGGCCAGAGCCTTTTACGCCAGCCTCTTTTCACCAGACCCGACCGACGCCACCGCCTGCCAGGTGCTTTGGGAGGGACTCCCCGTGATCGGCATAGGCGACCGGGACCGGCTGGAGCTACCTCTAACCCTAACCGAACTCTCGGGAGCCGTCCGCCTCATGCCCACCAACAAATCCCCGGGCATGGACGGGCTGACCGTGGAATTCTACCGCGCCTTCTGGGACATCCTCGGCCCAGACTTTGCCGCTGTCTGGGCCGAGTCCGCAACTGACGGAGAGCTCCCCCTCTCATGCAGGCGGGCCGTGCTCACCTTACTACCTAAGAAGGGGGACCTCCGCGACCTTCAGAACTGGCGTCCCATCTCGCTCCTTAGCACGGATTACAAAATCATAGCCAAAGCGCTCTCGCTGCGATTGAGGACCGTGCTGCGAGACGTGATCCATCCCGATCAGACCTACACCATCCCGGGCCGTACCATCTTTGATAATCTTTATTTAGCCCGGGATCTCCTGGAGCTTGGGCGCAGGGATCGCCTGTCCTTCCGCCTCCTGTCCTTGGACCAGGAGAAAGCGTTTGACAGGATAGACCACGGGTATCTTCTGGGCACTCTGCGGGCGTTCGGCTTCGGACCCCGGTTTGTGGGGTTCCTCCGAGCGCTGTACACCTCTGCGGAGTGCCTGGTGAAGTTCAACCGGACTCTGACTGAACCGGCCAGCTTCGGGCGGGGGGTCCGCCAAGGCTGCCCGCTGTCTGGCCAACTGTACGCCCTGGCCATTGAGCCCTTCCTGTGTCTTCTTCGCCGGAGGCTGACGGGACTGGTACTCCGAGAGCCGGAACTCAGGCTGGTCCTGTCAGCGTACGCTGATGACGTACTCCTCGCGATCCAGGACCCGGGCGACCTGGTGCGGTTGGAGGCTTGCCTGGCTATTTATTCGGCAGCCTCCTCCGCCCGGGTCAACTGGACCAAGAGCTCAGGCCTCATGGTAGGGGCGGGGTGGCAGACGGGCCCCCTCCCGCCTGCGCTGCAGACCATCCGGTGGAGCGCAGGTCCGATGCTCTATCTGGGCGTTTATTTGTCAGCTACCCACCCCTCCCCGGTAGAGAATTGGCAAGAGCTGCAGGACCGAGTGTCTGGGCGGCTGCGAAAGTGGGCGGGATTGCTCCGGTGTCTCTCCCTCCGAGGGAGGGCACTGGTGCTCAACCAGCTAGTCCTGTCCATGCTCTGGTATCGGCTCAGCACCTTGGTCCCAACCCAGAGCTTCTTGGCCTATCTTCAGAAGAAGGCCCTGGAGTTCTTTTGGCCGGGACTGCACTGGGTCTCCGCAGGGATCCTGAGTCTCCCCCTGAAGGAAGGGGGACAGGGCCTGTGTTGCATCCGCAGCCAGGTCCACACTTTCCGCCTCCAAGCCCTGCAGAGGCTCCTCTATGGTGGGAATGGTCCAACATGGTGCCACTTAGGGCGTGCCTTCCTCCGCCGCCTTCGTGGGTACCGGTACGATCGACAGCTCTTTTTCCTTCACCCGAGAGGCCTTCCACAAAGCCTCTCCGAGCTGCCAGACTTCTACCAGGACCTCCTCCGAACCTGGAGGCTGGTCTCAGCCTCCAGATCCCTTGCAGTCACCGAGGGAGACAACCTCCTAGCGGAGCCCCTGCTGCACAACCCCCAGCTGCGTGTGCAGGCGGCAGAGGCCCCCTCGGTGCGACGGGGGCTGGTCCGGGCGGGAGTCACTAGGATCGGAGACCTCCTAGACTATGACCGGGGGGACTGGGTGGATCCTTGGACGCTGGCCCAGCGCATGGAGCTCTCCACCCTTCGGACCCCCCAACGCGTACTCTGGGAGGTGAGGGCGGCCTTGCCCCCCGCCGCCCAGGCCTACCTCGAGCAGGTCTTGCGGGAGGGTACCCCTCGCCCTCCCTTCAGCTCAAGCCCTCCCGTGCTTACTATTGGGCCCCGGCCCCGGGAGGCCCTTCAGCCTCTCCCTCCTTATGCCCCAAGCCGGTTGTCTGAGTTGCAGCCGGTTCTTTTTCGAACCGCGCCCAGAAAGCACCTATATACTCTTATACTCCATACCTTTCACTTCCACGCCCTCGCGTCCCGCCCAGATACTAAATGGCGGAACCTAATGACATCTGTGGAGGGCGAAGATCCCCAGTGGGCCAGTCTTTACTCTACCCTGACCCCACGGCCCGTCGGGGACATTGGTTGGCGGCTCCTTCACGGAGCCGTGAGCACGGGCGTATACCTGGCACGGTTTACCCCTCGCCCCGACACCTGCCCTTTCTGTGGCGAGAGGGAGACCCTAGCACACGCCTATCTAGAGTGCGCCAGGCTGCAGTCCCTTTTCCGGCTCCTCCAGAACCTCCTGTTGAGGTTCTGGTTGCATTTTTCTCCCCACCTGCTTATTTATGCACACCCCATCCGGAGGCCCACGAGGTCGCGGGACCTCCTCGTCAACCTCCTCCTAGCCCTGGCCAAGGCGGCCATTTATAACACCAGAGAGAGAAGGTTGGCTGAGGGAGGGCACTGCGACTGTGGGGCCTATTTTCGTTCCTCCATCTGTTCACGTATTCGGGCGGAGTTCTTCTGGGCGGAATCCGCTGGCTCCCTAGACATCTTCCGGGAGCAGTGGGCCCTGTCCGGAGCTCTTTGCTCGATATCTTCGGGTGGTTCCCTTTGTTTGAATTTGTGACCCCCAAAAGGGGAGTCTCGAGTGGTGGGTAGATCCCTTTAAGATTGATATTGATATTAGAGTGATTAAAGAAAGCCCTCAGATAGTAGGGGAATTGTTAAGGTCTGGGGCACTGTGAGATCGGGACATGTACTAGGTAATTCGGGTAAATGGAAGGCCCGTGCGCCGAGGAAGTTTTCCTGTGCTAGTACACTAGGTAATTCGGGTAAATGGAAGACCTGGGCGTCGATGAAGTCTTCCTGTGCTAGGTCCCTGTCTCCAGCCAGCCCCTCTCCCCTTCTCTCCGGTTGGGTTATTTTGGAATATTGCTTTTATTAAATAGGCCTATTTTATTGTAGTGTATAGAAGAATATTGAGTTGTATTAGTTGTAATGTGCTATTTGCTATTTTATGTAGATTAATGTGGGTTAATTATGTAATGCTTATTACATGCTTTTGTATAAATGAAATAGTATGAGCACCCAGCTCACGCGAAGAGGGCTGGGTTTGCATTTGAAGGATTTTTGGATGGTTTAAGGAAGTAAAGTTTTGGGAATGTGGTTTATGTGTGAGGGGTTGATGTATGTAGGATTTAATAAGGAATGTTTTAAGGAAGTAAAGTTGGAATGTGGTATGTGCATGTGGGTTGGCGCATGTAGGATATGATAAGGATTGAAGTTTTTTTAATTGTAAGATTGAGTTGCTTTAGTTTTAATGTGTTGTTATTAATTTTAATTAGTTTAATGTGGCTTAATTATGTAATGTTTATTACATGCTTTTGTTAAATAAAATAGTATGAGCACCCAGCCCTCCGAGGTGGAGGGTCGGGGAGCGGGGGCAGGGGCAGGGGGCAAGAGGATGGGAGTCAGGGTGTGGGAAAGCGGAGGTGGGGTTGCAGGGGAAGGAGACGCCTCCCCCTGGGGCGTGCCCTCTCCGATGCCCGACGGTGCCGGCCCTGGCTCCCTCCCCTCCACAGGCCCCGCCGGACTGCTCCGGGCGTAAGCGGGGCCCGTCAGCTCGCCCGGGCGAGCCGGGGGGGATGCCCCCGGGGCCCGAGCGCAGGTGACAACTGCTGGCAGAGGGGGGGCGGCCACAGGGACTGGACGGCTGCTGGGGGCGCCGCCGATGGTCTGGATGGCGCCCTCCTGGGTCCCGGGCGTCCCGGGCCTCCCTCCTTGCCGGGCCAAAGGGCAGTCCCTCCGAACGTGCCCCGTCGCCCGGCAGAGGTAGCACCGGGCTTCCCCCATAGTATAATGGACCCAGTACTGGGTCCCTTGGTGGGGTTCCATAAACGACCCCTCGAGCGCCTCCACGCCCCGCGCCACTGCCGGCAGCAGCTGCAGCTGTACCTGCCGGCGGAAAGAGAGGACGTGGTGAAGGGCGGGGTCCTTGCAGCTGAGGGGAAGCGGGCTGATGGTGGAGAGGGGCTTCCCCAGGGAGGCAAGGAGAGGCAGCAGGGCGGAATTGGGGAGGAAGGGCAGAATGGAGGACAAGACCACCCATACGCCCAGGTCCTCCAGGGGCTCCACGGGGACATGGACGTCCCCCACCGCCAGGCCCGTCTCCACCGCCTCCTGGGCGGCGGCCTCCGTGGTCAGGAAAAAGACCACCTTGCCGTACATACGGGAGGCCGCCACCACTGCCGTGGGCCCCACCACCCTCGCCATCGCCCGCACATAGGTTTCCACGTTGGGCGAGGCAGGCACCAGGAAGCACCAGATCCCATGCTTCCTGGTGAGGGTGGGGAAGGGGCCCCGGCCACCTGGGATGGTGCTGGAGGCGGCGGTTAGGGCAGGTGTCTTTGCAGCAGCAGGTGGGGGGCCTGCGTACGCCGCTGCCGCCCCCGGAGCTGGTGGAAGGGACAGCGGGAGGGGATAGAGGGAGAGGAGGAGGGGCCCTAGCCACAGGAGGCATCGCCTTCCGGGCAGGGCCTTTGCCCTTCTTTTTACCCCCCTGGTTCTCTCTGCCGACCGAGGGCGCATCCCTCGGATTAATGGGGGCGGGAGCCGTGGCAGCAGCAGGATCCCTGACGGTCCACCAGAGTTGTCCTTCGCCGGCACCTGGGGAGTGACTCCCGGAAGCTCAGTGGGGAGGGCGGGGCCAGTTGTTGCAGGCAGGGACAGGGCTTTGGGATGGGGGGGGGCGGGGGCATCTACGAGGGGGGTCCCGGTCCCAGGCACACCCGCCATCTTGGGAAGGGGTGGGGACAGTTTGTCCGGGGGGGGGGGTGGTAAAGGAAAGGGAGGGAGAGTAACGGGGAGGGGAGTGGAAGGGGGGAAAGGGGAAGGGGTAGGAAGGGGAAGAAGAAGGGGGGGGGTGACCGCTCCTCCCCGCTAGGCTGGGAGCAGGGGAGGAGGGCACCAGCAGAGGGGAGAGACGGGGGGTCAAGCCAGGCAGGGGCCGTTCACTCACCAGCCCAAGATGGAACCTCGGCGTCCTCTCCGGCTGCACTGGGGGAGGGGCGGAGTTAAATGAACTCGGGAGGGGAGGTGCAGTGTGTGAAGGGGGGGG
>ML675624.1:55717911-55873342 GCA_007922155.1 Mesoclemmys tuberculata | reverse complement strand
TATATATATATATATATATATATATATATATATATATATATATGATGTCTGTCATTGAGCAGCTGCCTCCTACCAAACAGATCCTGAGCAAAGACCTTTCCAGAGACCCTTAAAAGTCAGACTGGCTTGTAGTTGCCATATTTGGAGTGAGATCCTTTGCCTTTATACAGGAACACTATGATGCTGTCTTTCCTTTCTTCTGGTACTCTTCAGGTATTTTGCCTTGTGTCCACACTTTTAAAAATAGTTGATGCAGGCCAGTATTTGCGGGTTCCAAGGCACCTTTGAGCAGCTCAGGTGGAATACCATCAACTCCAGCAGAAAGTCCATTCTGTAACTTTTGAATGATCTTTCATAGTTCCTCAAGTAATATAGGATCAGTTTTCATCCCTGGATCTGCAGCTGTGTGGTTTGCCAGGTTAAGTAGCTCTAGACAGTCATCAGCAGGTTTGTGGTACAGCATAATGTGTCTTCCTTCTGTCCTAGACCTCCTACACTGATGAGCTAGGACAGCCATCTCGTTTCATAATGAGGATGTTAGAAGTCTGTTTTGGCTGCCATCCAGGCATGTGATGGCATGATGTAGATTGCCATTCTTGTCCCTCTGCTTTGTCAGACAGGAAGTTGATGTAAAACTCATGGTCACATTTTGCCATGGCCTGGAAAATGCCATTCAGATGTTTTATGTTCTTGGACATCTCCCTGCTTGCGTGTTTCTGCTTTTTTGCTAATATATCAGAGGCCTCTTCAGAAAGCAAAGGTTTCTTGTGCGACCAACTAAAGCTGATTGTCCTGGTGGTGACATGTTATATAGTATCATGAATACCACTCCAGGTGATGTAGATGTCATCTGAGAGGGCACTGTGGTTATATATGTGAACCTTGATGGCCTGGATGAATTTCACGGCCTCAGCAGGATCCTCAGAAAGATGCTGCATGTTTTGCTATTGATGGATGTCCAGCTTGTGAGGAGTTGGAAGATGCAGTGAGAAATGAGAGAAAAACAGCCTATGGTCTGAGTCCTGTGCCACAAAAAACCCAGTAAGATTTCACTATGGAGAGATTTCCGATGAGCAGGTGGTCAGTTTTCTTCAGGGCATGTGCACTGTTTGAAATCCAAATCCAATTATAGTTGTTAATACACTTAGATTAAGAGTCCATAAAGGAAAAGCCCTCAGTGGCAATGTCAAAAGCCAAGAGGTGTTGTCATTGGGAGAACCCAAACCAAAGAGACTTATCCTGTTTTCATATCTAATTTGTTCACAGCCAGTCATGGCACAGAAATCTCCAAACACTAGCAGTTTGGCAGGTGCGGAGTTGCCTGGATTTTTGCGGCTAGCTGGTAGTAGAATGCATCCTTTTACACAGGTGATGCATGTTCTTTTGGTGTACAGGCCACAATGATAGATGTGTCTTCAACAATGTTGGAGCTGAGCTTAAAGCAAGTGTGGAGAGATTGGGATCTATTTGGTTAAATTTTGTGCTAAAGGATGTCTAATAACAAGTGCCACACCTGTGTTCGGTGTGGACCTTCGGGATGAAGGAAAGTTGCTCCTTCCACAGCAACTTGATTGCTTTATGGCAGATGGGCCTCTGTGATGCAAGAGATTATGATCTTGTAATGGGTGAATTTTTTAAAAACAGGTGACTGGTACCCAGTGCAGTTCAGTGTTCGCACATTCCATGTGGCAACACAAACTTGCCTCAAAGGTCTGGTTTAGACTTCCAGGCAGTTGGGATCATCAGGGCTGCATGCAAAACATGCCCTTCCACCTGGAGTTGGTATTAAGAGGGGATTTAACCCTGCTACTCTTGTTAGGGTCTGTCATTTCATTCTGCCTCATTGGGACTGGGGAGACATAGAGATGCCATTGATTCTTGGGGTGTGGATGGCAGTAATTAAGATTTAGTGCTTCTTCCAACCTTTGTGGCCCATGAACCCACAGTTGCAGATCATACACCTTCACCACCAGGAAGAAACTTGGCCCTCGTCTGCTGGGTCTGTTATTGGCCTTCACTGATTACCCTGAGATGGTACCCTTACTGGGTACAAAAGACTGGGGATTTGGTATGACCACTACTGTGTCCAGCTCTGGTGTCCATAATTGTTGAGAAATTGGAGAGAGTTCAGAGAAGAGACTTGAGAATGATTAAATGATTGGAAAACATGCCTAACAGTGGTAGGCTTAAGGAGCAAAATCTATTTCTCCACAAAGGGAAGGTTAAGGGATGCCTTGATCATAGTATATAATTACCTATATGGGAAACAATTATTTGATAATGGGATTTTTAAACTAGCAAACAAAGATATAATAAAAGGTTGGTAGGACACTGAGGTTAGGCATATTCAGAGTTGAAATAAGGCATAAATTTTTAACAGTGAGGACAATTAATCATTCAAACAATATAAGAAGGGATATGGTGGATTCTCCATCACTGACAATTTTAAAATCAGGATTGGCTATTTTTCTAAAAGACATGCTGCAGTTCAAACAGGAATTATTTTAGGGAAATTCTATGACCTCTGTTATACAGGAGGAGAGACTAAATGATGACAGTGGACCCTTATGGGCTTAGGACCTCAGATATCACAATGATTAGGATATAGGTACAGATATATGGAGAGAAGTGTGATCACTGACTAAATCATCATTGAAGTCTTTAGAAGCTTTTCACTGGCTGTCATGGGCACTAGATCTGGTTCTTAGCCCTCACAGAAACAGTCAAGATAGATTACAAGACTACACAGACTTGCAACTTCTGGTCAAATATAGTTGGTGCTTGACCTATATTTTATCTTTCACCTGTATGTGGGTATGATGCTTTATTTCCTTAAAACTTGTGTATTGGGTAACAACAAAGCTAGCTAAATAATTGCCAATGCATGCATTTGATGAATTCTGACTTTTTTCTGTTAAAAATTGTCTTGAGGAAATTGTAATTTTCTGAATATTTTAATTATTCAAAATGATTCCCAACCTGATTTCTGAGAACTTTGGATGATATTTTATTAATGAGCAGTTTGTTTCAAGAATTCACTATTTATAACTGAAACTGAAACTTTGTGACTGGTGACCTTCATCATGTGGTATCGCTGTGTTACTTATCTGGAGGAACATAATTTTATGGGTGGCAGGGTCTACCTTGGGTGGAAAAAACGAGCATTGGGCTTGACTGCATGCCAAGCTCCTATAACCAATCATATGCATTCTTTAAAATGTTTTACCATGGATGCACTTAACCTTTTTTCACTAAGGTTTATTCTACTCTAGAGATTCAGGAGAATCCTGGGTAAATGAAGGAAGAGCACTGGAATAGAACACATTTCTCTAAAAGGAAAACCAGTCATATCATTTGGCATACACAGATTTTTTCTCTATAAAGTAAGTACACTGTCATGATTAGTGCCTTCAAGTTCATGTAAATTAAACTTATATCCCTTTAAAGGTGATGTTACACTGATAGAGCAGTGTAAAATGGCCTTAGTATATGAAAGAATCAAGCCCCTTGTTTCATCAACTATGCAAATGCAAAATGAGTACAAAGGTTGTGCAAAATACTACAATTCTGATTTGATAGCATTTTATATCCACTTTTCAGTCATTTTGCACTCATGTGAGTAACTACACAAGTTGCAAGACAACCATGGATTAGGCCCAATTTGTCTAAACAACTTTAACTGAAGCTTTTAGAAAACGTTCATCTGCTGTCCTTAGAAGTCTTTTTAAAAAGTTTAAATTCCTATTCCTCAGTCTTTTACGTACTACACTTGAAAGATGGATTGATTTGCATTATGAAGACAGTATGAAAGCAATATTACAATTTCTTTACTTTCTTATACTCAGAATATATAAAATCCATTTTGTACCAGTATCCTTTTCCCCATGAGTAGTATGAAGAATGAAGCATAACAAGAAGTGAATCTCGTACCCCTCCCCACCACCCCAACATTTTATGCAATCTGTTCCCAGCTCTGTTCTAACTTGTGGCTAGAGTTATGCGTGTTCAAGAATAGCCATATTTTTATGATGCAAATGACTCACATTTTTTTTTAAAAGTGAACCAGTTCTTCAGGAGCAAGAATGGTACTGTCTTCTGAATCAGGCTTCCAGGGCACCTTGTCATATTCTCAAATATTTCATCTTCTTCACAAGTAAACAAAAGGTAAGAGTGGAATTCATAAACAGTATTCCAGTCAATGATATTATAAATGTCTGGTGATGTCTTTAAATACTGTTTTATTAAAGGAGTTGGGAAAACAATCCTGTATTTATTATTGCTTTATCAATTCTATTTATCCTCACCTTCCTTCTTGAGGTTCAGTAGCCCTACAGCAAATATCTTACCTATTACTCTTGTGTCATTTGTAGGCTTCAGATACCAGAATTAGGAATCCAGCTTCTGAACTACATACACTGTGGTCTTAAAGCCTCTGTGCTTTCTTGCCATTCTTTGCATTTTGGTATCTCTCAAGTGTATTCAAAGATGGTGTTTGTAACAGTTACCAACCTGTTTGCATATCTGGTACAAGAACTGTATTACACCTATGGGAGATATTTAATTTTGCATTATCTTTAATGGTAATTAATGTTACATGTTGAAATAGAGGTTCATTGTGAAATCCCCAAAACAGTCAAGTGGAAAACACCTGTAGGCAACAATAAAAGAGAGACAAATCTGGAGTTTAGACCCCAAATTTGATGGATCTCATATTTGTTAATTTGTTAATTTTAGCCAAAGGACATGAGAGTAACGCTGTATTCTTATTGAAAGGACCATGCCATATTTAAAGTCCATTCAAAGCAAATTGAACCTTAATTTCAAAAACTACTTCCTTTCTCTTCATCACTTAGGCTGGGATGAGGTGAATGAGAGATGATGTTGGTGGCTCCTGTTCTTCTAGTTCAATTTACTCATGACTTCCCACACTACCTGATGCGCATACGTCAGGTAGTTTGGGAGGGCTCCTGCCTTTGACATCTTAGTCACTTTGAGATCCAGGCAGAGTAAGTTAGCATCAACTGAATATGCATCTGTCCCCATATGTATGGTCATCAATCACAGCTGAAGAGCAATGTGTTTTGAAAGTCTGGAATAGGGGATATATTAGTTACCCATCACCTACAGTTTAAGCAAAATAAACTTATTATCTACTGCTATAACAATAGCATTAGTTTAGGGGTTGGTGAAAGTTTAGTAAATGAACTGATGCACCAACAATCAACAAGAACCTTGGGCTGGGCTTCACAGTAATGTTCTCACAGACATCAAAGGTAAGAGATCAGCTATGTATGTGTGCAGTGTATGCATTTTTTCTGTTTGGAAATATGATTTTGTTCATACCATTTGTAACTAATATTACACACACAAAAAAAAGTTTAAGCAGAAGCAGATTCTGCTTCTTAAGGAAGCAGAATTCTCTGCTTCCTTAAGAATGTCAGCTTTTATGACATCTAACATCCTGTCATGCAACACTGCCTCTAAAATCACCAATGTATTCCGACTTGGATGAAAGGTTAAGTGGCTTTGCAAATGAGAGGGGTATTGCTGAAGCTAGCTGAGTCATCCCCTTTTACATCACCCTCATCAAACCAGCAGTATGTACTTTTCTTCCACAGTGTCTGCTGACAATGACATTAGAGTGTAGTACCTTGGCCCCTGTAAAATAGGTTCATTTTTGAATGACAAAATTACCTCAAAAGAGTCAGTTAATATTTCAGCTGAAATGAGAAAGTCACAAGAATTCTCTTGGATCTTTCTCTAGATTTAATGCTGTCAATGGAAACCCTTTGTAATAATTGTTATAAAAATAAAAGGAGTAATACTACTGGTTTCCTTAACTCCCTTCAATCAAGGATCTCAAAAAGCTCTACAAAGTTTAATCACATCCTGTAAGGTAAATAAAGGATATATGTAAGTATGTGTGTCTTTGGCTGATGGCTGCTGTCACTGCACTAGAACTGGAAAAAGTAAAGAGAAGGGCAACAAAAATGATTAGGACTACAGAACAACTTCTATATGAGGAGAGATTTAAAAGGCTGGGATTGTTTATATTAGAAAAGAGATGACTAACAGGGAATATCATATCGGTCTATAAAATCATGGTGGAGAAGATGAATTAGGAAGTGTTATTTACTTCTTCATATAGTACAGGAATGAAATTAATAGGCAGCAGGTTTAAAACAAATGTAAGGAAATACTTCTTCACACAACCACAAGTTGACCAAGTTAAAAGTTTTGATAAATTCCAATTTGCACATGCTCAGTTGAGTTTGGCAGCTAAATACTCCAAAAAATCATAGAATTATAGAAAATTAGGGTTGGAAGGCACCTCAGTAGGTCATATAGCCCTGTCCCTTGCTCAATGCAGGACCAATACCAACTAAATCATCCCAGACTGAGCTTTGTCAAGCCACACCTTAAAAACCTCTAAGGATGGAGATTCCACCACCTCTCTAGGTAACCCCTTCCAGTGCTTTACCACCCTCCTATTGAAAAACTTTTTCCTAAAAAGCCTGTTTGTATTG
This sequence comes from Mesoclemmys tuberculata, assembly GCA_007922155.1. NCBI lineage: Eukaryota > Metazoa > Chordata > Testudines > Chelidae > Mesoclemmys > Mesoclemmys tuberculata. The sequence goes on along the minus strand of ML675624.1, from coordinate 55,866,815 downwards.
ACCATGGTCCGTCTCAATGTGGCAGGGGTTAAGCAAGGTTTTCCCTGCAATTGCTGCAATCACAGGGTGCCCGAACTGATAGAATGGAAACCCATCTCTCCTACGCTCTTAATGCTCCCTCAACTGGTTTTCAGGCAGTTTGGAGAGGAAGCAACCTCACTTGAATGCAGAGAGGACAGGAACTGGCTTGAGTGAGGGGGTGAGACTGGCTAGAAAAGAAACATTTTTTCCACAGGTCCCCTGCATTATTCAGATCACAAGATGGCCAATGTTCACTGAATGAGCAGTTGTTCAAATTTTGATTTATTTTCATTGTTCATTGTGTGGTCCCAGGCTTTAGTTACTGCTCACTATTCAAACACTACTCTGAAAAGAGAATTATTAATTTTCTCATGGGCTTCTCTGTGGCACTCCTCACTAAAATATCTGAATGCTTTACAAATATTAGGGAATGTATTTTCTATTTACTTATTCAATTTATTTTTGATTATTCAATATTTTGTTTTACCTTAAATTATTCAATGGGTGACCCCATGCCCTATTTTCTGCACACTTTCAAGTCCTGCTCTGAAGGCAAAATTATTAATTTCATCATGGAGTTGTCTATGGTAATTAACACTATCGTAAATCAACACACCACCAAATATTAATTTATTTATTTTCACAACACTTGTGAGGTGGGGGGTGGTATTATCCCCACTTTACAGATGGTGAACTAAGGCACAAAGAGATCAAGGTCAAAAGTATCCACTAGTTTTGGGTGCCCAGTTTCAGATATTTGTTGCTTGATTTTTCAGCAAAGACAGCATTTTATAGCAATATCTATGTTCGAAGTACAGCACCTATTGACTTCAGTTGCAGCTGTGAGTGCTCAGTACTTCTTCAAATTAGATTATGAAATCTGAAACTGGGCACTGAGAAAAATGAGGCGCATACTATTAATGACCAACTGTAAGGATTGGTTTAAAAGACTTGTCTGGGATCACCTAGAAACTGTAAGGGCCCTTATGTGTATGTAATATGATACAATCTTTAATTACAGTAACACACTATTATTTTTTCCCATAGGCACCATTCCCATAGTGCACAGGATGGATCTGCTCTGGAGATGAATTAGGATTGTGCAGTAAATAGACTGTTATCTGTAGGATTTGCTTCATTTAGTGAGTGAAGCAAGGGATTACAGGAAGAGAAAGGTTTCTTTCTTGGTTAAGACCCTAGAATGCAGTCCTGAAGAACAGCATTCTACTCTGGCCTATGTCACAGAGTTCCTATGCAATGCTGGGCAAGTCACTTAAACCAAATATTTCAGAGCTGGCCACTAATTCTATAATGAGAACCATAGGAAAGCCCATGAGGAAATGAATTCTCTTGTCTTCAGAGCAGAGTTTCAATAGTTCACAGTAAATAAGGCCGGGGGCCATGAGTTGAACTATGAGGAGAAAGCAAAGGAAACCATAATTCAGATATATCCTAACATTTAAGTGCTTGTTTTTCAACTTTAATAGTGTTCTTTTAACATAGTTCTTGTGTGGAATTTGTGTGTGTGTGTATAAACACTCACAAAAGTAAACACACACACACATATGGATTATTTTCCCCATTGCTTCAATTACTTCTCGGTAGAAAACAGTAAAGCGATGTTATACCACAATTTAAAACAGAAAGTAAAGATTGTGTCCAATTGAAACAGTTGTAATGAATCCTCTGGGCAGTCCTTAAAATATGCAGATCTTTGTTCTAACTGGAACTTATTGTCCTTGAATGGGCATACCATGATCACTGGGGCAGTGTAAGAACCTGAACAGAAAATAATGGAATAGAACAGAACAGATGGACAATAATGAAAACGTAACATTGTGCAATTCACTATAGAGAAGGAGAGCAGAAGAGGGGGAGCTGTATTTTAATTAATAAATATTCATACTTGAATTATATTATTATCACTGTTCCCTGACTTTTTTTATCTGCTGACATGGTAAGCAATTCCAAAGCACTACTGAAATTTACATGATCAAAAACACTGTTGCAATCTCAAGATTTAGATTTTTTTTAAAACAGAAAATATTTTAAAAGTTAACTTTCTTACAGTGTGTGCACTTAAAAAAGCTGATTCCAGTTTTAAAGGTATTGCAAGTTTCAGAAATATTCCAGACAGTGAAAATGAGGAATATCACTAGAATTGATATTATCTCTAGACCCAGAATGACATTTTTAAGTTTCCCACACTACATGAATTCACACATAAATACAATATAGCACTGCAAATAAAAATATTGCTGTTAATCAAAGTAATGTGGTTCTGCTTATCATTAATACCTCCCCCACATATTGAAAAGAAGGGCTGCAGTCAATAACATTGACCAACAAAGTTTTGAAAATCAATTTGAATGAGCATCACAAAGTGTGATGCTTAATATTTTAATCCAGATTACATCAATTATTGTCTCTTTGCAATTTTCCTTTTTCACAAGAATTCATGTGGTATTTTGGCAATTCTGTTTCTGGAGAGAATCATTAAGTTATCCAAAATTTTTGAACCTCCACAGTCGTTTAAGTTTTGAGGGAAAACTGGATGAGTTCTTCGTGTTGCCTCAAAAAATGACTCCAATCAGAGACCAAGGGAAACAGCAAATTTTCCTGCTCCCCACAGAGCCCCCTCTATTTAAAACCTTGCATCACAAACCTAAAATACTACTGCAAGTCTTCCCAGGACTAAACATTTGCTCAAATTCTAATAAAAAGAATATGGAAGATTATGTATAAAAGCACCATTTTATGATACCTGCAAAATATAATTTTATCTGAACAAGTTTATTCATCATTAGAATTATACATCTTACTTGGTGATGTGGACAATGGGGTATCACAGTCTAGCAAGGGATGCATACAAATTAGTCCTAGAAGCTAAGACAAAACCCTGTGTTCATTTCTTCTGTTTGGGAGGTGGTTGGTTAGCTCCCCAACCCTCACCAAACTCTATTACACTTTAAATTTTTTTTCTCTGAACAGCCGTGATCATGATGGATTCCATTTATTTTCACTATGCTTCCCACAGACTGATTGTTCACCAGTAGGGCTTTAAAAAAATCAAAACAGATTTGACATGGCTCACCTGTCACACAGATTTTTGCAGGTTCAATTTACAGCACACAACAAAGATTAAACATTCTCTAGAAAGAGAAAGAAGCTTGGGAAAATGTTCCCGTGGAAATATTTGGTGATTATAGATTAAAATTAGATGCTTTGTGAACAACACATTAATAAAACTAGGTTTGATTTTATATTTTTAAATCTTTGGAATAACATAACTGCATTTTGAAACTATGCACAGTAAGGAGATTCTGCATTGAGTTCAAAACATATCAGAGAGAGATTTTCCCACACCTGACCAGGAGCCACATGGTTTGCATCTTTGCTCTGCAAACAACTAATTTCCATTGTCCGTTTGGATTTTATTTCTGTTGGTATCTCTTCAAAGCTCCCCTTCCCCAACAGGGAAGGCCTTCACTACATTTGAACTCATTTTCATCCCCAGGAGACATAAACCCTAACAGTACTTGAAAGTTCATTGAGTACTAGAAGTTGTTACTTTTCCTCTTTGTCACCTCTGACTTTCTGGTCCCATGGCAAACTTATCAGAATATAGTGAGGGTTGGGAGAAGACTAGTTGGGTGGTTTGGATGGTCATAAACATATACATTTGACTATGAAGTACATGTGATATTGTATATTCATTTTCATCTCCAAGGCAGTCAAAATACCTGGAACAGTAAATATAATATGAATAAAAGATGCAGACCAGTAGAGCAACAGATATGTAAATTATCACTGACTTATTAAAAAAAAAAAACAATGACAGTCCTATAGCACTTTAAAGACTAACAAATTTCTGCAGGCATAAGCTTTCATGGATGCAATCCACTTGGTCAGATGCAGCCCACAAAAGCTTATGCTTGCAGAAATTTGTTAGGCTGGGTCTACACAGACACTACACTACACATCGATTGCGGTCTGTATAGATGCGCTCAGTTGATCCAGGAAGCGACGCAGGAAAACCACCCCGATAAGTGGAGTAAGCTGTTCCCTTTGACACAGTGCAGTATGGACACCGCGCAGAGGAGATGCTGCAAAGTCAATGGGAGATACACAAGTGATTTACGTCACCTGCATATCTCCTGTCAACTGTCGCCGAATCGCAAAGGTAAGTGTAGACTGGGCCTTAGTCTTTAAAGTGCTACAAGACTCTTGTTGTTTTTGTTGTATACAGACTAACACAGCTACCCCTCTGACATATTAAAAAATCATATGGAGATCTTTAGTGGGAATCTTCATTTTTAATACTCCCAGTTTCTTTTATTGAGACAAATACAGTTTTCTACTTCTTGAATAGTTTCCTAGGCTGAAGAAACCTAAATCATGCCTTCTCAAAAAATGTTCTAAAGTTGCTTAGTTCACAAACCGTCTCAAACTTTTTGAATATCCTAAATGATTCATGAAACTCAAATATTTCTGAGTTGTACATGCCACAGAGACACATAATAAAATTCCCACTGCTGACAAAACTGGTAAAAAGGCAAAACACTTTGGTGGTGGTGTTTTTGCTTTACATTTTTCAGAGAAACAGAAGGCAGTTCTCACAGGCAAAGGGGAAAAAAGGCACTGGCATTTATTGTCTCTGTGTAATATTTTTCTCTAACTTGGGTGATATCATGAAAACTCTGTTGTTGTTGGAGTTTTTTTGTTCCAAGGATGGAAATCTACCATTTTCATTACACAAAGCTATGTTTGCAGACAGATGTTTTGTCCTGGTTCAGACTTCCAAATGCATATGAAAACATGCTTGTCAGGTGCCCTTACCCCATGAAATAATCTCAAAGAGTATAACGATGAACCCTTTAATTCCAGAGATGGGCAGTTATTCTCAGGAGTAGTCCCAGTGAAAAGAATAGGACTTGTAGTGTGAGGTTATATTTAGCATGAGAAATTGGTCCAGAATGAAAAGGGACCAGTTCTAACATTTCTATCATCCTGCAGTAAAGACAGACCTGTTGTTGTCACTGTCATTTTAATGGGTTTTCTTGATAGCGTAACAGTGACTTTGGGTTTTATTACTTAACTGATAATCAGAAAGTTTCCACATGCCCACATCTGAGCTTTTATTCTTGTATTACAGCACAGCCAAGTTTTGAGCTTACACAGCTTTTTGAAAGGACTTACTCTAAATTCCACTACAGTATTTCAAAGCTTGCACAGCTCTGATCAATATCTTGTTCTACTCTCTCAGGGGTCCGTAAGTTTTTCTTGCCTTACTGAGACAACAAGAATGATAAATGTCAGTTGGGGATGACTTTGGGATTGCAACACTTTTCCTTGATCCATCTTCCCACTCACAGTTATTCTTAGTTCTTCAAGCTTCAGGTACGTTAAACTAGAGTTCTTTAACAGGTTCTGTCTGTCTGTTTCTCTCTCTCTTTTTCATCTGATACTTTTTCACTATTCTTTTCCCACCCTCAACACTATGTATGCAAAAGAAAGATGTTAATAAGATGGTCTAATAGTGTTTAATTACAACAGAAAGAAGAATTAGGTAATCTCAATTGAATCAAGAGGAGAGTAGCAAATATAACAAATTTAATATCTTTATCTGGAAAAATTAGAACAGTCCATTAACTTAAAAAAAAAACAACAACCCAAACCTCATGATTTTTGGAACAAATGAGTGATGTAATCAGAAACATATTAAATTGCTTTCTAAGTGGCAGCAAAGACTTTACCTACTGTACCATGACATGTGGCAAAAGATCTGGATCGTCAGTCACATAGACTGAAAACAATAACACGATCATTGTTTCCATATGAAAAATTACTTACATTCTAAACTTCTGTATTTCTAAGTATCTTTACATTATGGTTTGATTTTTCTGATTAGAAATATAAAACAAAAGCAGGATTCCAATTTTCAGTCCAGTTTGGAATTAGTCATAGGTGAATTTCAGAAGGTTCAGAGTTTCATTTCAGTTAATTTTAGATGTTTGAGCAAACTTTCAACAGTTCTGTTAGCTGGCTACAGTATATGGGTCACATGCTGAAGAATTTGGTTAGCTTAGTGTTAATCCAGAGCTACACTGGTGTAACTCAGATTAGATTCTAGCTTCATATATGCAAATATAGGTAAAGGATGCAAGATGATATGACAAGAAAGAATAAATGTACCTAAGGTGAAATTTAAGGGCAAGTGACTGAAATCAGTGAGGAAATCAGAAAGTACAAGCATTAGGATTTGATTGCTTTTTGGACAGAGGGTTAATAGGCCAGGGAAAAAGTCAGGCCTTGACATAGGATGTGAAGATATTAAGGTTTTTAATTCTGTACAAAGGGCAGGGAAGGCATTCAAATGAGTGGAAGGACCATGGAAAATTAAGACTGAGATTAAAGTGAGGGAGGTAAAAGGAAGAAAAACTCAGTGGAGGATCCTACAGATACAATGCCAGATGCAGAGTTTGTAGTGGATTAAAAAATTGACAGACAGCCAATTAAGTTTTCTGAGGATAACAGTGCCAAGGGTGTACTTTCAGCCCAAAGCTGAGTGCCAATCACAATTAGGGCCATATCCTACATAAACTTATGTGAGTGCCTCTTCTGCCCACCCCAGACCAAGTAATGGCCAAACATACTCCAGTCACTTACCTTTTCCTGGAGTGGATTGTGGCCCTGTGACAAAGTGCAGGGTGCAAACAGGTGAGCCTGCACTTTGATCTCTCAGATGTTAATTAGACCCCCTTGAGAAAGTTGATGGAGGTAATTAGACAGTCAGGCTGGCCAGCTGGATGGCCTAAAGAGCCATTACCCTATCAACCCAAAATTAATAAAGAGGCAGGAAGGTGGGTGGGGAACCAGGGTTAGTTGAGTTCAGTAACACAGAGGCATCAAGGGAGGAAGACCTGTGTTCCCCTCAGGTCCTAGGGAGAGGGCCAGAAGTTCTGTTGACTCTGTAAATAAACTGTTGCATGGGGATTGTTGGACAAACGGTGGAGGAAACTTAAAATAAAAGAGTAAGGTGAAGGCACAACCACTGGAATTTGTTCTATTTCTGCAGGGAGAAAGTTGGAGGGCAGCCATACCCTGTGACAGGCCCAAAGTAGGCAAAGAGGGTGTAGAAGAGGTTGGACCATACCTCCATCCTTCCTACACACTATCTGGTAGCATTGGCTCATGGGAAGTAAACTACAAAATGGTACAAAAACTCTATAAAATGGAATTGAGGAGCATTTCATAATAGTGCATAGCAGGACACTTTCAGTCCTGGCATGCCTTGGGACTCTGGGCAGCATTCTACCCCCATGATACAAGAAGCTTCCAGTGTCTCCTTTTAGGACACAACAGCTCTATGTTACCTGTGCAGCGCACAATTGAGGCATTAGAAAGAATCTTTCATGGAGCTCTCATTGTCTTTCTAAAGCAGCGCATAGATTTCTTTCTGCTTCTTATACATTTATACTTGCACTTCTTTTTTCCTATGCAAAGGGTGATTTCAGATGGGATTTTCAAAAGTATCCAAGGGAATTAACCACCAAATTCAAAGTGGATTTCAAAAGGAGCTGGGCACCTAACTGACTTAGTCCTTTCTGGAAATCTCACATGAAATGCATTTATACATAAAAGATCAGACTTAAATATTTGTATTGAAGTTCATGTCTTTTAAATGTTAGTATAATGTAGTAGGTGTGTAATGTAATGGTAATACAATTAGCTTACAATTTCATACCCTGAATTCAATTTATTTGGCCTTTTATTTCTAATAGAAGACAATAAACTGTTCTTGTATTGACCATAATAGACTCTCATCTAGCAATCTGAGCAAAGCTGAGTCCATAGCGTTAATGTTAGAATTACCTGCTGGCTAACATCTATGTTTTTTTCTGGGAAGGCATTAGGAAATCTGTTGACATGCACACTGCTATTTTCATCACATTTAGAAGCCTCGTATAATCTTTCCCATCTAATAAAGGCTCTAGAAATCAGTGCTGACAAGAAATTAGAATTGAGTGTCTTTAGGTTTGTATCACGTATTGTCTATAACAAATGGTAATCTGCAAGTGTTTAGTGTCTGCAGAAGTATTCAGTTTTATTATTCTATGAATAAGATGATGGTAATTTAATATTAGAAATATTGATAATTGCACCAAGAATAGTTTTTATTCAAAATGTGTGCAATTTAATTTAGGTGAGTCAACACATATAATTGTATTGGACTAGTTTCTAGTTTGCCTCCCTACTACAGAACTCTGCAAAAAAAAAAAAAAATGGAGCTGACTTCTGAAATGTAGACAGAGAAAGTGTCTTTGAAAAATGCTTTTGCCTTAGACCTCTGAATAGATGAAAATATTACACAGAGAGTTAATTCCTCTCACCCACCCATCCCTACCACAAGATTATAACCACAAGGAAATCTTGGTAAAAGTCAGTGGACTTACAGAAAGAAAATGTATATAAAATGTTTCAATATGTGTGCATAACTTTATGAACTATTCTGCCATTATCTTGGTAGAATAGCTACTGTACAGATATGTGGAAACAAAATAACTTATTCTTTTCTAATAGTGTAGCAATGGGTGCTCCATATTGGAAAGCTAGACTGAGTCTTAAATGTGCAAATTTTGGACTAAGTTCTCGATACTTTTCTCCTGGCATTTGTGGCCTCACTTCCAGACAAAACAACATAATAACCCTCTCTCCAGTATAGTATACTGTAAAATTCACGTTTTTCTTTTCATCTTGAGTCCAGTCAATGAATGTTAGCCAGCGTGTAATTCACTAGGAAGCCTTTGGAAGAATTTTTTGAACTGATGTTTGCTACACAGTAAACAACTAATTGCAGCTTGATTTTTTTTTTTATTATACCTGGTTAATTTTATTTTGCCAGTTGATAGCCAGATTATTATTGCTAAATTGCTGGACATAATAAGAAAAAGTAAAGATGTAAAACTAATAAAATACAGGTATTATTTTGAGCCTTGATCAGTAATAAATTTTAAAAGACTAAGTTTTTAGTTGAATGACTAAGCTTATGACATTTGACATGATGCTAAATTTTATAATTTGTGAGATCATTTGAATCATTTATTATTTGGAAGAAATTTAAATTAAAGAACTTAATTTTTCCTGTAAATACATAAGTAGTTTAAATCTTTTTGGCACATCTATCCATAAATATGTAAATATTTTTTTCATTTATTAGTAACTTCTTAAAACATAATTTTCTTCTTGACAACAGCAGGCTAATGAATGTAAGATGCAGTGTTCAGATCTTCATGAAAACTAAAAATAAATTCAGTCAATTAAGGAGCCTGTGCAACTAACTCTTCATGTATTAAAGCTGAATATGGAAGATAACTATAATATAAGGTTATTCCCCAGGGAGTAAAACACAATGGCATGCCACTTCAAATGAATAGCTGCAAAGTCGGAAAATAAATAGAAAACAGGGATTTTTAATAACAAGCAGGGTTATGTTTGTTTTCACTACTGTTGCAGAATAATGCAGGAAAAGTATTTATAATTTCAGATTCAAGAGCAACTGATTTTTTTTCAAGATGTCATGTACAATATTCTCTTACAATCTTCTCAGACCCAATTAAAAGTTCTGTAATAAAAATGACTGTCTGAGCAGATTTGATAAAATATGGCTCTCATTCTAACAGATCATTTTCTTCTTCTGACCTTGATAGAGCAATAAATGTTAATGAGACACTGTTAGTTCCTTGAGTTTTTGCAATATATACAAGGAGACCACCATAACAAATTCACCTTTTGACATCTGTGATCTGGCAGACCTGACTTCCATAATGGATGTTCAGAATCCCAATTCTCCCAAATCAATAACACATGTGTCAAAAATAAATAGAAACCTGCCTTTAATACACTTATCTAACTAAGGATTTTCCCATGAAATTAAAACAAGAGACATTAATTAGTGTGTTGAATGGTAAATCCCTAGGATTTCTCCAGACTCTCACTGGGCAGGCATATGAAGGACACCTGTAGACTATACCCCTTCATGAGTTGGAAGCAAACTCTTTTCGCATGCCCAACCAGCTCCATCATTCAGTGGATTGGGACTGAGTTGTGACCTTAGATTTTTCTTGTCTGTCCTTAACATGTCTTGCATCCCAGGTAATATACAGAGGGAGCAGTGCTTGCACTTCAGGAAACACAGGGAATGCAACTGTACCCAACTGCTCTGCAGGGATGCAATTGTGACACCACCAACCTAGCCATCGTACTAGGGATTAAACTAGGGACCTCCAGAGATAAAAAGCATGAGTCTTTACAACTTGAGAGAAAGTTCTATATCCTCTGTAGATTGGGGTGGAACACACTGACCAGTGGATGATACAAGATGGGCCAGGACACATTTTTTATATAAAGAAATCATTACATTTGGGGGACATCTCTAACAACCAGCTCACCAACCCTCCTCAAAATCCTTACACTTCTTAGTCTGGCCCTCCACATAATGGCGTGTTCATGGTGGACAGGAACTGATTACATCAGAAGGGGAGGGATGCAGTGAATATTGTTTGGTAGGTCCACTCAAAATTGCAAACTCACTTCTGATAGTTAAAGTGGTCAGATTTCCAGCTGACCTGAGATTTGAGCAGTCTGCTACTCATTCAGGTATTTGCTGCACTATCGTTGTTCCTGCCATGGTTGTAAGCACAGCAATGCTGCAACGAGATATCCCCTCTTTTCTTTTCCATTAGCACCCCAAGCCATGCAAAAGGGACATGCACTCCTTACTGGTGACACTGCAGCAGCATGTGAAAAGGAAAGAATACAAGGCCAAGGTGCCAATGGACTGAGTAGTAGACCAGCACCAGTTGCAGCCCACCTGTCTCACATCGAGTGCCTGTCAGGGTTTTCAACAGCCAGTATTGGGAGGAAGCTTCTCCAACCTGCACTCTACCACCAACATTTGCCCTCTGCATTTATCCCATTCTCTGTAATCCTTACAGAGATTAATTGAACTGCTGAGCTGTACATTGAATCATTAAGCAGAAGAACTGATGTGGATTAATCACATATGCACAGTAGAGTATACTCATTGCCAGTTTCTGATCACAGCAAACCTGTAATTTTAAATGAAAAATGGAATGAAAGTATAAAATTCTGTTCTAAGTGCAAAAGTTTCAAAATCAAGTGTATTTGGATCTGATTCTTAGGCCCTGGCCCATTTGTATTTGAAACAAAAATAGTTGGTCATATGGCAGATGTCTTTATTGTGCAGCACTTCCTTATATTTCATTACATAATTTAGGAATTCTGGAAGAATAGTTTGATATTAAAAGCTTATTTTGCAGGTTCCCTTAAGCAATCTAAAACAAAGCCAGTGGCAAGTAAGATTACAGTATCTGTGAGTCAGCCAAGTCAAATATTTTAACTAACACACCTCTAGTTTCCAGATAAAGTTTCTTAAGCTAAAATCTAGGTCTATATATATATTTCATAAACCTTTTGCCCAGTCTGAATAAATTATTCATTTACTTTGAACTTCCCATGAAAATGGTGTTATGTTGTAGTCCTTGTCTACAAAATAGTACTTCTTTAACGTTAACAGAGAGCTGAGGTGAACAGCACTATGTATGGGCTAAGTTCAGGTTATTATTTATTTATTTATTTATTTATTTACAATCTTTGAGGTTTTGAACATATTTCACAAGGAAAGAAAATTTGATCATACTGAATAAAGTAGGCAATGTCTGATTTCTTCATGACAGAAGCTAAACATGATTGCATCTTGAATGCTGTGTAAAGAAACACAAGTCTCAAATCACCATAATTCATGTCTAGAGGAATTGTATAGGTACCTCAAGCAATGTAGAAGCCTCAATGAACACTGTATTTTTGGAGATTTGGGCTTAGAGAGGAAAATGGGTGAAGAATACAAAAGAGATGGTGATACAACAATCCTTTTTGCTTCACACAAGGAATAGGTGCCAAGAAGAGGAATGAGGGCAGGTACATAGGCCAAGAAAAATGTGATCAAAACTTATTCTACACATACAATAATACACATACCATAACACAGCAGTTCAACATAATATACAAAAAATAAGAAACAGACTAATAATGAAAATGACCATTTGCTATGAAAGCATGCTCATGATATCATGAATGCCTTTTCAGTACAACTTTTTTCAGTGCAAAAAGTGTGCTCAGAAAAAACAAGAGACTGACAAAAAAGCAGCCTAGAAAACATACTCAGAAATGAAAGGAGAAGAACCTGCAAAATAAAAAAGTGAAAACAGACTGTCAAAAACCAAATACTGGATTATACCATAAAGGATGCAGTTCCTCACCTGGAATTCTGCCTGCGACTTCTAGGGAGTACACCTTGCTGTTCAAGCTCTTACACCCTTTAACTGGATGCAGCGTGCAATCTCCCTGGTACGTAGGCAGCTGGATTAAGGGAAATGGAAATGGGGGCAAATCATACTTATTTTGGTCCCTTTTGGAGAGGTAGTACCTCTGCCAACCTTCACATGGAGCAATGACTCTATTTCCCATCCATATTGTGTCTGATGCTTGAGTGAGGGCATTAGGGCTAAGTAGGCTCCTTGCATGCTTTCCCAGTCCACTCTTATATATCCAACAGGGCCAGACATAATCTGGTGTTTAATCCAGAAGGGTATTTGAGGCCTGGTCTATGCTAGAAAATTAGGTCAATTTAACTACATTGGTCAGCGGTGTAAAAAATCCATACCCCTGAGCAACATAGTTAAATTGACCTAAATCCCTATGCTGACAGTTTTAGGTCAATGGAAGAATTCTTCTGTCAACCTTGCAACTGCCTCTCATTGAGGCAGTTTACCTAGGCTGAGAATCCCTCTCGTCAGGGTATAGAGTGTCTACAGTGAATTGCTTGACAGCAGCACAGCTGCAGCTTTGTCACTGTAGCATTGTAAGTGTAGTCAATCCCTGAAACTGAAAAAAGAGGCCAGAGAGAGTGACACAATATAGGTTAGTTAATATGACTTTACCTGCTTACTGTTATCTGCAGGATTTAGAAATGTATAAAAGGCCTAAGGGAACAAAGCCCAAATTGGAAAAACACCAGACCAGAAACTGAAGGATGGGACTGAACGATCAGACCAGGAGATCAGAGGGGGTGATGACCAGGAAGAAAGATAGGAGGACTTCCTTGTGCCCTGGAATGTGGTAACTTCAGCCCTTTACCAATTCTGTCTTGTCTGTTTTTATTGTTTCTGCCATAAATGTGTGTTCAGGCACTAAGAGAGATAATAATTTTGCCTGAAATAAAGGCAAATATCGATTATATACTAAATTGGGTAGATTTATGACTCAGTTTCCCCATTTAACTCCCAACAGTTGTGATAATTGTTTACAGTAGAGTGTCAAATGAAGTCCTATGTGGCTACAAATTTGTTAAAGTAGATCAGGGAGCCAAACTGGAAAAAAACGGGGAAAAGAGTTTTAACTTAAATATCTTAATGGGCAAATTTAATTGATCACAGGCTAAAATTTTGTGAGGATACTACAGAAAACTGCATAGGTTTCTGTTGGCAGTTCACAAATTTCATATGAAAGATTAACCCCTATACTATAAAATAAAGGTAAATTCATAGCCTAAATACTGCCTAAGGGACAAGAAGCAAAAAATAGCTATACCCAGAATGTACTAAAGTAAAAATGAACCTGCAGAAGGGGAACCATGGGAATCAATGCCAAGATCTTATCTTTTTAATCCTTTTATACCATAAGTGATTTAGGTGACAATACCAAATGTAAAGCTTTTTTTTTTTTTTTTTTTTTTTTTTTTACAGTTTTACAGATGGTGCTAACTCACTGGGCCCAGTAAATTATGAGGAACAATGCAATTAGACACTGAGAGAATTAGATCTTTTAAATACTTGGAGTAACAGATGGTAAATGCAGTTCAATGCAAATAAATGTGGAATAATGTTTCTCATAGCGAAGAGTGAGAAGATGGACTATTTGTTAAATGGAAAGAAATACTGCATACTGACCAGGAAAGTGGTTTGGGAGTTGTTGTATAAAAATCCCCAAAGCTTCAAACCTGATGTTCAGCTGTAACAAAGAAAGTAAACATGATGCTGGGTCACGACGCCAGAATAGAATATAAATCAAATGTGTTATTGTCACCAACTAGGCATTACATACAGTACTATATCAGAGGTAAGGATTAGCCTTTGTGTCCTTGATTCACCCTGTGTACTAAGCCTAAGTATTGGAGGATCCTCAGAACTGTGGGGTTATATTACATACCCTATATCATACGTGTCAAGTCTCCCACATCTGGCTGCCATCACGTCACAGCTTGCTGCTTTGAGGAGATAATCTTCAGAATCTTGCTCCTGCAAGGAAATGTTACCCTGCAAGGTGTGAGTCTGCAGATCAGCCATTGCAGAATACCTTATTTATGTACCTTATTTATGCAGTTTCTCTGATCTCATCGTGCTGCATTATTATAAAATCTTGAGGTGCTGCAGAGACACATAATCATTAGACAGGCTGGTAGCAGGCTGAGCGACATGTACAAACCTAGTAGGGGATGGAAGCAGCTTGTTCATACTTAAAGTGTTCAGTGAGGGAGGAAAACTGGGGGAGCTGGAGAGAATGATGGAAAGAATAAGGAAGACGGAACAGTGATGAGAACTATAGAAATAAGGCAAATGACAGAGAGAGAAAGGAGAAAAATGCAGTGATGGAATAATGGAAAATTTTATGCACTGCAATTAGAAGGGAGCAAAAACATCATAAAACAGTGTGATGAATCTGCTAAGCAAGAAATTAACAACTTCTTAGCCTCTTCCGTGGGGATTTTTGACCCTGTAAATCAGAAAAGCAGAGCCAGTCACCTCTTCCAGCCAGTAGTGGAAGGCTGTAGAAACTCTTTGAAAAGATTCAGCCCCAATAAGCGACCTCTCCCTGTCAATGGAAAGGCAATGATGTAGCAGAACAGGCTGTGGCATTGCTTGGTGACCACAGAAGCAGGAGCTGAAGGGACTCGTAGTGTGCTGGGGAGAGAACAAAGAAGCAAGCTTCAGGGAATCTGAGAATTTACATGCACAGCAAGAAGCCAACCAAGGGAGCAGAAGCCTCATGTGGAGCAGGATGTGAATGGCACTCACTACAACTGGATACTGGTCCATGAAGAATGTATGGGAGGCAACAGAGACTGCAGCTGAGGCTGAGAGGGACTTGAAGGGAAGTGTCAGGGACACAGAGCTAGCAGTGAATCCAGAATCCTAAAAGGGACAGGAGGATAACATAGACACTGGAGATTAGCCTAGAAAGTGGTTAGTGTGCTCTGACTTGATGTTGGCTCCAAGAGAATGGACTACTGTCCTTGTAATGGGAGACTATCTGCAATCAGGGATGGGGGAAAGGCTTTTAGTCAAATTACTGCCCTAGTGAACCAGTCCACTAGCAGGAGCAATGTGAGGAACCCTGGCACAATGGCAGGAGAAAAACTGAGACATGCCATGGGCTTGTCCTGGCCAGGAAACTGCCATGGTACCAAATTCCCTCTATGAAAAACGGACTGGATGGCACCCAGGCCTGAATGTAGTTCTTTTGTAAGGGTTTGTAAACAGAGATTTATAAAAAGAAAATAAAGGAGAATTTCATTTTTATCTAGAGTTTTAAAACATCAATAATTACCTTGGCCTGATTATGCCTCCCATGCAACAATTGTTGAGCAGCTGTCTGTGAGGTCAAGTGTTCTGTGTCTTGAAATTGGTATCAGGAAGCTAGGCAGAAACAGGATTAGCACAATTCTAAAGATCTGCACTGATGCAGAGGGAGAGAGAAAAACAGGAGCTTTTATAGTAATGGTGTTCTCCTCATTCAGATAAAGTTCTTTATTCAATGTTAGAATTAAGTGACTTTCTGTGATGCTTTAATACTGCTGTATGACATGGTTTCAGAAGCTGGTTATTGTTTTGAACCAACATAAATAACAGATAAAGAAAAAACTGAAGTTCAGCCATACATAAATCTTTTAGTTTGATAAGCCATAGAATAGCCTGGCTAGATATGCTTTTAACCAGATTCTGAACCACATGAAACAATGCAGAGAGTACTGGAGTACAGGTCAGCTCATTAAATTATGCAACAGGGAATGAAGCTGTAAATACTTATATATCATTTGTCTTTGCTGAGGATGAAAATAAGAATAACTATGACACAGTTCTTAAAAAAGTTAAACATTTCATTGTAAATAGAAATGGAACACACAATTGTGTGTGCATTCACCAAACAGATACAGGCTGTGATAAAATGTTGACGCCTTTATGTGAGTTCAATGTTAAAAATCAAAACATTGTAAATTTTGATATGCGTATGGAAGAATATATAAGAGCTTGTCTAGTACAGGTGCAATTTACATGGGAGTCTGGGCTAATAAAAAGGTAAGTCACTTAACAAGGATTTAGTGAGAGCACAGCACATGAAATAAGAAAGAAAAAATTCCCATGCAGTAAAATAAGTACCATTAATATGGGTGCCTCTTAATGGCACTGATTTCCCTAGCCAGAAATGTGGCAAGTGTGTCAAGAAAGAACATAGGAAAGATAAATTCTGCCCAACTAGCAGAATCACTTATAAGAAATGGAAGAAAAAAAGGATATTGAGAGCATATCTTGAAGCAAATGAACAAGGGAGATAGCCTAAGGAAGGGTGAGCCATGACTAGTACCGGGCATCTATATTCAGACAGAATTGAAAAACAATTTCGGACTGTTTGTCTCAATATTTGAAACACTGTTTATTAAAAATTTACTCAGGGCCAGAAATGACTGATTTGTAAATAGAGATCAGAGGAGATAAGATCTAGCGCTAAGTTGGAGCAGCCCAAGGAATTGGGAAGGTAAAAGTTTCTCATGAGAATAGAAAAGTTGTCTGGGACAATTCAAAGTCCATATGAGTTACTAATAGAAAGGGTAGTTGTACAAAATGTTTTGTCATTAATGCAGGCACTATAAGCAACCTTCTAGGCTGAACTATTGTCATTGATTTGAGAAATTCAGAGAGGAAGTTGGGATAGTGCTGATGGAAGGGGTTGTTTAAAGGATATCCAGTGGAGATTCTGGGGTGGAGGGTGCATACCCTCAGTGTTACAAGAGATTCTCTGTGAAAGCTTACTGCTGTCAAACAACAGATGTTGCATGTTGAGTTGCCTGGTAGTTTGGTAAGAAAATTTGGACAGGTGATTTTTCTTTTAGGTCAACTTTTTGCAAAATTTCAGAATTATTTACAAATATTTCATTTCCTCATTGCCCTGAGGATAATAAATGGAAACAAATGTGTCTGTTATTATTTTGTTTCAGAAATTTTTCAAACTCAACAGTTGTGACTTGAAATCCACCTTTTGTGAATAGTTCTGTCAGCTTTCCATCACATCTGAAAATTGTTAACAGGAGATTGATTATTGTTGAAGTATTCTGTCAAATAAAGGCTACTTTGGCCATTCAATGGACTAATCAATTTCTGTAATAGATCAATATTGTCAGCCCCAAATGTTCACAAATCATGAGTCAGGTACCCCACAATACCCATGAGATTGGCTTCAAAATCCTAAGATTTTTAAAATGTAATAAATGTTGTCATCTTTTTATTTGCCTTCTGGTTTTTGAGCCTTTAAGATTCATGATTTCAAGATTTTCACCATAACTTTGAAGCACAAAAACTATTTTTTAAAATGAAAGCTGAGATTTTTACATAATCACATGACTCTGGTAGCTGGGTTGTAAGGAAAAACCGGAAATATCACGAGACTTGTGATAAAAGGTCCAGAGTTGGCAATGCTAGCATAGCCTTTTTATACTGTTTCAAAATGTCCTGTTGTATTAATGCAAAATTGTGTAAGTAAATGGGATAAAAAAAGAATCTTTAGCCATATAATAGTTAACATTTGCCAATAGTTATCATAACTGAGAGATAGCTGTTTCATTCCTAATCACAGAATAGGAAACAATTGTGCTAAATTTATAGTAGCTATGCATATTTTAATGGTGAATATTGTATATGAATGACATACAAACTGATGGCATACAGTTAAACCACTGGAAAATAAGTTCTGCTATCAGCTCTGGGAATTACAGTACCTTGTCAAAATGAAAAGAAAAACATGGTTTCATTATCACCAGGCTTTTAGTCTTTATGTTTTTTGGTATAATTGAAGCACTTTGTTTCTATGTATGCTACTAAATATACAAATATACTAAAGCCTGAGGGTTCGTAATGAGGTTGACATTAAGATTCTAGGAAGTTTTGCAGAAGAAAACCAGAAGATATACAGAATACTGTATAGGATTTTTATTTACCACTGGATTTACTCAAGGATATAATGCTGAAAGAAACCAAGGAAGGATAATGAGCAGCAAATTAGATATGGGTTTGTAATGTGATATACAGCGTAGAGGGGCTGTAAAAGCCCTGGATATGGAAGAATTTCACAGGCTTTGTGTGTTAATGTAAAGCAGTCCTACGCTACCTATCCACAAATCCTGGCTCAGGGGGGATGTGGTGGGCAGATCTGGGGATAGGAGGGGACTTTCCACTATGTGCTAAGGTGGTGTCAACTTGGATTCACCTTCTTCTGGCCTTATACATACAATGGCAATAGCTCTTGGCTCCTACCCCCTGCTGGATTCAGAGATACAGTGGCAGTGCACAGCCCACAGGCAGGCCTAATTTATGCCAGCAAATGTACATGCCACTAAAGCAGCCCATAATCTGAAGGGAACAAGGATGAAAGAACGGAAAGCCATTTGTCCTCTGCTCCCCCGAGCTGTGTGTTCTGTGGACCTAACTTCTCAGCTTGTATGATAAATGAGTGAAGTTAAAGTTCTACTTTCTACAGCATTGGAGAGACCACAGTTAGGCTACTGTAATCAGAACTGAATATACTGGAAAGAATTCAGAGACAAGCAACCAAAATGATTGATTAAGGCAGTGGAGGCATAAAATATAAGATAAAATTAGAAGTACTATGTATGCATACTTTGGCCAAACAACAAGAGAAGTTCTGAAAATTATGTAAAAGTATCTGAAGGATGTAAATATCAACAAGAAAGTAGAAGAGGTGGCTAACGCCAAAAAGGCAACTTTTAAAAACCAGAAGTCAGATCTTACTGAGGAAAGTAGAAAGGAGCATAAACTCTGAAATGAAACAAGTGGAAAAATAAAATTAGGCAGGCCAAAAAGAAGTTAAAGAGAAACTATGGTAAGTAACCTTTCACTTAAATAATCCCCTGTACCAGATGACTGGAGGATAGCTAATATAATACATATTTTTTTAAAAGACTCCAGAGGCAATCCTGACAATTTCAGGACAGTAAGCCTAATTTCAGTACCAGTCAAACAGGTTGAAAATAAAGTAAAGAACAGAGACATAGAGATGAACACTATTTGTTGGGGAAGAGTCAAAATGGCTTTTGTAAAGGGAAATTATGTCTCATTCATCTGTTAGAATTCTTTGAGGTTGCCAACAACAATGTGGACAGGGGTGATCCACTGGATATAGGATACTTGGACTTTCAGAAAGCTTTGAGAAGGTCCTCTTATGGATTAGTAATTGGTTCAAAGGTAGGAAACAAAGGGTAGAAATAAATGGTCAGTTTTCACAATGAAAAGTGGTAAATAGTAGGATCCCCCATGGATCTCTATTGAGACCCAGGCTGTTCAGCATATTCAGAAATGATCAGGAAAAAAGGGCTAAAACAGTGAGGTGGCAATGTTTGCAGGCAATGCTAAATTATTCAAGATAGTTAAGTTGAAAAATGTCTGTGAAGAGTTACACAGTTACTAAACTGGGTCACTGGGAAAGAAAATGGCAGATGAAATTCAATATTGATAAGTACAAAGTAATGCACACTGGGAAAAAAATCCCAACTATACATATAAAATGAGGGTTTCTAAATTAACTGTTACCACTCATGAAAGAGATCATGGAGTTATCATGGATAGTTCTCTGAATACATCTGATCAATGTGCACAGTTGTCAAAATGCTAAGTGAATGCTAGGAACAATTAGGAAAGGGACAGAAAAAAAGATAGAAAATATCATTATACCACTATGTATATCCATGGTACTCCCATGCCTTGAATGTTCCATGCAGTTCTGGAAGCCCCATCTCAAAAACAATACATCAGAGTCAGAAAAGAAACAGAAAAGGGCAATAAAAATGATTAAAGGTATGGAACAGCTTCCATATGAAGAGAGATTAAAAAGACTGAGACTATTCATTTTAGAAAAGAGATGAAAAGGGGTGACGAGACAGAGGTCTGTAGAATCATAAATGGTGTGGAGAAAGTGAATAGCGAAGTGTTTTTTACTCTCTTCACATAATACAAGAACTGGGGGTCACCCAATGAAATTAATGTTTGTTTCCCTAAAACAAACATAGGGAAATACTTTGTCACACAACCACAGTCAAGCTCTGGAACTCATTACCAGAAGATGTTGTGAAGACCAAAGTATAACTGGGTTAAAAAAATTAGATAAATTCATGAAAGACAGCTCCGTCAACAATTAGCCAAATAGTCAGAGACAAAACCAACTCCATGCTCCAGCTGTTCCTAACTACGTGAAGGTGGGAATGGAGACAAGGGATGGATCTCTCAATAATTGCCCTGTTCTATTCAGTCACTCTAAAACATCTGACACAGGCCACTGAGAATTTACAGTAGAAACAATATTGTAATAACCTATATATATGGATAGGTCTTTTCCATATTCATTTAATTCTCTGAAGAAAGAGTTATGTGGATTCCTCATTTTTTATTCAAGATTTATCAGTGAAATATACAAGTCTAGAAGCTCCCATTTCAGGATTTAGACCAAGATAGTGTTTGGTAAGAATTGGTTTTCTTCACAGACTTCTTAGCTGAGTGTAAGAATATCTTTTCTGATTATCATCCAAGAGAGAATTTGCTATAGTTTTCAGCCATGCCAACAGTGTTTTGTTTTGATTTATTATCCTGAAAAAAATAACATTTCCTGATTAACTCTGCTCTTCTATATGTTCCTCCAATGTAAACTGAAATCTACATAAAAAATCATGACTGGAAAACACGATTTTGATTAAAATGTTAAAAGTTTAGCCCTAGATCTATAAAGAAAATCTATTTTCCTGTTAGATAGCAAATGTCACACAAAATGCAATCATACATGCATTAAGAGATTCCTTTTTTAGGATCCTTTTAGGTTCATATGTTTTCCAGATTTGATTCTTTTATGTAGATTTTAATTTTTATCAAAGGAACATACAGAACAGTATACAAAACAGTTAATCAGAATATGTTTATTTTTTCATGATAATAAATCTAAACAAAATACACTTGTCATGGCTGGAAACTATAGATGTAAATTGTATTTTAGAGAGTTATCTGAAAAGGTATCCTTCAAATGAAATACCTTGATGACTATACAATTAAGTTTTTTTAGTGGATGTTATAAAAAATAGAAAAAAGAGATAATTTGGCAAAATCTATAGTGGAAAGTTTAGGGATTGTCACTGTACCTTATATTTGCATTTCTGAAAACTTAGTATAGATTCAATGGATTATTTAAAATGCATTCTGTGTTTTCCTGGAGTGCTTGTGCCTATCTAAGTTAGCGTAACCAGGAGTGAATAATTTTTAATGATGGATTGCATCTGCATCAAACTTTTCAGGATCTGGGCTATCCCTGCTTTTTCTAAGTATATTATCCATCTATCATAGGGTAATTGGGGTGGATGGCAGAGTCATTTGTCTAGTAGCTTTATGTTACTAGAAAAAGAAAGCTTTGTTGGAATTCTTTTATTTCTGAACCCTGAACTCCTCCATCAAAACATCTATATCTTAGCAACTCTGTAAATAGCTGTCACCTGCTTTATTGAAAATGTCTCGTTTTAGTACTTGTCAGATGCAGAACATAAGTTTGAATTTATTAACATTTTGTTTTGGACATGGGTTTCCAAAGCCATATTCTGATTGGCTGGCTGGGAAATGCTCTGCTTAGGGCTCCAAAAGATAATAATTTAAAGTGAGATCCCTTCTTTCTCTCAGCCTTGGCCTGATCCAAAGCCCATTGAATTCAATGGTCTTTGTATCAATCCCCTAGTCAGCAAAATGCATCCACTCTGAATGTAACCACTTCAGAACACATAAGATCAGTTAAGAACTCCCAGATCAGCTTTTAATTTAGTTCAGTCCTTATCTTCAAGGCACTTAATGGACTGAGCCCATGGTAGCTAAAAGATCAACAAAAAGCTCCAGGATAAGGACAGTGGTTGACAACTTCACTCCTCTGGTGCTATGGAACTTTCAATAATAAGGGTAAAGTGTGTGTGTGTAGGAGACAGAGCTTTCCTGGGGGCTGGCCCTACTTTATAGAATGAACCTCACAGAAACTTAGGACCATTGCAAACTTCACCACTATATGCAAGACACAGTTTTTGATCTTCTCTGCTGTAACTTAAACATAGAGCAGTGTGTGAGCGCACGTGTTGTATAACTAGAACAAAAATTTCCAAAACAAAACACTCAACTGTGCTCTCTTCTCCCCCTGGATTGAAAATGAGAGAACAAAACAGCTCATTACAGATGTCTAGTCATGTTGCTTAATATACTACTGGAAGGTACTCAGATACTACAGTGATGAGAGCAGTATAAGTACCTACGTAGAATAGAATAGAAACAGCTATGTAGATAAAGTAGAGCAAAGAAGGTTGAGAGGTAAGGGAGATGGCTGTGGAAGGAGGAAAAAAAGGGACAACTGATAGTTTTTTAACTGAACCCCTTATTCCCCTCATAAGCCCAGCTGTTTTTAGGCAGTATTGATGCCCCTCCAACCATACTAATCTCATTTTCAATTGTAAAAAACAAGATTGGGAGCAGTCATTATTTTAATTGTAGTTTTCACAATAGAAAATGACAAAGGCCCAAAGTTTAAGTTGGGCTGCAAACTACTGTTTTCTTCTTATCTCTCTGTGATATACCACTTTCATAATAAAACAGTGTGCTGCAAATCTCATCTTTGTCTGGGTCTCTAATTTAATTGACTTTAACTGAAATGTACCTAGACTATGTACCTCAAATAAATAAGTTGTGTAGCTAATATGCTATTGGTGGTGAAAGACACTCAGGGTTTGAACTTATGACACATACTGCATCAATCAAGCTGTTGGGTAGAAATGACAATGGAAACCACAGCACATAAGAGCTGTTGCCATGTTCAAATACTATACTTGGTTACCAATAAGTAAGAGTTTAGTGATCCATCATGACCAGCTACCTGTGTACTGGACAATATTGTCGTTGTCCCTTGTTTTTTAATTATGCAAATATCTTGGGAAAAAAGGAAATTGACAGTCTATACTAAATTTTAGGACATCCAAAAATCGGCTGCTAGCTATGATATTGTCTTCCAACACAAAATTCTAATTTTGTCAAGGATAAACTGTCATTACTAATGGATTTCTTGGAAAGACAAGATCTTTTACCAGAAACCAATTACCTGAGCCAATAAAAAATAGGTAATAATTTTAAGAAAAATTGCATCAGTCAAAGAAATTTTATCCACTTAATTTAACAGAAGACTCAAAAATTCTCTTTATATATTGACAGTCTAGTGGCTGAGTTACAGATGGAATCAAGATCAACTGTACTGTGAATAACAATATTGTTATTCTGGGAGACATTACTGAGGTACACAACATTTGAATGTACCTCAACATAGGTTATATTGGTTCTTTGTTAGACAGATTTAATTGGCCTGGCTTCAGGTCTGTTCACTGCCTCAGTTTTTATCCTCTTGGGCACTCCAACATCTTCACATAGATTTGATGTCACATAACACCGCTTCTTTATGTCTCTATTCTCACCACACTTTCCTAACTGGGCCATAACCCTCGGTGCTGGGTTCTCAGTCCTGTGCTTGCTAAGGCTTTCCTCCAACAGACTTCCAATCTCTACAAGCTCATACTCCTCCCATCCATCTCCCCGGGAACTAAGGAGAGCCTTTCACTGATGAATTCAGGTTGCTCTTATATTCCCAACAAGTATGGTTCTGAGTAAGATGCTCCTATGTCATGACACTCATTCTTTTCACCTAGGGAGGTAGGCTACTTCTTGCACAAGTGAGGCTGTGCCCTAACCTTCTTAAAGAGTCAGCTGTCTTTGGGACATTCTTGTTTATAGTTGGGACTGGTATTACAGCCTGCTATTAAGGTTGCCTGACCTCTGATAATAACACACTCTTATCATTGCTTATAAATTTGCTAAAATGCAACCACTTGGTCTGAAATTTCCCTTGCTAGATGTTTGTTTTGAGTTTTTGGAAAATTTCAGCCAAAACAGTTCAGCCACCTCAGAGAATGAAGCTAGGGGAAAATACATTATATTTTCTACTGTTATAAAACTCCAGTGATCTATTCTTTAAGAAGCTCCAGTACCCCACACTTCGGGAGAGGGAAATTAAATTTGGCAAGGGGGTCACCTTTGTGTCAAGGATGTGACTTTGCTGTTTCTGTGAACACCTGCCCCCAATTGTCTAATTTATAAGCCTTTGAAAAAACACAGTTAACACAAGATCGGAGCAATTTTCTAGAACTTAATTCTCCAAAGTTCCAGCTGCACTGTGTACGCTTCATCCTGGGACTGAGCTGGACTTTTCCTGCACTTGCATTTCCCAGCTTCCCTGGATTGTGGCAGGTGTGGGTCCAGGCACCAGAACAGAGAGCACAGCAGGGAGACAGTGTGTTTTGTATTCTTAATGCCAACTTGTCACAGGCCCCAGTTGGGGTCTGTATCAGGTTCCTTACTGGGTTCCTCAGGTTTCCCAAGTCAAGGCAGTCTCTGGGGTGGGTGTTTCTCTTTCTGGGTCTGTAAGCATGTTGCTGACTTGTCAAGGATCTTAAGGATACTGCCTAACCCAGAGCTGTCTCAGGATTCTCTGCCTCCTATTCCTTTCTTGCTTTTCCTCTTTTACACTAGGCTTTGCCTGCTTCATGAGGTTCAGCTGTGGAAGTGTGGTTCCATGATCTGCAGCTTTTCAGCTGTGTGTAGGTGTGACTGATCTACTGGGTTATAGGTAGGGATGGCTTCCCTCCCCTTCCTGCCTAAGGCTTATAGACCCCATTACACACACCCTGCTGTGCTGAGACAGAGTGGAGGCGGAATCTGCCTGAATCAAATGCAGAGCGGACCTGGGGGTTGGAATATATTGGGATAAGGAGTCTGGGAGCAGTAGGCAGGGTCTGGAGGCTGCAGGGGAATTGGGTGGGAAAAAGGAAATTGAAACTGGGAGTTGGAGGAGAAAGTGGGACTAGCTGGGGAATGAGAGTGGAGTTGGTAACCAGCAGGGCAGCAGTAAGAAAGTGAGATCTGATGAGAAGGCAAAGCATGAGGAAGAAGTGGTACTGCCTTGGCAAAGAAACTGAGAAAAGAAGCTAATGGGGAGGACACAGGTTGAGTGAGGTGCCCAGGGATGGAACCTAGGAGTGGGATTCAGCAGGTAGAAAGAACATGAGTGTGAAGGGTGAAGGCACACATAATATGAGGAGCCAAGAGCGGGGAATTGGGACTGAATGAATGAGGAGCTTAGGTCTGGGATGGGGAGACTAGGACAGTGTAGGCAATGAGACTGTGATGAGAAGCCTGAGGAATAGAAACTGTGACTGGGTAGGTGAGGAGAAGACACAGGACTGAGACAGAAATAGGCTGGAGGGGAAGGAAAAGAAGGGATCAAGCTTGTGGAAAATGGATAGAAGTGTCTGTACCCACTCAAGAAACTACCCTGCAGAGTCTAGAATGGAACCCAAAATTCTTGTCTCTCACCATTCCGTGATGTCAGCAAATATCTGTGAAATCCTTTGAAAACGTGTCCCATCGCCCCTAGGCCTGATCCATAAAGAGGATTACTATCTCCTATTGCTAATATTTGTTTCATTAGTTCAAGTAGTATAGGTCTGTATGTTGGATTGAAAAGGTTGTAACCCTGCTGATCAACCATTCAAAGGTCAACATATTGTATTATTGAAAGGATTTTTATTTTTTATTTTCTGTTTGCTTTTTTATAAATCTAGTAAATTACATAACAAACTATGCTAAAAGAACATTACTGAGGTTGAAAAGTCAAGCACTCAAAAGTTAGGAAATGTCAAAATTAAGGTTATCTGTGCAATCTTAATTCAGTTCCCTTATACATATGCATTATGGCACAGTCCTTAATTAAATGATCACATACTTTGCTTCCGTAGTACCACAGCCACATTCACTGGATAGAATAGATGGTACTTACTCGTTTAGTGAGCAGCTATTCAATATTTTGTTTTCTCTCATTATTCAATGTGTGAATTATAAACTTCCTCCTGGGCTTTTCTACAGCACTCATCAGTATAGTATGTGAGTGCTTCATAAACATTAATTAGTATATATTTACAACAGATTTGAGAAATGAGAAGGTATTATTGTCCCAGTTTTACAGATGGGGAACTAAGGCAAAAAGAGATTAAGGTCAAAAGTCACTACTAATTTTGGGTGCCCAATTTGAGACATTTAGAACATGATTTTTCAGAAAATGTCATGTTATATAGCATTTTATATGTTCAAGAACAGCTCCCATTGACTTCAGTGCAGTGAATGCTGAGCATTTCTGCAAATCAAGTCACCAGATTCCAAGCCAAGAAAACAGAAAACCATAATTAGTGATAAGATGTAAAAAGTTTAGTTTAAATGACTTGCCCAGCATCACATAGGAGGTCTGGGGCAAAGGCAGGGTTAGAATCAAATTCCCCAGGGCAGCATTCAACTGCTTTAACCTTGAAATCAACCTTTCTCTTCCTGTAATCCCATATCTTCTTCCCTACTATGTGTGGAGTTAGGTCAGGGTTGCCCACTCACTGGCCAGCTGTAATTGAGCCTGCTTTAAGGGGACGACAGACTTGGGAGTGGTCCTGTCAGTGTATGCCAACAACATGCTCCTCATAATCCAGGATCCAGGAAAACCAGCACAGGTGGTGTCTTGCCAAGATATCTATTCAGCAGCCTTCTCCACCCAGGTTAACTGATGATCTGAGATGGGTGGCAGGTGGACTGTCTCCCAGCCATACTCTGTACCATCTCGTAGGATGTGGGTCCTCTGCTCTATCTGAATGTGTGTCTTTCTGTCACCAGTGCCTCCCTGCTGGAGAACTAGATTGACCTAGAGGCCAGAGTGTCTGACTAGTGGTGGAGGTGAATAGGATTGCTCTGGTGTCAGTCCCTTTGGGGAAAGGTCTTGGTATACAACCAGCTAATCCATGCTCTGGCACCGGTTCAATACCCTGTGCCCATCCCGAGTGTCTCTGGCCAGCCTCCAGAAGAAAATCCTGAAGCTTGTGTGGCCAGGGTTACATTAGGACTCTGAGGGTGTCTTGAGCTTCCCGCTGAGGGAGGGTGGACAAGACCAGGTTTGTATCCACAGCCAGGTCTGTGCATTTCGCCTTGAAGCCCTGCATGGACTTCTTTATAGCACAGATAGTCTGGCACATTCCTGACACATAGTCTGACACATTCCTTCCTTTTCCACCTCCAAGTGCTCCAATATGACACTCAGCTCTTTTATCTCCAGAAGACCTCTCCCCTAAGAACTCTCTGAACTGACAATCTTCTAATTGGATCTCCTCAGGACCTAGAAACTAGTTTCAGCAACCAGTTCCATAACAAGGGTCTCCTTGTAGAACCCCTGCTACACAGCCCTTATCTTTGTGTGCTGGTGGTGGAGTCCCTCTTGTTGTGCCAGAGTATGGTACTGGCTCATGTCATCAGACGCAGAGATATCCTGGACTATTGTCAGAGGGACTGCTTAGGCCCTGTAGCATTCAGCCATTTCATGGGTCTGTGCCCCCTCCCCCCTCTTGTCCACAATTGTGTACTCCAGGAGATGAGGGAAGCCTTGACCCTTACTTCTCTCAGTTTAGAGTGGGACTTGTGGGAGGGTGTTCCCCATCTTCCTCTGACCTGTCATAACTTATCATCAGGCCCCTGCTATGTGAGCCTTCCCAGCCGCATCCAAAACATCACCTGAGCCTGCTGAATGACGTCCAATTTGTCCATCTTTGAACCACATCATGGGCACATTTGTACACGCTTGTTCTCCGTACCATCCACTTCCTCGCCTTTGTGTCTAGCCTTGATACCAAGTGGCAAGATTCACCTGCAGAGGGCAGGAAACTCTGTACTCAGTCTATACCCAACTCTAGTTCCATGGCCTGCTGCAGATATTAGCTGTCAACTCCTCCATGGCTCCATGAGCACAGGAATCCCCTGACACCTGACCCTTCTCTATTGAGAGGAAGACCCTGGCGCACATGCACATAGAGTGTGTCAGGATACAGCCCCTCTTCTGGCTCCTCCAGAATCTCTTACTGAGGTTCTTGGCTGAGCATCTCCCCTCACAGTTTATCCTAGCATATCCAATCCATGGCCCCATACAGCTGCAAGACTGTCTTAACCTCTTCCTGGTGTTGACCAAGATGGCCATCCACCAAACCAGGAGGAAGAAGATCTATCTATGGTGGTGCTCTGAGACTATGGAACTTATTTCCAGGCCCTCGTCTGACCACATCTCCAGGCAGAGTTCCTTTGGGCAGCATCCACTGACTCTTCAGACACTTTTGAGAAATGTTGGGCTCTGATGGGGGTTCCCAGCTTGGTTTCCCCTTCAGCATCTCTGATTTTAAACCTTTCATCTTCATTGCTTTCCCTGGTTTTTCATTTGTTGTCCCTTGTATGCACTCGCCTGCTGGTCTCAGTGGCTTCTCATCCTCTGTCGAAGGGGCATGCATTCAGACTTGTAGGGGCCTAGGTCTGTTCATCCCAGTATCTGCAATAGTTACCTTCTAATTTCTGCAGTAAATGAAGCAGAAGTCCTACAGACAGCACTTTATCCTTCATTATATAGTCTTGTTTCATCCCCAGAACAGGCCCATCCTGTTCATTGAATGAGACAGTGGAAAAAATAGTATATGATCATGTAATTAAAGAGCTATCTTAATGCATATGAACAAAGGGACACATTAAAGTTGAACAGAGAACGCTAACACTGACATTTACTAATTTTAAGTGCTTGACTTTGCAATCATAGTTATGTTTTCTCAATGTAGAATGAGTGTGTGTGTGTGAGAGAAAGAGAGAGAGAGAGAGAATTGTCTAATTGTTATATATATGGTCATAGAAATTCCATTGCAGAAATTGGTCACTACAAATTTATATATCAGTACACAGGGTACAGAACACCAAATATACTCCTGAAAGCATTTTTTTCAATTCTATTCAGTACTTTTATGTATGATCAACATACGTATATTTGCATTGTGTAACCCCCTAATATGGAGATATCTCTTTAAGAGATCTGTTGTGGGAGTGAATAGGGATTAGTTGGGTATAGGTCATTGTTGCTAGGCTGATTTAGCACTCCACATCCGGAAGTTTCTGGTTTTGGGTATGCTCCTATAGCAGTGGTTCCCAAACTGTGGGTATGTCCCCCTAGGAGGGATGTGGAGGAATTTTTAGGGGGGACATACCTTTTAGGGTGGAAGCCCCAGCTCCAGCTCAGGCCCAGTAGCAACCCCACTCCTGGCTAGGGCTGCAGTCACAGCCTCAGCTCCCAGTTCTGTCCTCAGTTCTACCCCTCGCTCCAACCATGGTTCCACCCCTAGCCCTGGTTCCCAATTGTGGTTCCCAGTGGGGGGGCATGTACAGGTTACATTATGGGAGGTACAATGGAAAAAGTTTGGGGACTACTATCCTCTAGGTTCCCAGTTGCTTGGGTCAGACTCTCTGAGGGTAAGTAGCCAGGGCAGCTGCTTTACAGAAAGCTTATATGCCTGGAGTATGTTGGGAGAAGCAGAGCCCAGGAACAGAAGCTGGCTGTTTTTCCCCAAATCTGAAGCATTTTGCAGCAGGTTAGTGGTATTGTTACTCCCTCCTAAAGGAAAGCATGGACAGTGTTAATTATAGAAAGGGAAAATTGGGAGGGAAAATGAATTTCTTTTATTTTAATTGTATACTTTGAATGTTGTTTGCTTTTAGCCAAACTGTTTTAGTTAAGTTGTCTCAATTAATATGATTCACCAACTTTTCTTTAAATGTGATAATGGGGAAAGAGTCATTTATAATTTGCTATTTTCAGTTCTTGTATTTTCTTGTTAGAGTTTAAAAAAAAAAATCTATATACTTAACTGAGTGGTTACTCTGATTTCAGTAGAGGAGGAGGAAGTGTTTGCATGGATTCCAGCTGAAGATTCATATAAGCAAGAAGATGGAAGATTTTGTTTTTCACTGAGGTGATTTGATTGGGTGATCAAACATTCTAAACGAGATGCAGGTGAACTCAACCTAAGCTTTTGGGAACTCTGAATGTCTTCTCACTGTGCTTTTGTGGGGCCTGACCTGTTTAGATTTAATTTGTTTTCTTTATTTATGTTAAAGTGAAATTGTGAAGATAATGTATGTGGATTATAAAATAGCCATGTTATATTGTAAAATTAAGTTGTTGTTAATATTATGTTTCTTTGTCATAGGATTTATAAAGTTGGTACTTAATTAAGTTTGTTCCTTTTTGTTCTTTTTGAGACTTGAATATGGTGAGTTTGACCCTGTGCATTCCTTACGGAAAATCCATAGGGGCTGAATTCTGGGTCTCCAACTCCCATAGAAAAGCAGCTGGGTTTTTTGGAGGGACTGGAAAAGAAACACATGTTAGGGATGGTCTAGGTCTAGGTAATACTTAATCCTGCCATAAGTTCAGGGGACTGTACTGATGACCTCTTGAGGTCTTTTCCAGTCTTATGATTCCAATGGCAATGAGGGGAACTCTAGCTCATGCAAAAGTTACAATTGCATACAATAATTATCAGTGTATGATAAAATATATATCATATCCTTTTGGAACTGTATCTTTTATATGTTATTCCTGTTGACAATTCCCTAACAAAGCAATTATTTTTAAGTTTCACTGAAACCTCTAAGGCAAATCAACATCGAGTAAGTAACTCATAGTACAACAAAATTACATTAGATTTATTTTCCTACATTTATTTGTCATTATCACAGTATCAGTTCAATCAGTTACTTAATTAAATTCATACTTAGTTTCAATTACTACCAAAGAATTGTCAATTTCATGTATGATAATGAATTAAATAGTATTTTCATTGTGAAGTAACCTGATGATATTCATGCCATTCAGCTATAAAAAATTAATACTAGTATCCATGTTTGGCAGAGGTGACTTCTTGGTTGCTTTTTTTCCTGCTATAATGAAAATTTAAAAAGTACATGATTTCCTACAGAAGGTTTTAAGTAGTGGCATTTGAGCAGGAAGTAAATGGTGATGTAGGAAGAGAAAGACACTCACAAAAAGTAAGAAGCATATTTTCCACACCCATGCATTTGGTGTAGAGTTGGGTATATATTCCAGTTTAAACTTCTTTTCATAAAAAAATACTGATTTGGGTCAACCCAAATATTCTGAGAAGTTTTGTCAAATTCACCAAATTGTTGTGGTTGAAAAAAACCTTTTAAAAAAATTGGAACCATGAACATTATTTTTCCTTAAAATTATATATATCAGCAGAAGGAAAACATTAAGTATACTTCTACATTTATAGAGCACAGAAAATGTTCATTTTACAGGCCTCATATATTTCCTGAGGCATAACTATTTTACTTGCCAGAAATTTGTTAAAAGAGCATTGATTGATTCATTCAAAGACTAAGAAGGTTTTGGAGAATTAGCAGCAACACCCAGTTGTGTGTTTCCAAGCATAGCAGTTACTGACAAACTAATGAACGATATGTCTTATGGACTCTTTTTTTTTAAATATAAGCCCCAAAGGCAGTTTACTCTGTGTCCTACTTCTCTAAAATGGGTACTAGAAGAAAATATGCTATTTGCTCACAATCTGCAGAGTAGGGAAAAACAAGGAAAGTGATATCTTCTCTGATATTTTACTCTGTCACTATTGACTGTGCACCTAAGTCCATAATAGCATTTAACTAAAGATCCCCTGATAAAAGAAAAAGCCCCATAAATTCCAAAGCAGCGATATGCCAGCTGCGGAACAACTGCTACTGACTTTTTCTGATGGATAACTGTAAAAGACTCACTGCTGGTAGGTAATATCCCACTGGCAATGAATGGTCAAAAATAGATTTTGAATTTGATAACTTTGTACAAGACCTGATGCAACGTGAGGGGTGCATTATGTTGTATTCCAATTTAAAGAAATGTTGTGAGTTATTTTTTTTGTTTTTATATAAGCAAGGATGTATTTACCATGTTAACATTTGCCTAGTTACTTGCATTTTAAATAAACATTTTGGCACAACAGTGGATAACTGATTGTGGCTGTAAAGACCATATAACATTTTACAGATGCCCCACCTCAACCACATAATAAATTGGTAGAGATTGTGTGTGCATGAAAATAAACCTCTGCATTACATTATTGAATTTTTTTAGTTCTCAATGATCACAATATATTTCCTGATTTATTGAATAGTATGATATAGACAATAAGAGGTTTTCTCAGGAAAGATGACTTATGATGCACGCTCTGGATCTTTCAATTTCAAAGAAACTATTTTATAATGCAGCTTACGAGTGTACCTAGTGTGTATATATATATTCCCTGTGTCAGCATATTTAGTGTGGCTTTTCAATTTTTCCCTTGCAAAGTATGTCAAGTGCTTAAGATTTGCCTGTTCCTACTTAACCTGGCCATATCAATCATCTCCCATATATTTATACACACACATCTGCATGCACTTCTTAAAGAAAAATTAGGAAAGGACTGATGAACACAAAGGCCAAAGCAATGTATCAGAGAAGGTATCTAATGAGAGGTTCTAGTGGCATAAACCATGACAGTAAAATCAGACTTCTTTAGGCATTCCCTGGAATCCCAAGTAGGAATTACAACCTCTTAATATAATATTTTCCTGTTTGTTACATAGTATTTCTCTGTCTAACTCTTGGATCCATAATCTGCATAGTTCAAGCTTTCACTCAATTCCCACTTTTAACACCACTCCTCTCTTCATCTGCTCTTTTTGTCCCAGATTTCCCTCAGACACTCTTCTATTCACTTTTACTCCTGCTGCTCTTCCTTTCTCCTATGCTGGCTCTTTCTGTTCCTTTCCTCTCTGTGCTTCTTTTCATCATTTATCTTTTTCCCTTTTCTCTGCTGGAGCTCCTTACCCCTCTTTGATCACTTCCAGATGTTGTCTCTCAAGTGGCTATCTTCTCTCTTCACAAAAGTGGCTTTCATTTATGAGCTTGGCATTTCCTCTAAATGTGGTGAAGCAGCCCCTTTCTCCTGTCCCAATAGCAACTCTAGCTACTCCAGTATGGCTTTACATCATTGCTAGAGTGGTTATTGATTCAACTCTTCCAAAGATCTCCACTGGGTACATTTTGTAGTCCAAGTCAGTGATGTCCTATCTTTGAATTGTAAATAATCTATACAGTGTTGCTGTAGCCATGTGAGTCCCAGGATATTAGAGAGACAAGGAGGGTGAGATAATATCTTTTATTGGATCAATTTTTGTTCGTGAGAAAGACAAGCTTTTCAGTTTACACAGAGTTCTTCTTCCGGTCTAGGAAACAGACATAGTCCTCAACCATGACGACTATATTAATGAGGCCAATGGACAACTTAGTGACAACACCTATTATAAAGAACTCAAAGAAGACCCCACACCACAAAGGACCCAGGATTTTAAGGATATCATCAAATTCTTCCCCAAACAACTCCAAGAAAAACTTTATAAACTCATCCTCCCCTAGAATTCACCCAGGGGACATTTTACATGCTTCCCGAGATATACAAACAGAGGAACCCAAGCAGACCCAGTTTATCTGACACCCTTACTGAAAGAATATCGGGACTCCTAGAAAACATTCTCAAACCACTCATGACACAAAGAGCCTGTTTCTTCTGTAAAGCAATAAGGATTCTTTCGCCAAGAATCAGACAGCACAGACAATACTAAAGAGTTTTATTCGTGATACTGGGAATTCTGATAAATCAGCTTCAGATTCATGGTGTTACAGTGGTCAATTATACACCCTTTCTTATTGATAACAGTACGTTTTAAATTCTTTATCTATTCACTTACAAATACAGACATTGTCCCATCTGGAGAGAACAACAGTGACAATGGTCATTACATATATGCAGAGACACTTTTATTCACTTTATTTACATCAAGGATGCTAGGGTTACACTTGGTGTGGGGAAGGGTGGAGGAAGGGGGGGATTCTTACAGATAGGTGGCAGACAGACAGAAATTGTAAAAGCAAATGTGCTGTTCTCATTGGAATTAGAATCACTAAGAGGACATCTGGCTTCCTGAGCCATTTATATGAGTTTTAACGTACACCTTGTCAGCTGAAAACAATCTCAAGCCTTACACTTCCAAGACAGAACTGACATCCTCCATGAACTTTGAAACATTAGCCACCTCCTTCAAAACACCATCTTTGCCACCATGGTTGCCACTTCTCTATACACCAATATCTCTCACAAAGATGGCATAGTTGCTTACCTCAAATATTTACAAGACAATGGACAATTCTCAGATATCCAACCCAAACACATAGTCAAACTCACCCATTTAATCCTCACCCATAACAATTTTACATTCAACAACAAACACTTCATCCAAACCATGGGAGCAGCCATGGATACTATGATGGCTCCCCAATATGCCAACCTCTTCATGGGCCATCTTGAAGAAGAATTGCTGGACAAATGCACCACAAACTAACAATAACAGAGATACATCGATAATATTTTCATCCTCTGAATGGATAGTTTAAATTTCCTTAGATTTCCACCACAACTTCAACAACCAACACCCATCCATTAAACTCTCTCTGGAACACTCCCATACTCATCACTCATAACATCAACCTTCTGAATAACATGATCAGCTTCAGCAATGGAATTCTACAGACAGCTATATACTAGAAACCCACAGATCAGCACATTTACTTTCACAGATCCAGTAACCACCCCAAACACACCAAGATATCTGTTATCTATAGCTAGGCTCTCAGATACCACATAATATGCTCTGAGGAAAAAGTACTGGATATACATCTTAACACACTAAAAACTGTTTTCACCAAATAAGTATACTCCCCCAGAGAAGTGGATCACATCACGTAATGGGCCACATAAATATACCAAGATAACCAACTTCAATACAGAAATGAAATCCCCTCTGACCATACACCCCTAATTGTGACTCCCTCCCACACACTGGAACCCATACGGTATATCGTCAAACAACCACAACCTATACTTGATGTGGACCCCATTCTGAAAGAAATCTTTCCTGAACCCCCTTTTCTATACTTCAAGCAACCTCCAAACTCTACAAGCTCATGATCAGAAGTAAGCTCCCCACAGTCCAGGACACACCAATTGAAAGCAGCACTAGAACCTGACAGAACAACAGATGCAAAACTTGCAGACATATATCCACTGCTACAATGTTCAACACTCCTCACACCATACCTTTGAAGATTTGTGGGTTGTATACATGTCTATCACAACACATGGTGTACCTCATCCAGTGCACTAAACTCCCCGATAATAACTATGAGGCTGAAACCAGACAATCCCTACTCTCTCAATGAACTCATACAGGAAAATGATAAAAACAAAAACCTGTATCACTTATAGGTGAACACTTTTCACAAAGCAATCATTTTATATCTGATCCACCAAACCTCACCCTCAAAGGAAACCTGCACAACACTTTCAAAACATGAACCTGGGAGCTTAAATTCATAACTTTGTTAGGCTTGGTCTACACTGACCTCCACGATTCAGTGGCAGTCGACGGCAGATACGCAAATCACGCAAGGAACTTGTGTAACTCCTGTTGACTTCTGAGCTTCTGTTCGGCATGCCATCTTCACTGAACTGCACCAACAGGAACCGAGTTCCCATCAACGCTATGCCACTTATGGGGGCAGATTAATAATGTCGACTTCTGGATCGACTGAGGTGGGTCTTCACTGACTGCTCAGTTGATACAGAAAAGTTGATCTGACAGCAGCATCTTTTCCGCCGTCAGTGTAGACATAGCCTTAGATTCTAAAAATCATGGACTGAATAGAGACACTATATTTATGTCTTATTACAACAATCTATAACCCACTAACAACACCCACCTCCAAGCTGCCTTCCTGCCCCTGATTTTCTTTCCTCTCTCTGACTGGAGTGGTGTTAATGGACCACTTCACCTTGAATGGTCTCTTCCAACATATGGTAACTCCTTATGCTTAACAATCTGTTCCACCATGCATTTAGTGGTAGCATTCTGAGTACCTTTGCCAGACATGAGAGCTCTGTGTAAACACAGAAGTGCATCTCTCTCACCAACTGAGGTTGGGCCAGTAAAAGGTATTACATCCCCCATCTTGTTTTTCTAATTGCCACCACACCTGTGACCGAGATAATTTACAATCTAGAATTTTTTTTTTGGACTGAGATACCTCCTCAATCCATGGAATATATATTATAGAATAAAATACCATCCCTTGATTTTTAGTTAGCCCTTCTTATGCAGAAGGAAGCCATAGTGTGCAGAATAGAAGAGCTAAGAAGTAGTGATTGAGAAGCTAGGCTGGGGGCACAGATCAGCATTGTTACCAGATTTGCCCGTCACCTTGGGGTATGCTCATTTATTAGCATTATTGTGTGATTCTATTAATGTAGTGCTTATGTTACTTGTGTGTTCATATGGCTACAAGTCTGCTCCCAGTGGAGATATCCTGCAGGACCTAAGGTTTTCAGGGCTGGGTTCCTCCAGCCTCAGGTTCAAATAACACCCCCCCCCACACACACACACATTCCAGATTAACCAAGTGCATATGCTCCTGGACTCCGTAGGCTAGGCAGAGCAGCACTTCTCAGCTGTCTTCCCCCTCACTCTACAATTGTTCTGGCAGTAACCCCCTTGATGAGCAAACCCTATAGGATTTTTGGGCACTCCAGGGATCTTTGGTTTAGGTAAAAGAAGCATTGCTGCAGAGCAAGATAGGGAAGCCAAGAACACAAAGGAGTAAATAAAATTTGGAGAGAGAGAAACTGGCAACCAGCTTGATTATAACAGTTAGTTTATTGCCATGTATATAAAACTTATGATACCATACAAGGAGAGAATAACTATCAAACACTTACAGTACTACACAATTACAATTGGGGTATTGGAGAAAGATATCCCAGGTTTGATGGCAAAAGTAGAAAGTTATGCCGAGAGGGAGAGAGGAGAGAGAGAGTTAGTTAGTTAGTTAGTTAGTTAGTTAGTTGTGGGAAGATGGGGGGTGGAGGAGGTCTCACCACTCCGTGCAGCTCAATGGTTCCCAGGAGACAGGCTGCTCAGCTTAGGGACCAGAGTGCTTGAGACAGGCAGAGCCCCCAGCACAATCAGTCAGGAAAAGGAGAAGAGTAGGAGTAAGAGAGAGTAGGAGTTTTGTGCCCTGGTTCCCCAAGGACACAGAGCTGACAGGCAACAGTACTCATGTCCCATTCCGCATCAGTCCCTGGCCCAAACCAATAACTAACCTAATCATTTCTCTTTTCTCTTTTTCTTCTTTTCAGGTGTCAGAGGATAAGAAGGAATGTTAGAAAGCTGGGAGTTGATTGTTAGTCACATAGTAAAGATTAACATAGTACAATTTAATTAAATGTAAAGGACACCACTGAAAATCCTTGCTTGCAAAAAAACGAATTATGTGTCGTACAACAATTTTTTCTGTACAAAAAAATCTTAAATGCCAATTTCATCTTGGTGGTTGTTTCTAATGAGTTAGTTCTGTAAACTTCATGTAATGCGTTAATTATTTTACCAGATATGTGTTTCAGATGTCATTGTTAATGTTTGTGTGGGAACGTGGCATTATGTCTGAGCTATGCTGTGCTTCCCAGTTAAATCCTAGTGCTGCTGTGCTTTATCCTGCACCTTGTCCAAAGCTTCCTACTGCTGCTGGATTGACTTGGAGAGAACATGCTTGCAACTGGGTTTGACAATTGAACCAGTGGGATGGTTCATCCTGATGGAAGTCCAAGAGTTCAAAACTGGGACAATTTCCACAGGAACGTTGATACAGCAGTCTCTTTCCATATGGTTCACTTCAATCATGTCCATTTATGGAATCCTGCCAACTTAGCTACTTTCAGGAACCTCACATATGCCGTCTGTTCAGCTTTTCAGTGTGATGCCCCTCTGCTGAGCAGTTGTTATATGTACAGTAATCTTCCCCAACAGCTCTGCTTTTCCCTTGTGATAAGAATTACAGTTTCCTATTCTTGGCTAGCAAGGATCTAGATCTGAGATATCCTTCTGGTCTGTTGAGCAGCAACAAATGCAATTAATATAGCCCAACATTTCAATAAGGCAGATTTACCTTTGAAATTTTCTTGCAGATTATGTATTTTAATATTTACAGTACATGGCAAGATACCTCTTAATATTTTGTTCATATTGCAAAAGGCGGAGGGTGTAAATTACTCTGGTATAAGACATCCATTACTCGGTATGGAGGAAAATGATTAATCAAAAGGCAGAAATGGGAATTAGTTGCTCCACTCACATTGGTCTTAAAAAGGTAGTAGTGGGATGAACTCCCCTGTGTGCCTTTGAAATTTCCTCTCAGAGTCCTCTAAAGAGACATAGGTCCACAGCAAGCTTAAGAATTGAGTACTGCCAGCATTCTCCCTCTACACTCTATTTATGTGCAGATTTTGTGAACTAAACCTAAGGTGAGAGACTCAAACACAGAAACAAAAATTGCAGTTTACTTCTGTAAAATAATCCAGTGAATAGTTCTGAGGACAGATTCCTGAATGTTAGACAAAGAATAATTTAGAGAGGACAAGTCAAATGATCTACACAAATTTAATGACAAACACCTCAGGCTTCAGCAGATTCAAAGGGCAACTAGGAGTGGTGGGGGGCAGAGAGTGAATACACAGTCAAAATGCCAAAATCTTTGTTGCTGGAAATCAATAGCATATTTCTATGCAAATTCTCCTGTAATGTTTAGCTACAATTTTTAATGCTTTGTGAGCGAGGGGTTGTGAAAGTAGTCAACAAATGAGAATGCCTCATGCAAACGCAGTCAAGCACATGGAATTAGAAAGGACTGGCATATTTAAATAGAGGTCAATTTTTGGCACATATGAATATTGCAGAGCTGCATAAAAATAGATGGTGAGCTAAAAGAAATATTCACACATTTACCATTTTCCACAGAAAATTCTGTGGGCAAGTTAATAATTTGCTGGAACATTAAAATAATATATGCAATTAATTCAAATGATAGTACCAGGTATAGGATGCAGTTTATTTCATGGCACCAATGTCTCCATTCTAGGCACTTTTCAACAAAAGAATTCAAAATCATTAATGTGAACCGCAAATAAAAAATTCAGTTGTAGTCACTAAGAACCTGAGTCCCTGGAGAGGAAGAAATGTCACAACACACCTCCCAAGCATTGATGCCTTGAGGCATTATATTTCTATAAGACCTAATATATCCAGATACATTACAAGAACAAGATGGACAGTGGTTATTGCTGAAAAGGGGTAGTTAATGCTTTCGCCAGGGTAGCTCTGCCAGTTTACAGAGTGAGATGGGCCATAACCTGTCCCTTGCTCAACTATGGCCTCTCTGGGGCTAGCTATTCTAGCCCCCTGCTCCAGAAGTGAGATCCCCAGCTCAGACACTTGAATTATGTTTGTTTCCTGTATGGTGTGCTATGAGTTGGGTGGTTTTTCTATGCATTCACATCCCTCTAGTTCACCTATGCAAAGCAAGCAATAACCAGACTGAAAACATAGAAGATAAAATTTGTACATGTATATCAGGAAATCATCTCACTCAATGATTCATTTTAAATGAAAGAACCTTGTGGAGTGAGTAATTTTTGCAAGAACTGTGGCCAGAAGCTCTAAAAGGTAAGAAGCTCTCTGTTACTTTCTGTTGGTGAATAGTGGAAAGTACAGCTACAAAGAGAACTTTATTTGCATAAGCTTTCTATCCAGAATTCCCTGAGTGACACTTTGGAGCCATGACTATTGTACACAAACTCAGAACAAGTCAGCTAGTGAAACAGAACTGTGAAGGAGGAAAAGGATGGAGCAAGAACTCTATTCAAGAGTCCTGTATGCTACTGACTCTTCTCCATGGAAGATCCTGCACAGTTGAGAGATTTTCACAATGGGAAATGACATGGAGTGAGGTCTTTGCTATGGGAGATGTGGCATTTTGCTGAAGCCCCAGAGGACAACAGTAGAGCTGAGTGAACACTTTGTCCTGCTTTGAGCGGGGGGTTGGACTAGATGACCTCCTGAGGTCCCTCCCAACTCTAATATTCTATGATTCTAATGCTGGTAAAGCCCTCCTGTCCATCCATTAAATAAAGTTGAAATCTCTTCAATTAGAGGAGCCTCAGTCTCAGTGGACTGGGACAGAACTGTTAGAATGTATCTCAGGACTCTGGGGCTACATTACCCCCTGTCACCAAACCGTGAGTGCATTTCAATGGATGGGGAAAGGGGGAGTGATGTCTTAAAGGGACATTTGCTCCTTGGATGTTCACAGCAGTAGGTGGGGAACTGAGTTAATTGTCCACTGCCAAAGTTACTGTGAGTAATGTACAAAGTAATGTTACTTATTGTTAAGAGCATAAGTCCATCTAGCCAAGTATACAGTTTTCCATCAGTGGCCAATGCCAGGTACTTTAGTTGAAATGAACAGAACAGAGTAATTACTCAGTAATTCATGCCTTGTCGTTCACTCCCAGCTTCTGGTGTTCAGAGGTTAGGAACACCCAAAGCATGGGGTTGCATCCCTGACCATCTTG
The DNA here is from genome assembly GCA_007922155.1 of Mesoclemmys tuberculata. NCBI lineage: Eukaryota > Metazoa > Chordata > Testudines > Chelidae > Mesoclemmys > Mesoclemmys tuberculata. The sequence continues at coordinate 55,825,849 of ML675624.1, read as the reverse complement.
GCTAATACCCATTGATGGACCAATTCTTCAAGAATTTATCTAATTTTTTTTTAACCCAGTTATATTTTTGGCCTTCACAACATCCTGGGAAAGAGTTCCATATGTTGGCTGTGCACTGTGTGAAGAAGTACTACCTTTTGTTTGTTTTAAATCTGCTGCCTATTAATTTAATTGAATGACCCCTTGTTGTTGTGTTATATGAAGGAGTAGATAACACTTCCTTCGTCACTTTCTCCATCTCGTTCATGATTTTACAGACCTCTACTACACCTTATTCATCTTTTTTCCAAGCTGAAAAGCCCCAGTCTTTTAATTTCTCCTCATAAGAAAATTACACCCTTAATTTTTTTTGTTGCTCTTTGCTGTCCCTTTTCTAATTCTTATATTTGAGATTGGCACGTCCAGAAGTGCACAAAGTATTCAAGGTGTGGGCATACCATGGATTTAAATACAGGCATTATGATATTTTCTGTCCTATTATCTATCCCTTTCTTAATGACTCCTAACATTCTGTGAGCTTTTTTGACTGCCACTGCACATTGAGCAGATGTTTTCAGAGAAATATCCAGAATAAATACCAGATCTTTCTTGAGTGCAAATAGCTAATTTCAGTTCCATTATTTTATATGTATGGATGGGATTGTGTTTTCCATTGTGCATCTTTATTGCATTTTTCAACATTGATTTTCATCTGCCATTTTATTGCCCAATCACACAGTTTTGTGAGATCCCTTTGTAACTCTCCACAGTCTGCTTTGGACTTAATTATCTTGAGTAATTTTGTATTGTCTGCAACTTTTGCCACCTCTATTTCCAGATCACTTATAAATATGTTGAACAGCACAGCTCCTCGGAGGATCCTATTATTTTCACCTTTCCATTGTGAAAACTGACCATTTATATCTACCCTTTGTTTCCTATGTTTTATCCAGTTACTGATCCATGAGAGGACTTCCCCTCTTATCTCATGACAGCTGTCTTTGCTTAAGGACCTTTGGTGTGGGACTTTGTCAAAGTTTTCTTAAAGTCCAAGTACCCTATATCCACTGGATCAAACTTGTCAACATATTCACTGATGCCCTCAAAGAATTCTAATAGATTAGTGAGTCATGATTTCCCTTTACATTAATTTAGATATATTGTTGCTGTGTTTCCCAAGTTACTGCTGTGGTTCTTTTTCTACCCAATAAAGTTTTCCTTGTTTCTTACTCCATGCTTGTGAGTCAGGAAGTATTGTAAGTAAGGACACCCAGGGCAGGTATTTAGTCATCCCAGAAATTCTGGGTGGGAGCTCAAGCTGGTGGTGTTTGTTAGTTTTAAGAGGGACATCTAGCTATTTGAACCTGGCCCTTGTTGCTACTGACAACTCTTGAAGGAAGGGTAACATAAATAAAAACAGGAAAACTTCTTCTTACTCATTTTTAGCTACTAATATGCTTCTAGATGTTAGTATTAGGAGGAGGATCCCTTACAGTTCATCTGTACGAGATCAAATTTCAGAACTCTTAAAATATTTAAATAATAGTATGACAACAAATCATTTTGATGTTTTAAAACATTAGATTCATATGAGGTGTCTTTTATCTTTAATAAGAGTTGGCCAAAAAAGGACAACAACAATAACCAAAATTGTGAATATTTCCCCAGAAAATTGAATTGTGGAAAGTTGTCACCATCTCCACTTGTAAAGGTAAAGATGACAGAAATCATAACATTTAAGCTACGTGTGAACACAATGAAACTGTCATTTATTTTCTTAAGGAAAATCAGGCAATTTGGTAGTCAGTGGGGGCCACAAATGAGAGATGTCCAGTGTCTTTCACTCCCATGGACCTCTGTAGAAGTTAAAGGCACCCTGCATCACACAGAATAAGGCCTCACTTGCTTTTTTCTTTTTGTGCAATGGAAACATCAAACCTTGTATGTATGTTTGTAAGCCTTGCTATTTTTTATCTGTTCTAGAAGTTACATCTTTTAACCATATAAAGTTTTAGCTTCACCCAATCAACTTGTTTCCCCATGTATCAACCTCCAACCATAATTGTTTTATTCACACACCCCCAACTGAGCTATCATCCCCAAATAAAACCTCCTCTCCCTGCCTCCAAGCACGCCTCCTGAGTTCTTTATTCCTCCTGCCAATCCAGTGGGAGATTCACAGCCTGGAGGTATTTGGATGTGGGGAAATTCACTCTCCCACCTTAGCTTCGAGGGAGGATTTTGCAGGATCTGGCTGCCACTGTGACCTGCTGATACAGGTGTGGAAAGGATTCTTCATTTCACAACTACCCTTAGTCCCATAGGAGAGGGAAGTTGTCAGGTGATTTTCATGCCCATTAGAGGGGATATAATGAAGGGTACAGAGGAGCTAGAAAGCAGATTAGGTTACCAGTGTCCTCTGTCTCCCTGAAAATTTGCTGGCTAACCAATGCTTGCTACCATCTCATCAAAGCACTGAGTTCTCAAGATGTAGTCTAGAGCACTACATTTGATTGTATATTTTGTATATTCCCTCAGGACCAATGGTCTAAAAACAAAAAAAAATCTTAGAGAATTGCTAAGATTCATTTAACCTGGTTCCAAACCTATCACAGAGATGGGTTTTGCTTGGTTTTGAGTTCTGACTGGGCCTACTCTATCTGGGTCTATTCTCACAGGTTTCACACTCACCTCTAGTAGCCCTGGGTTCCTATCCATTAAAGAATGCTGTCTTCTGGGGTGTCATTTCTTTTATCCTACTCTTTCAGCCTCATTATATACTGATACCTTCTCTTTTACCGCTCTGCCCCACAGCACGAGGTTAATTGAAAAACGAAGTAGGCTACTGGCATCCTGAGATTAAATTAGTGGAAGAGAAAAGTTTTGCTGCCATTTAATAGATTCCCCCCAACTGCCTTACACTACCTAGGAATGGACCATTTACCTGGGCCTCGTGCTGACTCCAGGAATTGGTCCCAGGTACCTAGACACTTGTGCAGGAGTTTATTAATTGACTTTCCCAGTCATAATGGGCTAATTCTTCATGATATGACTTTTAGTTCCAGTATATCTATGCAAAATAGGCATATGAAATACTTTGGAAATCTAGCACAGAATGACTTGCTCACAAACATTTGAAAATACAGCCTACTCTTTTCATTTCATACAGTAGTATGTACCATTAGGTTATCGAAAAGATCAGCTAGAAAACAACTGTTGTATAACAAACAGGTCTTGCCTTGACTCTGAAAATTAAATTTAATTGAAAGGCATGTGATTAATACTTTGGATCTCCTTAATTACTGAAAAAAAGGAGTTCACTGCCCATATAAAAGAACAAGGCAGCGGAGAGAGAATTATTCTTGTTCTTGTGGCTGCAGTACAGCCATATTCACTCCTGTATACTTTCCAGTGAAATTTGCACTGCTCATTGCAACTCAATTGGCTAATTTATTTGAAACTCAGTTATTTCTAACAGTGTCTTTCCTAAGTATAAGGAACTATAAAAGAGAATGCAAAAAGAATAAAATATCCATTTTTTTGTCATGTAAAGCACAAGGGAAAAGAGAAACGAGAGTTTAGGAGAATGGTTTGCAATAGATTTAAATAATGCTTAACATTAGCACTGCTATGTAGGAGTAGGAACCATCAAGCTTTTGGCCGAAAGGCATTGTAATATAATGACACTGTCCTCTGTTTCTAGAGGCTGATGTTTGGGAAGACATGTTGATGGTATGATGTTCGGATGAAATTAGGGAAGATGAAATTATGCATACCAATACACAGAGGTTTTTTTCTGGTTTGTTTTTCTTAACTCTGAAGTATCTATGATGATGCCCAGCTCCTTTGTACTATTGTATATGGTCATGTATTTTCACCTGTCCAAAGAAGAATTCCCAATCTTCCAAACCATGTGTATTTCAAAACAGCTCTGCTCTCACTAAAATTGATTGTTTGGCACTATCACTAAGCCAAATCCATGATTTAAGTTTCAAGATGCATGGAAGCTATTCCATATGATGTAAAATTTCATAATCAGTGGTGCAGGATATGGACAGTGAGGCTGTGTGTTCTCTCTGTAGTTACAAAGCCTAAATCTTTACAAAGGCAGAGATATTAAGACAATTTTCACAATGATTTTCCATATGAGTCTCACTTTCAATAACAACATAAATGTATTAAGTTGTATTTCAGTATTAAATTAAAGATCCAAAAATGCTGAGTCCCAAGTCATACTTTCTGGCAGGATTCCTCTTTAAAATCACTTTCCCCAACAGAGGGTCATAGTGCTGTTCAACCTTCTGTAAAAAAAACAAAAAAACAAAAAAACTTATTCTCCTGAGCAGTGAAAGGAAAATTAGGTTTCTTCTTTTCATTTCAGTGACTCCTGAATCACAGACAAGGAATTAATCCTGCTATTTGAGGAATTTATATCTGAAATCCAAGAAAGAATATTTAACTGCTGAATAGACAGTAACCACTGCAGAAGACCCAATAAAAACTTCAGTAATGGCATATTATTCCTCCCAGGGAGCATGTGAAAGCCATGTCATTATGAAACACTCACAATTCTGTGTGCTAATTATTTACCTGGACACCCTGTAGTCTTGACACTATTTATTGAGAAGGAGATGCATCATCATAACAAATGACCTTAAAATCTTAATGTAAGGCCTTTCACTTCTAAACACCATTTCTTGCTGGTTTCTAAATACAGATGCGTCGACCTCCTGGAATACAGTTAGCATCAAATGTTATGAAATAGTTATGTCGAAGTCTACTGAACTGTCAATAATCATTGCTAAAATGATACCTACAAAGAAAATATGATTACAATACATTCAATACTATTCAATACATTCAGTACTATTTAGGTACTCTTTTCAGGAAACAGCAGAGTTTTAAAAAGGAGCAAAACCCAATTTCAAAATATTGAAATCATCCACAAAACAAAATAATTTTTCTCTGCCCAATTCTAGTGATTAACTGCTGGAGCAAGTTAGCAAGTGAAGTGATAGATTTTCCATCTCTTGATGTCTTCAAATTAAGACTGAATGCCTTACTGGAAGATATAATTTAGCCAGACAAGTTATGCTTTACTCAAACAAACGTGGTGTGGTTGTATATAGAGGTAACTGGGTAAAATGTTCTGGGATATATATGAGATCAGACTTGATGATTTAATATGATCAGTTCTGGCCTTAAACTCTATGACCGAATCTATGAAACTTATTTATTTGTGTAATTTCTACCCCTGATAATTGTGAGGTTAATCTATAAATGTGATTCCAATGGAAGTCAATATAGTGCCACATTTGAGTTGACAGGCAGTCTGAAATAATAGGCCAAATTCTCTGCTGATGTAAGTGAAGCTCCATTGATGCCAATAGAGTCTTGCCATTTACATGAGTAAAGAATCTGGTTCAATAACTCTAAGAAAAGTGTGAGCTGGACCTACTCATCCCAATGGGCTGTAAACTGATCATTACCTATAACAAGTGGTATTTAGTGTGGTATTTAGCAGTAAGGCTGGAATAAAATCCCTGAATGATTTGATCTCCATGTCTATGCCAAGAGGGTAAAGTAGAAAGAAGAGAGGCTGGGGCAGCATTGGCCTAGGCTAATAGGCCAAATATGATGTGGGAAGGTGTAAAAAGAGATAGAGAGTGAAAAGAAGAAAATAATAATATATGTACGTGATATCCCCTCACAGGTTTGCCCCTCAGACATTTATAGTGTTTTTCTAGTGTTGTCTTGTCTTAGAGAGACAAGTTCTCAGCAATTTGTGCCAGGGACCATATCTTTCTAGATGTTTAGATAATGCCAACAATGGAGTCCAGATCCTGGAGGGATATCTGGAAACTATCATAATACAAATCAATAATAATAATAAAGAACAATAATATTTTTGTAGAGGAAAAAGTGACAGGATTTATTAACAGTCTCAATGTAGGAAGAGATTGTTATGAATTTGGGTAAAAGCATGACTTTTTAGTTATCAATAGTGATGGAAAAGCCAGGATTTAAGGAGGGAAAGATAAGGAACCACATTTAGACAGGTCTATCTAACGTCTAAAGGTACTTTTGATGTCCATTATCACTATATCTGAGCACCTCACAATCTTAACATATTTATCCCTGGAATAAGCAAGTGCAATTCCAATGTAGCTCAGAGTTAAACTAGAATTTTCCTTCAAAGATTTCAAAGTCCAACACATTACATTTGAATGCTAGCAAGAACTCCAGGATGATAAGCTGGAGGAGCAGAAATGCAAGACTAAATGGAGGGCTGAGCTTAGTGGTGGAAAGGTAGAAGATGCGTAGAGGGGTTTAATGATGAGATACTGTATATGAAATAGTAGTCACTGTCGACAGTTGTATTAGAAACAGTAAGGAAGAGAAAGCATGCTTTATATTATACTTTTTGGGTATAAAAAGAATATAATTCTGTCAATTCTTGAAAGCTGATAACTTCTTGTATCAAGAACTGAAACCAACCCCTTTCCAAGTAGCTTTTTTTTTAATTGAGATGGGCTACTTAGACTGATGGTTATTTGGATACATAGAACTCTAGTTTGAGTTTCAGCTCATTGTGAACCCTGTTTCTTCCAGTAAATGTCATTGACTCATTTCAGCTTAAAAAACGAAGTGTTTGTGCTTGCTGAAGGGAGATTTGCTTGTATTATTTACAGACTGGACATAAAATTGAACAGTGGGTAATTTTCTTATTACTAATTTTCAATAATATTTACGCCATTTCTAGACCTGCTATTTTTTCACAACCAAACATTTTTTGATAATACAAAAAATGAATATTGGTTTTGACTGCTAAATCTAAAGTATTTCAAACCACACAGGGATAGTCCTGTAATGTCTACTTTGCAGATATTTGTACAATTTGAAATGAGACCACAACCGTTGTTTATTTAGGTGCACTTTTAGTTGACTTTGCTAGTGCCATTCTGGAAAATATACTGTAGAATATGACATCATATCTTAACTTTATTACATCCAAAAGCAATGTTAAAGTCACACTTTATATCTACTAATGTGATATATTTGATGCTGTACCCATGTCCTAAGAGGAAGATAAATTGGTGAAACTTACACTTCGGTGACCTTTGCATAAGAACTGAGAATACAGTCTGTCTGTTATTACTAGAAACAAAAGAAAGAAAGACTAACCACTTTCTTGTTATTTCAGTATACATAGTGCAATTTAATGGACATAAATATTTGCTTTTTACAGAAATGTCAAAAGCATGTCACAGGGCTAGCCAGAAAACAACAATTCTGTTTTGTGAAAATTTGAAGTATTGTTTTTGTTACAATGCAGAATGCAATAAAGACCTTTTGAATTTTTTTGTGAAATGAGGAGAAAGAAAGAAAGAAAGAAAGAAAGAAAGAAAGTGACTGACTCTATAGCCTAATGATTAAGGCACTAGCTTGAAATGAGGAAGATCTCTCTTTCTCTTTCCCCAATAAAAATGTGATTGAAACCTACCTGGTTGAACAAAACATTTCCATTTCAATGAAACAGTGTATTCCATCAGACAACTGTTTAATCAAAAATGCTCCAACTAGCTTTAAATATCAAGTAGATTCAAAGCAGTGGTTTTGGATCAATTGCATTAAAGCCATGCTTTTCCATAGCACTTGACTTCCCCCTTCTACTTTCTACAGCTGAATAGAAAATAGGGATTTTACATTCTTCAAAGGGAGTCTCATGGCTCCTTTCTTTACTTTGGCTTGCTGTAGCTGTCACTTTAGTTCCAACAGAGTCATAAATATTGGGAAGCGGAACTTCTCTCGTCTCCTGAAGAAAACAAACATCGAAAGGCAAAATGAAGTTTTATAGGTTAGTCTAGAAAATCTATTTTTTCTAAAATTCAGTAATTTTTTTATCTCCAGTCTATACTTGAATCTGAGATAAGATTATGCATTGCCTATGAATGGAACATATGAAATTATAGTTTTGTGCAGTTATCCAGATCAAAAAAAGTTCAGATTGTAATACAATACAAGATCAAATGTAAACATTACCTTTAGAATAATTTATATGGATTTATTTTTAACGTTACATCTATTTTTATGAATTTGTTAATGTTATGTCTATTAGGTTTAGCATTTAGATTTAAGCTGTTCATGGCAGGAACCAGATACTATTCTGTGTTTGTATAGTGCCTAGCACAATGAGGCCCCATTCTTAGTTGGTCCCTAGCCACTGCTGTAATAAACATGATTAATAAATAATTTAGGTAATGCTGACCTATGCAAGGGGTTCAAATATTAGATTGAGGCAATTTCAACTGTATGGGTATGAATTTTATACTTTATCAAGTACCCCATATTAGCTCTAAGTACTTTGATATTGTACAAATGGTGGACCCCCATAAAGAGATACAGAACTTGTATAGCACCCAACATGTTTAGGAAAGAGACCAGCGTTTCTAGATCAGCTATTATGAAGGGAGGCAGGGTTTACACTAAATGATGAGAGGCCACTGCAACTCTTTTGATCTCCAGGACACCAACAAGGGTGGTATTAAAAAGAGAACTGGAGAAGAGAGAGAGCTGGGAGCTGCTAGGACTGATTGTATAATCCCATCCTCCAGGGCTTTGGAAGTTTCTTGTAATGAAGCATAGTGGGAAAGAAAGATGAATTGGAGACATGGCTTCTGGCATAGCTATTACCTTGTCCCCAACTGTTTTCTGTGTCTTTGGGTATATCACTAAAGGCCAAATTTTCAACAATTTGCATATGCAATTGTACATATGTTTGCATACCTAATATACACATGCAGCTTCTATAAACTGTGGCAGCTGCATATGCAAGTGATCTGCATACACAGTTACTTCAGTTAAACAAGTAATATCAGAAAGTGCATGTAAAACTTACCCTATAAAAGTGTCCTATTGATTTTCAAAAAAATGAAACCATCCTGTAGAATTCCATACCAGGACTATAATTTTCTATTGAATTCTATAGGATGATAAAAAATAAACAGTTTTTGAAACAGTTATAATTTTCTATTAAATTCCTCAGGACTTTTCTACAAGTGCAGGCATTCAAGTCTGCACACACTGTTTTGACAGTTTTGCCCTTATTCATTTCGCCTCCATTTCTTACCAATCTAACTTGTAAGGTGTTGAGGATCAATTAATGAATGAATGAGCTGAAATGAATTAAGGGTTAGGAAATGTAAAGCATTATATAACTGCTAAATATTATTATTACTTAAATAATTGTCTCAGTTCTCACGTAGCACTCTGCCCACTTCTACAAGACTTTATGACTTTATGTGACTGAGCTTTTTTTTTTTTAAACTGCAGAGTTAATCCAGCTCAGGAACGGAGTAGCAACAGTACATTACTTTAGCAATGTCACCAAAGCTGATGAAGGGCAGCCATGTCAATGTCCCCATCTGGGATTATGGTTTTTTAAAAACATATTTCATCCCCATAATGTTGTTTTGGCTGCCCGCATCAAGGACTATCTGTTTGGATGGCTGGATGCCCACTCACAAATTGAGAGGACCCTTGCCACTGAGCAGAGGTGCCAGTTAACAATGGGTTTAAGATGGGCAGGCCTGCAGAACACTACAAAGAACATCTGTTCTGTAGGAACAGAGGAGGGAAGTCCATCTTCTGTGACAGCTCCATCATACAGACCCCACATGCCTCTTTGCACTTAGTGACACCTGTTCGTAGTTGTATGCCAAAAAAAAAAATGAACCAGAAGAAGGTGTTCAAAAAAGAATCATTCTTGAACATGAGAAAAGTATTACCGTTTATAGGCAATCTGGATGCCAGAAAAAAAATAGGTGGCACTGCAGTGGTCATTTAGGAAACCCATGTAGATCAAATGAGAATGCTGCCTATAGGCATTTGATAGAGAAGCAATCCCATGAAAAGCAATGTGACCTGGCAACTAACAGAACTACAAACAAGTAAATCACACAGGGCTATAGAAGCAACCTGTGTATTCACATGAGAACTAGGCAACAAATTCCTGATCCCCAGGAATTGTAGAGTTGTAGACATTTCCTAAACATGAACATTATGGATCATATAATAGAAAATAAGATAAAATTATGTCAACCTTCTGTTATATTGCCATAATGCTACATAGGTAAAATATTAACCTAGCTGAATGCATGACAAGATTAATCCAGTGTTTATGAATGCTTCAAACTGAAATAGCAGTGTAAAATCTATATAAATAACAAATATGCATTTACATTTTTTCACAGTCATGTAAATATTAAAGGAAGGAAATTTGCATATGCATGTCCAAAACTGATTTTTAAATCTCATAACTTAAAATATTTTTGCAAGGTGGCCTGCAGTTGTCATCAGGAACTAGCCATTTTGGAAATGTCAGCCTGTAAAGTCAAACTAATTCTAAGTCATCTGTACATGCACATACCTTTGAAAGGCTTTTTTCCAAGCAGAAAAAGTATGTTATTTCACCATCAAGAACAAGTCAAAGACTTTACCTAGGGTACAAAGTCATTGCCGCCAGATTGATCTTTCTGGATCGATTGAGCAGTCAGTGTTGACCCGCTCAATCAATCAGGAAGTCGGCAGAGTAAAACCACCCCAAGTAGCGTCGTGCTGCGTCATGCTGCACAGTGCAGTAAAGACGGAGCACAGAAGGGAAGCACAGCAGTCAATGGGAGTTGTGCAAGCTACTCTGTGTAGATTGTGTAACTCCTGTCGATTGCTGCCGAATCTCCAGGTAAGTGTAGACCAGGGCCTAGGCTTTAAAAAGAACGTTGGGCTAAGATCATACCTGAAAAATAATGGTTAAAAATTAGATTTTTTCAAAATAAATAGGCATAGAACTGATTAAACTCTTTGTTATATATGATACTCACTTGGACAGTCATTTTGGGTCATATTCTAATACTTACTCTGAGTACTGCTTTACTGTGCAATTAGGATGTGATCCAGGATCCAGTAAAGTCAATGATGGTGTTATTATTGACTTTAATGGGTATAGGATCAGCTCATTAGGCCCATTCATGTCAGCTGAACTACTGATTGATAAAGGTATGAGCCAATGTGAGTAACCATCAGAACTAGGAGGTTCTAACAAACCAATCACAATTTCGTATAAATGCACGTTATTTGATGAATAGTTCGGATAAATTATTTTCCAGACTATAGTGTTGGTTACAAACTGTTCACTTTGACTATTCTCTGATCATACTCATGCAATGTGGTTGGTCTTCTAAGTCACATGGCATTTTTCCTGTTTCCTGATGTGATGACTACAGATTTTTAGAAAGGAAACCAATGAAAAGTGAGTAATGACTTTCCGGCACAAATTTTCATATGCACAATAATTTGTGCTAAACGTTTGGGAAACTTTTGGTATTTAGTCTTTAATTCCTAGTGGTATTTCACATACTCATGAATAACAAATAATATGATACTACAAAACATAAAAAACCACATTTTTATATGAGGAAAAACATTTGAGAATATTTAGTAATGTATAATTAATATTATAATAATTATTATAATGTTGAAATATTAGTAATGCATATATCACCATTAGACTGGTTCTAGTTTTAAGCATGTACAGTATAAATGAGTATATATAATGGAAGTCTGAAGGTTACTTTAACTGCAACATTCATTACTAACTCTATAATAATGAAGTTGTCAGGCAGAATTTGAGAGTCTTCCCTGTATGTGGTTGTCATGCTCCACTGAGTTTTTCTGATTCTATCAGGCTAGACACACATCCACATCTGAGGGAAATTTAGCTTTGTGTCCATGGCAGTCCTTAGGGGTGAAATCATCTTCCTTGCCTTGCCTGAGTACTAGTTTCTTATACCATGTTCTAAGTTGACAAAGCTGCTTTTATGAATTGTAGATATTTTTTTTTATGGTCTCAAACCATACTGTATTCTTCCAAATGTATTCTTCCACGGTGAGTTCCTTTGTATGAACATCACTCAACAGCCAGTCTTAATTTCAGTTTCTTATACCAAAAGTTAATAGCTTTCTACAAGAAATAACAGGTGCTACAGTGAAATTTCTTCTTCTTCTTCTTGCAGGGAGAGAGACAGAATTGGCTAGAAATACACAGATGTATTCCAGTTGGTTTCTCAGATGAAACATAACTTTCAGCTAAAAAACCTTTTTTGGTACATAATGCTTTTAAAACCTCTTTTAAGATCCGATACTCCATCTCACCCAGCTCATGTGGAAAACAAGTTTTAAAGTACGGCAAATGTCACATTTCCAGTCAAAGTTGATTTCTTACCATTATTTCTAATAGCATTTGCAGTAAAGATTCTAAACAAGTCTTTCTATTTCATATTTTACATCTTTTTTATTAAATGGGAAATGTCTATATTTACGTAAGTGACCATTTTAATTCTTCCACTTTTCTTTTTTCTCTCAGGAGACCTGTTTACTGCTTTTTTACTTTCTGAGCCAATATGTTTACTTAAGTCTAATTGTTATTTCAGAGAAATAAAAACATACAAGAAAAGATAAACACTATAAAATCTACATAGGAGCATACAATATCTGCATTGAAATGAACACAAAATGGCTACCTATCTCTGTAGACCTATGTGGCTTGGGTGACCATTCGTACACCACAAAAAATGAACAATGAATAATCAAGGTGATTCATTTGTCTTAAACATTCTTTCCGTCCTCTTCCCCTGCCAAACCTCCCCCCCACTATGTAGGAAATACTGTGCATAAAATAATGAGTACAGCAGCTAAACATAAGATTGTCTCATGGAAATTCTGCAGACATACAGATAAATAAAATAGAGCTAAGTTCACATGAACATATTTGCACAAGATAATTGTACCTCTTCTTACTTCTAGCTTTCTCAATTACCCTGGTTTCAGAGGGGTCCCAGAACATTGCAGGAGAGTGACTCTTTAGAAAACACTTTCCAATGGTAAGATTTCTGTTTTTATAGTGTAGAAGGTAGGAAAATGGAATTCTGTAATGTGACCTTTGCAGCTGGTTCCTCATTTATTCCTTCTTGTTACAGAGAAGGAAGGCAGGCAGCCATAATATCCTTCTGGGTTTACACCCTTCAGTATCTCTCTCCTACTTGGACCTTAAATATAGATCTCTTTCTCCACCCATGAAACTATATGCACATACCTAGGTTGATAATTCTTTGAGTGTACATGATATCACTTTTTCATTAATTATGTTTCATTTAGTTTCTTATAGTAAGAAAGATTAAACATAATTAAACTCCCTTTCAGATATGGGGAAGATGATTAAAAAAAACAACTATGCAACTAATTTGTCCAGAGAGCAGTATTTATCATAAGATAGTTGCAAGAAAATATATTACATGTTATTTTTTTCTTATTCAGTTTTAAATGGCAGTTTTTATCCTTGTGTGGTCTTAATCTTAGAAGCAACACTGTTAAATCATTTAACAAAATAAAGAAGGTTACAGTATATTAGTTTGGGAATAATAAATTGTGAGGTACCCAGTTTTTCTAATTCTAGGTAGAGGGGATTGGATATCATTAATTAAATGGGTTTCTATCACCATAGGTAGTGAGTTATATGGGCCTGTGGTACATGTGCTTCAGCAATATTGAGGAGCATGGGCCTGGCTCCACCAATAGTTCTGAATTATGTGCTGCTGGGGAGCCAGCTGCAGAGCATGTGCTAGAGGAGAGGTCATGAACCATGGGCCCCTATAACTCACCACCTACGCACGCAGGGGCAGAGCGCAGCAGTAGGCTACCTGTGCAGTCCCACTGTTCTCTCTGCTCCGCTCCCATCCACACTCACCCCTGGGCCTGGAGTCTGGACACACTCAGTGTGAGCTGCTGGCCAGGAGCTTTTCTGGCTCTGGCCCTGCCCCAAGCAGAGCAGCAGCTGCTCCCCTCTCCCAGGCCCTGACTAGGAGACCCCTGGCACCTGGGGACCTAGTGTCTTCCCGCCCTCCACACCACTGTGCAGACCTGTCACCTGTGAATTCACCCATGCTGCACCAAAAATAAGGCCCTGATCGGCTTCGTTTGAAAAGTGTCTGTATGAGTACCTGAGGGAAAAAACACGCAGCTTAAATTAAGTGGTCAGTTTGAGGTATGATCATGATTAGCACAACACTTGATTATTTTTATACCCTTAAATTAAAGAATAAAGTATAAGCATACAACTAAATATAATGTACTGAAACAGACAAATAGTGGTGCTTCTGACTTTCCACTTTTAGTTGGCTCTTGTAATCTTGTGGCGTGTGGTAGCTTCATTTTATCCCTATAATAAACTCTACATTCATAAAACCAGTAATAATAACCAACAATGAATAATTTCTTAATTAAGTTACCCAAGAGAAAAAGAAGAAAAGGATAATTCATCAAGTGACAGCCTGAGCTCGACACCTAGCTTGCAAACTGAAGTTATACAAAACAAAGATGCGGCAAATCTACAAGATAAAAAAAGGAGTTTTCAGCAATCTTGGCTATCAAGATTTACATGTTTGGAGTACAGTAGTGAATTAGACAGAGCTTTATACTCAGTCAGCAAAAAGTGTTCTAAAAAGAAGATGCTAGTATTTTCCATGAAGGCCAAACCAATGTTTGTTTCATCCAGATTTTAAGATTGGAGACACTCAATGAGTGGTTTTACATCACACAAAAAATCCTCCTGTCACAAGGAAGCGGTAATGAAGTATGCTGCTCTGCAATCGCAGGTGAATGTTTCTGCACTAATGTCGGTCAGTTAAAGAAAAGAATCCCAATCAGCTAGGAATGCACTGCACTTTTTTACCAGTGTTCAGTACCTCGCTCAACAAGGAATAGTATTACATAAACATAATGAGAATGATTCAGATTTGATGCAGCTTTGGTTGCTACACAATATAGTTTCAGCAGAACAGAAACAATGGCTTAGTCACATAAAATACTAGTGGCTATCACATGAGGTTATTAACGAAATAATCGAAATGATGACAATGATGGTGCTAAAGCAAATTGTGAAAGAGATAAAGGCTTCTAAGTTTTATACCATTGTAATGGATGAGACTACCAATTTGTCAAGAAAAGAACAAATAAGTTTTTCTTTAAGGTTCTTCTCTAGTGAAGACTAGGAGATTTATGAGGAGTTTATTGGGTCTTACCAAACCAATGCAATGGGTGCTGCTTCTCTTTTCAAAATTGAGGAAGATACACTTCTAAGGTTTGATTTGCCCTTTTCTGATTTCCGGGGCCAGTGTTATGACAGAGCCAGTAATGTGTCTGGTAAATGTACAGGGGTCCAAGCCAGAGTGAAGAATTGACAGTCGAGAGTGGAATTTGTACACTGTGCTGCACATTCCCTTAACCTTGTCATACAGGATGCCCTGAATAACATTCCAGAATGTCATAATATGTTTTCGATGGTGAAAGATCTCATCAATGCCTTCAAGGAGTCACCAGAACATATGTTAGCATTCAGGGAGTTTCAGAGTGAAGGGGATCCTCAGCCTTCTTTATAACCATTGGGTCCAATAAGATGGACACAAAGGATCAGCAGCATTAAATCACTGCCCAGCAGCTACATAGCCAGAATGAAGTGCCTGGATGAATTCAGTCACTCTTCAGATGCATTTGGCTCAAAATGTAGTGGATCCTTGCAGCAACTTCACGCTTTTTCAATGTACTTTACACTAACAGGTCTTGTGAAATCCCTTGGCCTATAAAAGTTAATGCAAAAATTCAAAGCCTAAACATGTCACTAGCATGCATTATGAAGAAAGTTGACCTGTTGCAAGATGTGTTGAGTGCGATGAGCACCGACTCATGATCCAATCACTTCTGGGAAACAACAGCAGATAAGACAATCTTTATTTAGAAGATCCTACAATCCCGAGAAAACACAAGCCATCAAGATGACTTGACCATGGAAGCCTTCCTCACACCTTCAGTGACCTCAAAGAGTATTTTCATCAAATATACATTGGGATCATTAATGCTTGCAAAGTTACCATTGAATAGAGGTTTTCAACGGAAAGCTTTACATTCATAGTAAAATTGGAGAAGCATATAATTGATGCAGTAAATGGTTTGAAATATGACATTGTCTCAATAAGTGAAGCTTTCCATGGTGACATCAACATGGAGAGGCTATCTCTTCATTTAGAAATGTTGAGTGATATTTTCAGATCGACAAATTGCCAACTTAATTCAGTGAGTGAAGTGAAGCAATTTCTGAAAGAAAACGAAGGCTTGAGTGACATGTTGTCAGAAGTTACAGTGCTCCTGAAATTGTTCTACACAATTCTGACTACAACCTGCACTGCTGAGCAATCATTCAGTTGTCTGCGCAGACTGAAATTTTTTTGCGAATGACAGTGGGCCAAGAATGTCTAAATCACTTGGAATTTCTTCATATTCATAAGAACTTGACCTCTGAATTGGACATTGCAGTCTCCTGGATGACTTCATTTCAAGGACCACACAATGACAAAAAGAGTTTGCTGCCTCCTGAATGCTAAATGCTAAATTGTATTTCTTCTGAAATATGTGCTTTATTCATGTGCTTAATATTATTAGTGTATGTTTTGGAGTTCAAATTTTGTCTGTATGCAAATTAAATTATTTTGAGTACACTTTCAAGTTGTATCTGATCATATGGCAATTTTTTAAAAATTTTATTTATTGCTTTCATTCTTTTCATTTATGAGACTAAAACTGCCATTCATTATTGTATATCATATAATTCATTTCATGTTCTTTATTTGTTGCTGCTTTAAATATTGTTAACATTCCTCGTTGTTTTGCACTTAAACGCTGGTATAATGATTTAAAATGCAGTGTTTGTGCAGTCAGTGCAGCAAAGCACAGATTTTACCTGAAAACAAAAGAAGGGGCTACATTGTGTTTTAATTTTAGAAAGTATTTGCTTTTGAGGGTTATCAATCCAAGAGTGTTTTGTGGTTTCTGTATTCAGAGGAGCTGTGTTGTTATCATCATGTATAGACAGGAACAGCGTATTCAAACACAGTATGTCATAAGTAAGTAGTTTTAATAAAGTTGATATTCTTGGTTAAATATTTTTTCTTATGATAGTGATATTGTGCAATAATGAGAAACTGTTAAACACTTACTATTTCCAGGCCATTTTTACATTATTTTAAAAAATATATATCCACTTAGAAGGCAGGTGTGGGGGGTGGGACTTGGACCGATTCTAGAGGGCACCACCAAAAATTATACAAACCTGGCACCCATGTCTACCACACCATATTAATTACAATTATGGCACTTCGGGTACAATACTTACAATGGCAAATACACCAATATCTTTGACAACTGTGAGTGGTAACTATTCAGTTTTTAATTACATTAACTGTATAAATACCATGCATAGCAGACCTATTTATTGGCATGAGGTGCTCAAAGCCAATATACCGAATGATGTTATTGGAAGAACATCCCTATAGTCTAAAAATAGTCTTCAACCAAGTCTAAAAATAGTCTTCAACCAAGAAGTTAGTGACTAGAAGACAAACTGTAAGTAACTTGTTCTTTCCTTTCCCCCTCCATCTCTCCCCATCCCTTCTCCCCAAAACATAATAAAATAGGGGACAATGTAGCTTTAATCAGTAGAATAAATCTGTAATGTTCATAGAATTATAGAACCTTGAGATGGTCCTTGAGAGGTCATCTAGTCTAGCTGCCTGCACGAGGCAGGACCAAGTAAACCGAAACCATCCCTGACAGCTGTTGTCAAACTTGTTCTTAAAAACATGCAGTGATAGGATTCCATAACTTCCCTTGGAAACCTAATTTAGTACTTAATGATCCTTATAGTTAGTTTTTCCTAATGTCAAACCTAAATCTTCCTTTTTGCAGAGTAAGTCAATTACTTCTTGTCCTACCTTCAAAGGACATGGAGAACAATTGATCTCCATCTTCCTTCTCACAGCACTTAACAACTTTATCAGGTCCCACGTCAACCTTCTTTTCTGAAGACTAAACATGCCCAGTTTCTTTTAAACCTTTCCTCATTGGTCAGGTTTCCTAAATATTTTATCATTTCTCTTGCTTTCCTCTGGCAATTTGTCCACATCTTTCTTGAAATATGGTGCCCAAAACTGGACACAATACTACAAATGAGGTCTCACTAATATCAAGTAAAGCAGAATGATTACATCCTGCTTCTTATATACGACACTCCCATTAAAACACCCCAAAATAACATTAGGAGTTTTAACAACTATATGACACTGTTGACCCAGGTTTAATTTATGATCCTCTACAAAGCCCAAATCCTTATCCACAGTACTACTGTATTCCCTGTGTTTTATTTGCTCATTTGATTTTTCCATCTCAAATGTCATGCTTTACACTTGTCTTTATTGAATATAATCTTATTGATTTCAGACCAATTCTACAATTTATCAAGGTCTAATCCTGTCCTCCAAAGTGTTAGCAACCCCTCCTTGCTTGGTGTCATCTGCAGATTTTAGAAGCATGCCCTTCATTCAATTATGCAAGTCATAAATGAAAGTATTCAACGGTACCAGACCCAGGACAGATCCCCATGAGACCCTACTGGATATGTCTTCCAGTTTGAAAGGGAACCATTAAGAACGCCACACAAAGTAGTGAACCTACACCTTTTTCTTTGTTTTGCTCCTTATGTATATATAGAACCTCTTCTTATTGACTTCCATGTCACTTGTTGTGCCTGGCGTTTCTGATTTTGTTCCTACATGTTCACTTTTTTTTGTATTAATCTTTATGCATTTATCCATATTTTCACTTTTTGTTGGATTTCTTTTTGATTTTCAGGTCATTAAAGAACTCCTGATGGAGCCATATTGGTCTCATATTGGTCTCTTCCTATATTTCTTTTGCATTAGAATAGTTTGCTGTTGTATTTTAATATTGTCTCTTTAAGAAACTGCCAGCAGTTTTGTCACAACAGTTTTATCACTTAGGAATGATTAATGACTACCTCATTTACCCGCACATTACTAAAAAAGCTATTGCAGTTTGTTGTGGATAAAATCTGCTGTATCCCTTTAAAAATAGCAGATCAGCTATCAGATCTCCTTTATCCCTGCAGATAAGCACTTGTCAGTACTGTAAATAATTGAGAAGGTAGGATGGTAAAGAAAACAGGACAGTCTCTTTCAGTGAAGGAGAGAAGGATAAAACTGAAAATCAAAGCCTTCCCAGAGATATTGCTTAAAACTTGTATTCTGAGAAAATCATTAGCATTCTGAATAAAAACAGTAGTGCCAATTAATAGAATAAATGTTTTCCTCATTATATTTCCAAACATTGTGAGAAAATGCTAGATTGAGCCTTGGGGAACAAAATTTATTATGAGCATGAAAAATGTTTCAGTTCTGATGCTGTTTTTAAATGACAGCATAATATGTTCTGGATCATTTGATTTTTTGTATGAAAATGCTATTCAGCGCCCAAAAAGGCATATGCTGCTAACGGCATGTGTTGCAGTCCTTTCTTTATGACATCTGGCAACTAGCAAATGCCAGTCAAAACACAAAATGTCAAGCAGAAACTTTTCCAATAAAAGTATTAGTTCAGATAATAGCACATAAATAAGCTTTAGTAAATTGCTTTCATTAATCCCAGAATGCAGTGCTCATAAACAATCTATAATATTAACCCCAAACATCGCATAAGAAGAGATCCATAACTCGACAATGGAATGATCTGTTGACCTTACACTTGATTTTACTATTCATTTAGAATAGTCCAGCCACAGGCTGCACTGCCATTTTGTCAGGAGCCAAATTTCTCAGGTCATCCTTACTTTGCATAATTTAGAATAGACTATAGTTTCCCTTATTTCATAAGAAGTATGCCCTGTGGAGATATTGATCCTAATATGCATTTCTCCACCCGGATGCACTGCATGCTGGTAGTTTTAGTTTGTATTGTCCATGTGTCCATATTCAAGCTGGGGACAGCATTTTCCCCATGAACCACTCAGCCATTTATGCATTAATAAAACAATTCAAATCAATTTCTTTCCTAATAGGTGACTTGTCACTGGAAAGCTCATTGCTCAGGAAGTTCTCTTGAACTTCTGAAGTTCTCTTTTTTCTCCCACTGACTTGCAGCATTTCAATGTTATTCTTTTGTGCTGCATAAAATAGTCCCTATTAATTCATTATAATTCATAGCAGTTCTTCAATTTTATAATTATTAGAGGTGGGAAGAAACAGAAACCCACCTGATGAGAAAGAATGCCATGGGGGGTGAGGGGAGCTCAGTTACTGTTTTTTGCTTAATCATTCACTTAAAATGTAAGGTAAATTTCAAAGAGAAGAGAGGAAAAATTAGGGGCACCAGAAAATTAAGCACTAAAATTGCAAATGCTGTAATTCAATAACAATAATAAAAATAGTTGGATAACACGAAATGGCCCGGGAGTAGTCAGAGCTTCTTTTTGATAATCTTTCTTGTTTTTGAAGGTTAAAATATGTTCAAGATAGGAGATTTCATTACCATAAGGAAAAAAGTGAGGTTAGATTGTTCCCAAATATGTAACATGATCATTTTAGACTGGAAGCAGATTAGATTCTATTAAAAGGAATAGTGATACCAGAGGGCCTGGAAGGAAGTTTCCTGATACTTGTGACATGTATGGGCAGTTTTGAGAAAGGAGAGTGAAGAATTGCCTATCCCATATTGGTTCAATAGTCTTTGAGGGTATATGAAGATAGGAACAGACCTAGATATTTTGGTGACCAGGGCAGAAATTGTTTAATGACATCCCTGTGAAAACCAACAAACCAAACAGACAAGTGGTATTGTCCCCCCTGACAGATGGTACCTAGGGCAGCAACCACTCTACTCACCCACCCCATCCTTACATGTAGAGTAGGACGAAAGAATTTATTTACTAACACAATTTTAGAGTGGTTTACACAAGTTTTATTTTAATGTATTAGCTAATCAAGATAAACCTTTGTTCAAATACAACTTACTTTTTTAAACACTAGAATGGAATAGGTGTTAATTAACTAGTCTAGACATACCCTAAGATGATGTCTTTAAATGATTAATGGTTTGTATTATGTGGTGTATGTGACATGGTACAGAGTAGATAAGTATCCTGCTTCAGGAGTCACTGATCAGCCGGTGACCATCTTTTTCTGCTGATGTCATGTTTGTGACCATAGCCCTGGTACTGCACAGGCCTACATGTGTGCTTAACATTTTTGCTTTTCTGAAGTCAGTTGGACTTCTCACAATGCAGAAAAAAAGTTAGGCATGTGTATAAAGCAGGACAGGGCCTAAAAGAAGAAAACCTGTTATTAGAATTTAGAGTTAGGATGCAGGTATCTGGACTAGAAGATCACTCAAGGTCCCTTCCAGTTCTACAATTTTATAAATATTTTGTTCCTGGTTCTGCAGCAGATTTCTAGTGGAAATTTTCTAGTGGAATCTCAGACAAGTCACTCAACATCTCATCTGTAACAAGGGGAAAATCAGACAGTGGTCACCCTTAGAAATTCAAAGTTCACCAAGAGTTATCACAACTCTATATATGAGACACTCATTGTTTTTCTATATTTAGATGAGAAAAATGTGTCGTTTAGTAGCCTGAGCAAAGGACTGAATCTGAGGAATTTCAGACTTCTAATTCTCCTATGAATTGCTGATATAACAACAATAATGACCAGCATAGAAGTCTTTACTAAGCCAAAATTTCCATTGATTTCACTTGGAATTTACCTCAGTAACTACTGAATGAAGACTTCAAGAGTGAGTCTACTATATTATTTCAGAGCATGCCCTCTTTCCTGTTTTTTCCTTAAGGCCACAATTCAAGAAAGGCTTAAACACATGCTTATCTTTATCCACAGGCTTAAGTCTTGTTGACTTCAATGGGATTGAAGCACATATTTAAAGTCAAGGATGTGCTTACGTACTTTCCTGAACATGGATGTTTTCTTGAATCAGTGCCTTAGGATATGTCTACACTGTGATAAAAAAACTGAAGCACCAATCTCAGAACCCAGGTCAGCTGACTCTGGCTCGTGGGGCTTGGGCTGTAGAGCTATAAAATTGTAGCATAGACATTCAGACTCAGGCTGGAGGCTGGGCTCTGAGACCCTCCCACCTCACAAGCCCATGTAAGCCGACCTGGGCCAGTTGCAACTGTGTCACAGGTCTTTTATCGCATTGTAGACATATGCACCTGCAGGGACCAATGGACTGATTCACCTCCCACTTAAGTCAATGTGAGTCTTCCAATTGGTCCTGCAGATTTTACTTGGGTGAATATTTCTTATTCACACAAGTAGCCCCAGGGACTCATTAGCACCATGTTATAGTTCTAATCTCTCTCTGGCACCTCTTTTTGTTGTGATGGATATATTCACTTGGATTCTGGTTCTTTGGACTGGGGCACTTTAGAGGCACTAGACTGAGTGATGGAATCTCAACCCACTGGCTGAGTTCCTCTTGGGTATGGCTGCAGCTGGTAGGTGGGATTCTTAGAGCAGGTAGACAGACTCACGCTAGCTCTCTTAGACCTAGCCTGCTAACAGTACTGTGGATGCTCTGGCATGGGAAGCAACTTGGGCTAGTCACCCAAGCTTGTACCCAGAGGGTCTGGCAGTCTTGAACTTGGGTAGCTCAACCGAGCTGCCATTCATGCCACAAGATCCATACTGCTAGTTTTTAGCACACTAGCTTAACCAGAACTACCATGAGTCTGTCTATGTGCACTGGGAATCACACATCTAAGCTTCACTTTGGACAAATCCCTGGAGTTTACTTCCCCATTCCACAGATAAGAGGGAACAAATAAAAGAACAAAACCAGCAAAATAAAAGAAGGAAAGGAAACAGACTGACAGTCCTAGACAAGTCTCGTGCCTCTCTTCTTCTAGAAGGACCTTGGTCAAGCCTGAGTCCGGCACAATGTGTGCTAGTTATCCACCACAAAAAAGTATAGTCCTGCTCACCTTCACTTCATGGAGCTTAAACCTTCCATAGGCAAGGGAGGAAGCTCTGTTTTCTGTCATGCTACTCCTTCAGAATTAGAGAAAGTAGCAATCTGTCCTCCTCAGCTGCCTTCTGAGCGGAGTTTTTTTCCTTTTGAACTCTTCCTCTATGTTTGACATAACTTGTTGGTACATCAGGGCATTCAAACCCAGAACAACAACTTAATCCTTTCCTGCATTATGCAGGGTTTGTACACCCCATCATAAGCCAGTTGTGCATTATTCACATGAATAAGGATTGCTGGTTTTGACTCCAAGTTTGGGCAATTTTTGAAAAACACTGTAAATAATATTCATATTCATGTAATCCTAGAGTTATCCTTACAAATTCAGGAACTGGTTAAAATGTTCAGAATTGATCAATGTTTTTAGAACATGGTAACAATTTCTGTGGTGTCTTGATCTAATTTGAATTGAAATTGATTAATACTTTTTGAAATTGTGTAGAAAATTGCCATGTAAATCAAGATAACTAACCATACTATGTAAAAATATATATAAATAGACTAAGCGGAGTGGGTGGTCCTAATCAAGCATATAAAAATGAAAATCATATTGATAAATGGTTGATATTAAAAATATTCTTTTAGTACCTACATAACAGTAGAAAATATATGAATGCAGAATCATCATCATGTAGCGGGGCATGCACAAAGAGGGATAAGCCGGGGCCTGCCCCCGCCCCGGTAATCGTTGAGGGCACAGAACTCCTCTGGCCCCAGGGTCACTGGGGCAGGGTAGAGAGAGCTCCTGGCCACAGGAGTCGGGAGAGTGAGCTGGGGCCGGGAGGAGGAAAGAACAAAGCACCTGCCAGGCCAGCGTGGGGGAAAGGAAGAGTGAACTGTTGCTGGTGTGGTGGGGGGGGGTGAGGAAGGAAAGGGAAGAGCAAGCTCCTGGCAGGTGGGGAGAGCAAACTCCTGCCATAGATGAGGGGGTGGCCACAGAACCTGCTGCTCCAAAAAGGTCAAATTTTAATTCCTACCTATGGCCATCATGTAGCAAAGTAGCTTGAGCATTGTTTATAAACAAGTCCCATATAAGATTCAGCATTTAAAAAACTTGTTACATAGTTGGTCATGGGATCTCTAGAAAATATATATTTATTTTAGGTGGCATTTATGGAAATTATGATCTTATGGCCAGAGTTTCAGCTGGTGTGATTTGTCTTGGCCCCACTGATTTCACCAGTTTCAATGGAGCTACATACCAACTTAGGATATAGCCATTTGTAAATTAAATGGCACAAAAGAAGTTAATACAGAGCTAAGTCTTCCCAATGACAGCCCATCTACTTCCAGAATGTTGAGTTCAGCAAAGCTCAAACTTCAGAAAATAGTGTTAAGCTATATGACCACATAACCTTAACTCTGTTGGCTTGCAGCTGGCACTAGACACTGGGAATTATCCGGAGGCACTGCCATTGAATTCAGTGTGTGAGTTGTAGCTGTACTGAATACTTTGAATGGTAGATACAGTAGGTGTGGCAGGATGGTAGAGATGTGCTAGTGAGTTGAGGAGGTGGAGATTAGTTTGAGGAGCATAATGTGATTTTGATATGAGATCAGGGTTTGCACCCACCCCATCTGTGCAAGTAAAGGAAAGGGGAGCCTGCACACTCGGAAGAGATAGCCTGCATCATTTTATTGCAAAATTGAGTAGGATGTGTCAGTAGCAAGCCGGTGTGTGTGTGAGGGGGAGTGTCTTGCCATGGGGATTGTCAGTATGAGGTAGGATAGGACAGCAGGCTGTGGGTTACTGAAGAGTGAGGGAAAGTGTATGTTTAGATGGAATCCTGTGAGAATGATGGGTTGTGAAATTTCACAAGTGTGGTATTCTGTCATTAGAATAGTCTCAGTGTTTGGATCTAGGGCAGGTAGCTCCTTTCCTGTACAGTGAAAAGGCATCATGTGGGTATATGTGTTATGGGTGTTTTGGGAAACAAGGTTATGTAGACATGTTCTTTAACTCTATATTTCTTGTTTTTCTGAAGTTTGAGTTTTACTGAACTTGATGTTCCTGAAGGAAACCTTAATTCTGCATAAACAAACTCTTTAGGCATTTCAATTTCTAATATATTTTTTTTAAAACAGAAAAAAAAAAAAGGTGTTAGTAGATGGTGGCCATTGTGGCTGTTGTAGATATCACGCAGGCCAAGTGGACAATGAATCTTGTTCCTACACCCTTCTCCACTTCATAGCTCAGCCCCACCAACAAGCCCTATCCCTCTCAGTCCAGCCACCCACCACATTATTTAGCCCAGGTTTCCCACAATGCACTGGTCGGAGGAGGAGAGTGTGCCCAATGTGTCTCAGTGACAAAGTGGCTAGGTTTCCAACTGGATTCACCGTTGGCATCTAACTTTCCTTCTATGGATGATGAGAGCCATCAACATTTTCAAAAAAGAAACTGTATTCTGTGCACTGTTTGGCCAGTCCAGCTTTCCCTTCACATTCCTCCACCTTGTGTATTCTGAGTAGGTGCAAGACATTGCTCTGCACACGCATCTGCAGCATAGGATCGTCATATTCATCTTAGTGTGGTGGTGTCATCTGAATGAGAACACTTTAAGGAGATACATACAGCCTGACATAGCTCTGAGATCTGTGAACTACACTATTTATGTCAGTGGGTGTTCCCATCCCTTTTACAGGAAAGTTACTGATAATGTCAAACATGCCCATGATCAGTTCATCACTCCAGTTTGAGCAATTTCTTCCGGGTACACGCTTTGACCATGTCTGTTCTAAGCTCCCCACCTGGAGGTACAGAGATTCCCTGATCCTTGCTCAAATGGGGGATCAGACCCCCCATATATGGTATGGGCCCCCCATATGCTGGCACACAGACACAGGGAGCAGGACTGTGAGAGTAAGATCCCAGAGTAAGCAACCCCCCCAGATCCCAGGTGACATGAACAGGGGTAGGGAGAGACCCCCCCAGAATGGCAAGCTCCTATTTTGTATCTTTCTCCCAGCAAAGAAGCAATATGAAAAACATAAACACAAATAATAATAATAATAATAAAAAAATTCCCAAATCCCAAATCAGTGGATTCACTCTGACCTTACAACTCCCCAAATACCAGTATTCTTTGTGTTTTTCTACACACACATTTTATATTATGGAAAGATAAGCAGGACAATGACAAATTATTAGTGAACAACAATATACAATACCATAGAAGAAAGCTTTCCATAAAGGACAGTTAAATTACCAAAAAGAAGTAAAACTTTCAAAATTCAAATAATCTAATGTGAAATTTCACATAACCTCAAAAGGGGTAATACAGCTCTAGAAGTATCTTTGCTAATATACAGACTAGCTGTTAATGATTTCATTCAGCTAAATTACATTAAAATGATTGGTTATCTTAAAGGGTTATTTAATCACCTTCAGCTCATCTTTAGAACTCCCATTGATATCAGAGGAATTTGTGTCCATATATGTAGGGAATTATAAATCTTATATTATATTCTCCTGTATTTTCTGTCATGTAATTAGTGAAACAATTGAGTAGAAGCACATAATTTATAGAATAAGAATAGCTGAAAATCGAGGGGGGAAATATATAAAATTTGTGGAATGCCCTGTGGATTTTTCCCAGTTTTGTGGAAATTTAGCAAAGATTTTCCTCATTTCTAAGCAGAGGTTTTCCAGGGCTTTTATCTAGTTTTAAGGGAATCTTTTAGAATACTAGTGCCAAACATCACAATGGTCATATTGCAGTTTAGTAGAAAATTCTAGGCAGAGCTAGCAGAAAGTGCCATGCAAATATGCAAAATTGGCAGTGAAGCTCCCCAGCTTATTGTAGCTTTTGCAGTCCACTTAAATACTTGCACCCAGCAACTTACACACCACTGACTCTTTAAAATATCATCAAGGGTTCCTATGTACAGTAGCTACAACAAAGAGCAAACTGAGACCCACGCTTACATCTGAGCTTAGTCTTCCACCCTACCAATCTTTAAGGCTCTGTACCCATTTCTCCTCCTTCACCTCTAAAGGGGAAGTACAATGGCTTGCATTATACCTCACTGCTTTTGTTTTTAGTTGTTTCTTTTTTTTAAACATCAGTATTTGAACTCTGAAGCAGGATCATTTTAAACACAATTCTGGTCTACTGAAAAATGAGCACAGCAGCCAGTTGGACGACAGGAATTGTAGTTTCTCTTTGAAACACTGCCTGGGAGAAGTGCTAATAACAGCACTTGAAAGTGAAAACACTGAACAAAGGTAGCCAAGCTGCTTCTAACTAAACTGGTACTTGAAAGGTTGAACCAGTAGCTAGTTTAAGGCTTAGATTTCAGTCTTTAAATGTGTCATGCTGGCCGGATTGGGGGGGACAGACATTATTTACATTTTTTAACATCAATACATCAGAATCATAATAATTCATGTGAGATATGCCATGTCAGGTACTGTTAGAAAGGCTATAATGTGCTAAGTAAGATGATAATATTTATGTTCATGTGTTATGTGTGTAATGGAAGTTATAGATATGTTTGTATCTGTATTTCATATTGTACTGTGTTTCTGGGTGACACCACAGACAGGATGGCTGCAGCACTAGCCTGCTTAATGGCCCATTAAGGAAATTCACAGGTACAGGGGGCTCAGGGGGAGAAGCCATGATATACCTGATGAGTCATTAGGTTTACGATGTGACTCTGGACTCCAGCTTATTCCTATAAAATTCCACAAGCAACATGGCAAAGGCCAAAGAACATAGAAGGCAGCACCATATCCATTTTTGTCTTCAGTCTTCTGCATTCAGTCTTCACCCTTCACCCACCTCTGGATCAAATCATCTACAACTGAACTGAAGCTGTGAAACAAAGAACTGAGACCCATCCAGGTACTGGATGTACACCAGAGGGACTATACAAGCCTGCAAACTCCACAGTTGTACTAGAAACCAGATATATATGGACTTTCGAATCAATTTATATTATATATGGACTTTCGAATCAATCAATCAATCTGATTGCTTTAATTATTTAACACTTCTCTTAGAGTTTGTTTCTTTCTTTTTATAATAACCCTTTAGTTTTAGTTACTAAAGGATTGTCTGGCAGCGTGGTATTTTGGGTAAGATCCAAACTTATACTGATCTGGTACTATGGCTAACCCTTTGGGGTCAGGAAAAACCTTTTTGGTAAAGAGCATAGAGTTTTAAATAACTGATCTCTTTACTGGACCTAGTGGCTGATTGGGAGCCAGAGACTGAAATGCAGTAAAGGGAGCCATGTATATTTTTATTTTGGCTTCTGGATAACCAGTGTGGGGAATTAGAAGCGCTGTTTGTCGCTGGTGGGCAAGTCTGAGTTCAGTGTCACCCACCAGTGTTGGGAGAATCTGCTCTCCTTTTACAGCCTGCCCTGACCTTGGCATTTTCAGGTGGCTAACCTAGGCATGGATGGGTCACAAAGTGTATAACAACTTTAAAGAACCTTACATTTGGGTGGAAAAATGGGACAAATGAGAAGTGGTAAATCAAATCAGCTTGTGGGGAGGCAAAGAGACAGAAGGAAATGTGCCAGTATGAAGTTGCCCAATATCTCCATGGACCTTAACTGCTGCAGTGAATCCAATTTTTTTAATGGATTTTTAAAATGAAATGTAAAATTATGTAACTGTATTTGAATAGCCATAAACCATGCCAGCAAATAATAATACAAATATAGATTAAGTGTCTACAATGTATTTGACATTGTACAAGGCACAGATATCAAGACAACTTACAATTTATGGTCCCAGTCCTTCACGGTGAAGTCAGTGGGGCTAAGTGAAATCAATGAGGAGTCATGAAGCCAGTAGGCATGCTAAGCATGCTATATTCCTAGAGCCAGCAGAAAAGTGAGGCTGTGCATTGGAGAGGGAAAGAGCGCTGAGCACCCTGAACATTTAAAGGGACAGGACATCGCAAGGAGCATCTCACAGAGATTGCTCTAGAAAGAAAGATACAGTTTTAGTCTAACAACTTTTTCATTTCTGTATTCATGGTTTAACAGAAAACAGTATGTCTTCAGGAAAAATTTGAATGAAGACAGCATCAGGGTCTGGCTTGCTACGAAGCTCTGATTTACATTACTAGGTTATTGGTCACTTGTTCAGGTGACTGAAGGCACTTAAGCGTGATCCTCACAATCCAAAGTCGATATATGCACCAAAGGCCTTATCCAAAGCCAACCAAAGTCAGTGGAGAGATATTTATTTATTGCACTGGGCTTTGGATCAGACCCAATAGCCTACTAACCTCAGTACATACAGTTGAGTCTTTTGCAGCATCGTCAAACTAATTTTTATTATTAGTTATTTATTTTGTATTGTAGTAACACTTAAAGACCTGTGCCCCATTGTGCTAGGAGTAGGTTGAAATAAAGAAATGACTACCGTATCATCCCAGTTCCTAGCCCCCTTCCTAATTCCAGTCTGTTCCCACAAAAATTCGACTTCACCATAAAAGTAAAAGCTGACATTGAATTATCTGCTATCTGGCAAGCAGGGATGTGTACAGAAAATTAAATTCCAGCACTTTTGGAGGGGCATATTCTGTTCCCTTGGGGAGGAGCGCCCTCCCTCCCTGCTGGGACTCTGGAGGAGTGGAGGACGCCCTGTGCGCCCTGTGCACGTCCTCCCCGCCAGGACTCTGAAGGAGCAAAGGAGAGAGTACATGCACGTGCCTTGCCTGTCAGGATCCCAAAGGAGTTCTGTGCCCCCCCTCTGATTATTGGGGGCGGGCAGTGTCCCTGCTTGCCCCTCCCCCTTGTTCATGCCCCTGCTGGGAGGTGTATCACAGTTTTCAACTGTGCAGGAGAGAATCCAAAAGATTTTAACCCCTAGCAGCAAAATTTCTAGTGGAACATCTCGCCATGTCCCCTTTGTAGTTCACTTGAATAACATACCTCTGCCAAGACACCTAAGGATAACACTTCCATTGTGAAGAACCCTGCCCAAAAGCCTGATCCTGACTGGTTGTGACTGCTGCATAGGATTTCTCCCTTCATGACACTGCAGAGTCCCTGGCTAGAAATAGACACCTCAGGTCCTTCCTTATTGTCACTATTGCTCAGCTGCTGACTCCCAACAGGCCTTTGTGCTCCCTTGTTAGCACTGGCATTTTTCTTACTGTTGCTGGGAACCTGAGGATGAAGAAAAATGATAGACCCCATGCAGATTCTAAAAAAGGCCTCTTTTCTGTCACTTTTCTCTCTGGTCATCTCCAACATTTAATAATCTCCTGACTGGAATCCCTTATAGTGATTGGACCCACTGCAACTGAGGAAACTCCAGTATCAGCCGCCTCTCCTCTTACTGGGGAACAGGAGGCCACAGGTATGCATTACTGATACAGGCTGACTGTGGCAAAGCTCCACTATATTCCTTACCCTTTTCTAGACCTCATGCAGTGTTTGAAATGGAGAACAAGCCCTATGAACCATTTCCCACAGTCAGGGATCTTACTTCTACCACTTCCATACCCAGAGCTCCCTCTGACTGCTGTCCCCCACTGTAGGAAGCTGCAGTAATCTCTTTTTCCTTTTGAACACAAACTCTTACTGCCTATCCCTCCACCCACCTGTGAAGTTCCCAAATCAGCATACCCATAAGTACGTTCAGGCTTGATGGCACAACCCCCAGGCACCACAGGAACAAAACACATAATGTTGGCTGATATTGCCATTGGCAGGATCCATCTGTCTACCCACAATAACTTATTCGTCAGTCTCCAAACAAATGGATTCCTCCACAGAGAAATTACTGGAGGAAAAAATCCTTCTATCCCCCACCAGCTGAGGCTGAAGCCATCTGGGCAGGAAGAGGAAGTGAGAAGTCTCATTTCTTCTCG
This sequence comes from Mesoclemmys tuberculata, assembly GCA_007922155.1. Taxonomy (NCBI): domain Eukaryota; kingdom Metazoa; phylum Chordata; order Testudines; family Chelidae; genus Mesoclemmys; species Mesoclemmys tuberculata. The sequence continues at coordinate 55,795,028 of ML675624.1, read as the reverse complement.
CAAGACAGGACATTCTGTAGCCTGATTTGGGGTGATCTATTGATTTTAATAGTCAATTTAATAGCCAATAGCTCGCCAATTGATCTGATCAGAAGATAATAAGGTTCATGTCCTGAAACAGGATCCAGGTGTATTATAAGGGACCCCGGGGTGTACGACAGGAAATCAGAAGTTAGTCAAATCTGTATAATTTTGTAAGTTTTATTAAGATAACAGAAAATATAAAATGATAGATAAAATGATGAAATAATAACAAACTGGTATATTCAGAAAATGAATAATAAAATGAGTAATACAATCTTATGCTATACGATATATGTTCATCTATGTTATATGATATATGTTTCTATAAGGTGCTTTGGATTAATATACTCACACCCTTCCCTGATAACCTGGTTGAGGAAGACATCTGATTCCCCAGCTCCTGGGTGGAGTGGTAGAGTAGGCATTGCTCAAGAGCTAAGAGCTATAAGATTAAGACTAACACTGCCAAAATAAGACTAAGTATAAAATGAAGAACTAAAACTTAACATTAACTAAAAGAAACTTCAAGCAGGAGTAGCTGACGATCAATCACATCAAATAGCATGATCTGCTCCTTCTTATACCCTAAAGTCTGGGTATCCTTCCTCCTAAACCCAAACTTGGATTTACCACCCCAGATTATTGGGGGCTTATACTTATTCTGGAGGCTGGCAAGTTTGTGGGTATTGCTGACATATTACATCCTCTCCAGATGGTTTCAGATGGTCTTTTTAACTTCGACTTTTTTATTTCTAGCCCTTCTTGTGGGTTTTGTGGTGTTCTTTTAAAGTTTCTGTGTAAACTGCAACAACGTCCCCTGTTTTAATGCCTCCTGACTTCTCTAGAGTAAAAGTTCTGACTATTTCTGTCGTATTCAGTAACACTTATCTAGGGTAAAGGTCCCGAGTACATGTATACTAACTGCATAGCTGTCATACAGGATGAGGCCTATGAGGTACTTTGCATTACAGCTAAACTACTTTAATATAAACTTGACATAACTCTATTATAACCACACCAACAAACTTAAATCTCTAAGAAAAGATGTACATATATAATGCAAGCAAGCAGGCTGCTCTATGGGTTACAATTCTGCCATAATGAAATTCAGACAAATATTACATAATGTATTGTTACTCAGTGCTTGATCCTGCTCTTATTTAAGACAGTGAGAGATTGCTATTGACTTTGATTGGGAAAGGATTGTATCTTGAGTCCTTGTAACTTTTAAAACCTACAATATGCATTTTACAAATAGTTAACGTGCTAATGGGTATGCAATAACCACCATTGTTCAGTTAAGGCATCAAAGAGGTAAAGTTAAGGTTGAGTGGGCTAAAAAAAGTAGATGGGGTAAAACGACCACTACTGCTATTAATAACAATTACATTAGATTAATAACCAGATCCCTGATGAGAATTAGGTACCATTGTGCTAGGTGATGTACAAATTCACTTGTACATAGCGCAGATCCTACCCCAAAGGGATGACAATCTAAGATATGACACACAAAAATGAGTATAATAAGCAAACAGAAGGCATGAAGCAGAGAGGGAGAAAATAGATAACATTTTTATATACCGTGATGGCCAAACTGTGGCTCATGAGCCACATGCGGCTCTTTTACAGTTAAGGTACAACTCACCTGTGGAAAGCCACCTATGCCCCCCTATTCTCCACCTACCAGATTGGGATAGGGAGCTTGGAGCATCTGCTCTATGGCAAGGTGGTGGGGCTACAGGATTCTGCCCAGTGGGGAAGATAGTTTTGGGGGGGAGGGGAAGGGAAGGAGTCAGTAAGTTTGACCACCCCTGTTAAATACAGTGAAAGTTTAGAAGACTATTGGTATTGAATATTTATTTATTACATGGGTAAAATAAATTCCCATTTCCTTTCTTTCTAATGTTTGAAGTTAGGGAGCTAAATATATGTATGATATGAGGTTTTAAAATATTTGATGGAATGATACTTCAAAATATCTTTTTATTAACCTTTTGTGGATGAATTTCCCAGGTTTGATTGTCTAACATTTTACAGTATATTTTATATTTATAATATTAATCATGCCTCTGTGATCTGGTCCTTTGCTACACAGAAAGGAGGGCCAGATGTTTCCATGGCAATAAGCCCCCACTTCTCTGTCCACATGGAGGGATCTCCACAGACCTGGGATTCTACACAGGGGAGTAGGCAGGTAGCAGGCAGGCCTAGAGAGGACAGAAGAGGCTAGAGATAGGTCAGGGGAAAACACATCATCCCCCTGCTCATCCTGAAGTATTGCTACACCTATTGAAATAAATGGCAACATTTGTATTGACTTCAGTGGGTGAAAGATCAAGCTCATGGAAAGTAGAGTAGCTTCAGGACTATTCATCTAAGCCAGGAGTACCCATGTGAATAAGGCCTGTGGGATCAAACCTGTGGTACATATGCAGATATTATGAAAGTTTCTCCACACATAATAACACATTTACCCCTATTCTGACCTAAACCTCTGCCTTCATGCATGCTGCCTGTCTTGATAAAAGAGTAATGGCTGAACCAAATTAGCTCAATGGAACCACTTAAATGGAGTTAATTATAAGTGACATCCTAATTTTACACCTAAATGTTAAACGACTTCATAACTAATTTTTTTTTCAATTGAGGTTATTGATATAACAGATATGCCAATGTTTATAGAGAGAACACTTCATAGAAGTGAAGAAAAGCTTATTCAGTGTTGTTCGAATTGTCTAAATTGCATCTGCATGTTACTGACCTGTGTAAGATCATATGCTGTGTTCCATGTTCCTGTTCCACACGTGGCCAATCCACAAGACTTGAAAGTTTCTGATATTTTCTAATTCTTTTCTGCATCCTTTTTGGTTTTATTATCCATTACTTAATTGTTTTTCTGCTCCCAAAACAGCATGGCCATATGTTAAACAAGATCAAATGCCTGAATCATATGTTTTTTTGCCGGTATATTCTGAAGACTTTTATATAGAGTAGCAGTCAGAATGCAGCCAATACGTGAGTCCTCATGTTAGTCAGAGTAGTGATTTGTTTTTATTGTGATGCTGATATTATATGACTGCATGCCTTTAAAGATATTAAAATAGATAAACTACTTAGATAAATTAAGTGATGCAGTGTAATTGGTCTGCAAGCTATTTAAAGTGCTGGAAGCCTCATCTTTGAAGCACTATTATTTAAAGAGAAGTCTACTTTTATATTACTGTATTAATCTGGAAACAAGAAAGCTTAGTTCTTTCTGCCTACCACTGACCATCCTCCTTACTTTTAAAAAATGACAATATTTAATTTTATTGCTTCATTACAACTGATTTTTAAGCATCCTCATGTCTAAAACATGAAAGAAAAAATAGTTTATATAATCTTATGTTATGTTCCAGCATATATTACACTCTAAGTAGGATTATTCTGGTGAATTACATAATGTCCATTTTTTTTCCACTGGGTTTGTCCCATTTTTAGCTTCTCTAATGTTGGCATTTTTGCTGGTGTACATAACAGTTCTTAAAACTATGTGCCAAATTCCTAGTTGAATATGTAGATAAGCTGTATGGCTGCCATTGCATTTTCCTCTAGGGTACCTCTGAATAAAACAAGCCAGGAATATCTTGTTCAGTTTGTTTAGAAAGAAACTGAACAAAAATGAAGAGTGAAGGTGTATAGTTCCTCTGACTCTATACAGTACATAGGAGCAGCCTAATATTTTGATTTGGTGGCTTTTATTTTGGAAATATGTACTTAAAATTGTGTGAAGGGCCTCTTTTAATTACTTTAACAATTCATGGTGGTTATTTTGATATTTTGCATGTGAAGCCAACAATGACACATAACATTCTTGCTGTAATAAAGTTAAATTTAGTTGGAAGTTATAGTCAGTCTTCAGTAAGTTATGATGGCTCTTTCCAATACGTTTTTTCAGGGTTACTGTAGTACTGCAGAGAAACATAAGCCAATTCTTGGGAAAACCCACATAATAAATATATTCATTTAATATTATTATTGAGTTTACTGCTGTTACAGAGGCTTTATTACCCTACAGTAGTTCCTGTTGTACATATTTTATATTTAGTCATCTTCAGTACTGCAATACTATCTCACGAAACTGGACATTTGGCACGTCCTTCCATTTGTCCAGGATCGCCTGCAGTCCAGCATAAACAGTAGATACAGGAATAGCAATGAGAGATTGGTGAGTAGCAGGGAAGGCAAGGAGGAGAGAAGGAAATGTTCATTTTGGAATTTTGAACTGAAGACACTAGTTTTAGAAGACAAGAAAGTAGATTACCTGCATAGCAGCGTGAGAGTGAAGCCATTTGCTCACGGGAAAAAGTATTGTATTTGTGACAGAGTTGGTATAATAAAGCTCAATATAAAAGTAAATCACTTGGATAAGTTGCACAGATCCTTCCTTCATCAAGCACGGCTTGCTGTTTCAGCACAAGCCAGGCAAGCAGTCTATGTGACAGACAGCACCCAGGGTAATTCTAAATCTTCCAAGCTCATGTTGATGGAGAAAGAGAAGGCCCCCTATGCATTTTTCCCCCCAAAAATCTCACCCTTGTGGAACACTATTTATTTGCATGAGCAAGAGCCAGGTGAAGAAGTTTGTGGGGGGAGATTCCTGCCTTCTAAAGAGACATGGGTTTGGCTAGCAAGGAAGGACATGTAATAGGTTTTGGAGACCAATTAAATATTTTGAAGGCCTATTATTCATCAGGAAAATATAGTCTTTGTACAGATGTGCCTGAGCTGACAAAGGACTGCTGTTGAGTTAGAAAAAATAGTTGCAATAGAACAATAAGGTATAGTTAACTTGTCACTGTCACAAAGACTGCTCACCTGGTTTGTCCTGGAAGAGCAAAGCAGTGCTTGATGAGAGGAGTTGTGCAACATATTTAAGTGATTTACTTTTGTACTACAAACCAGGTAGTGTTAAGTGGACTCAAAAAGTTCTGAGAAACCCATAATGTTTCTGACTGACATCTGAACATTTTCAAAACATTCGAAACTACATGACCTATTCAGATTGTCTGTTATGGCACTCTACTACTAGACCAGTCTCCAGGGCCAGATTTAGGGGCAGGCGCAACTGCCTGGGGTGCCGGGCTTGGGGAGGCTCTGAGCTCCTGGTGCTGTTGTTGTTGTTAGCAACAAAGGGAAAATAGAACGTTTGAAGTAAAACACTTCAGGTATTCCATATGTGATTCACTCTTCACTAATCTCCTCGTACCTTTCAGTTATTCTTAACAGTAACATTTTCTATAAGCTTAGTGGAAACAATTTTTTTTATCTGCTTATACATGGAATTAATAAATACAAATGTATAGATTCTAGTGTGCAAATGTATCATTTTATGTGACAAGGATGAATCATGCATTCAAATCATCCATAAAAGTCATGAACTGTGCTATGCATGCAACAAAAAAATCATTCAAAAGTTTAACAAATGGAAGGGGGGCCCCAAACACGATCCTCACCTGGGGCACCATTTGGTCTAGGGCCAGCCCTGCCACCCTCTAATAGAACACTAGACTTATTTGTCTACCAAGTAAAACATAAAGGGACAAGCTTTACCCTCATATACGTATAGCCCATTGACTTCAGTGAGAGCAGGATGAGTGTATCTCTTCGCAGTGCATGACTGGAAGGGTTTTACGTGCTTTTAGTAATTCTTTATGCATCTTGAATACCACTTGCTGTAAATTTCATTTGACATTCATTAGGCCCAGGCTTCTCACTTTATTTTAAAACAGTTTTGGAGGATATCTCATGGTATCCACTTACTCATTACCAAGTATCATAGTATTCAAGATTTCAAGGTTGAACATCCAAAATGATAACTCCCCATGACAAATTCATTAGTTTGATCTCGCTCTTTCCCTGTTGTTGCTGGAAATTCCATAGATTCTACTCACTTGAAATTAAGCTTTGTTGGCACTATCAACTACAGTAAGAAGATCTGAACAGTTAATTTTTTAAACTGAAACACTTTTAGAAAAGAGTAGGGGATTGTTATAGATTATGGAGATGGAAGATGAACCAGTGGATTTAGCAGCACAGGAATTGTGCTGATGGAGGAAAACTTTTCATGCTGTCATCACCAAGTCAACCAATCCAACCACAGGATAACCAGGACAAAACTAGGACAAGGGAAAACAACCTAAAGGAGATATATTTTGGCATTGTGAATAGCTCGTGATGAGTCTACATCGAACTTGGGAGAGGAATCGAAGAATACTAGGCTAGTGAGGTCTCACCCCTCAACAGGCACCAGGCATGTTCCCAATGATGGAACAGTTTAAAAACCATACTGGTAGCCCAGGAGAAGGGGGAAAGAGCTGCATGTGGCATGAGGAAGCAAGGATGATGTGAGATGCTGTGCAGGAAGTGTGAAGGCTACTCGAGCAGCAGGGATTTGGGTATCCCTACACTTTAGAATATGAAAACCCTGAGAGAGATTGACGAACTGAACTGGACAGTGAAAGGCGGAGAAGAATCTGATAAACCTGTGACCATGCCCCAATCTGAGGAACTCTAGACTGGTAGTAAATGATCCAGGAGGTAACACAATTTGGGTAGCTCAATAATTGGACTGAACTCTTTGAAAAATGTCTTAAGGCCCGGCATGGGAAGCTAGTGGAGCGGGTGGGCTTGGGTCACCTTACCTTGCCCCTTCCTCTTCTCTTTTGAAGTGATAAGGTCTGGGGGGAGCAATTGGAACATAATGGGGTGAGTGAGGCTGCAAACCGGACTCCCTCAGAATAACTAAGTTGGCAGAACCCGTAAGGCCATGAGCTAACCATTAGGATTGCTGCTCACCAGACCTTCCCTCTACAGCTCAGATGAAGAATGAGAGATATAATTACTACAGAGGAATTGGGGCCATGGCCTTGGCACTTCTCCACATCTTTGGGGAAGTCTATTGCCCACAATTGTCATTGACACAATTAGTCCTTGTTAGGTTTCTTGTACTCCCTCCTTCTCCTTGCACACCCATGCAGAGGATGTGCACAACTGAGCTGACTCCCCCACACTCCACCTTTTTCTCTGCAAACTAATGATCTTGACCTCCTGTGAAGCAGAGACAAATGATACTCCATGGATTAATGAAGAGAGATGCTGTGAGTTGGCTTTGGCTGGCACATGTCCCATGAACTGCTTTATGTGTTCAATCTCCACTGGCCTGAGGAATGCTCTTTACACACAGAGATCATCTCCTGAACAGTGCATTAACATACAGTAGCTGTGCCAAGAGGCTGGCCCTTCTCCTTTATTAATTTAAACATTTTAATATTCTCTATATGCAAAACATAATTAGAATTAATGGACTTTAGTGCTAATGTGGTGCTTGAAGCTAGCTAGTGCATTAATCTTCTGCATATGATAAACATGATTTTCGAATCCCTTTACCACCAGCAAGGCTAGAAGCTTGGCTCAGTCTCCTGATGTAGTGTGTGTCCAGATAATGATCATATCAACTGACAGAGAGAGGGAATCATCCTCCTTTTGATGAGATAAGCAACTGGTCCTCCAGGGAGGAAATAAAACATGACTGAGTTGGAATGATTGTTAAACTAGATCTTATTATTAATCTATGAAGACAGAGCGTTGCTACGAGTGAGTCTGCAGTAGCCAGTATGAAACAAAGAATGGGTATGGATTTCTATGTACCCCCAACACACTGTACCCAAATGGTCTCTGACATTTTCATGATGAAGAGTCACAGTTTGCAAAAGCAGTTGTGCTTGCACATGGCTTGCTATTTCAAATTCTCCTTTAGAGAGATGTAAATGAAACAACTGCATATATGGAACATACTAAAAATTCAGGTTGACAGTGAGTCTGGAAAACAAGAAAAACAAAACTAAAGGGATTACAGTGGCTACTATTAAAAAGGCACTTCTTACAAAGTTACTACGTTGCATATATTGCAATATTTCCCCATTCTCAGATTGAAAAATAACGGCAGTATCTAAGACCTTTAAGATGCTGCAGCAGCACATTGCTGCATCTCTGTGGTGCTTCAATGTAGACATTGCCTACACAGATGATTCTCCCATCAGCACAAGTAATCCACCTCTCTGAGAGGCAGTTGCTAGGTCGAAATGAGAATTCCTCTGTTGACCTACTGTTGTCTACACAGGGACTTAGGTCAGCTTAACTATGCCACTCAGAGGTATGGATTTTTTACACCCCTGAGGGATGTAGTTATGCTGACCTAGTTTTCTAGTATAGATCAGGCCTAAATTACAATGCTGTGTCTATTAAGCCAGCTGGAGATTGTCAGAGAGCATCAACTCTCCATCTCTGCATCTCCCCTTCCTCCAAAATATGCCTGTTATGCTTGGATCTGTAAGGCTGGAAAAGAGTTAGTACAAAGGGCTCTAACCAGAGGCCAAGATCTATTTCGGAACATATAAGCCTACACTCACTCTCTTTTCACAACATTCTTTCCCATGACAAGTCTGGCTCCTCTTACCTGCTATTTTGTCTTATGGGAAGATTCAGCTGCAGTTATTTCTCCTATCAGACATTAGTCTTCAAGGGATGATTTGGCAGCCTGCTGTCCTACCCAGGGTTTGGCTCTATTTTTCATGGTATTCTGGTAACATCTCCTATTCTGTTGCAGGAGCCAGCAACACTTTCAATGGTGCCCACTGATTTACTCTTTTCACATTGCATGACACTCAGGAGTGTTGTTAGTGCTACGGAATGTTGTTACTGGTGCTGCAATGTTGTTACTGCTGCTAGTGTTGCTGTTCTTGCTCTGATGCCAGCTGCACTAGCAGACAGTGCAGCAGGTTTATTCAGCAGACCTCAATGTTATTCACAGGCTCAGTTTGGTGGATAAGCTACTCCACCAGGTTGATTGTTGACAAAGCACAGTGCTAGCATCCCATAGGAGATAGAAGTACATGTCTGCCTGTGACAATGGTACCTACTCAGCACAATAAGATGCAATTCCCTCAGCAAGTACAAAGATGCTTCTTCTATGGCTTCTCATTTTATTCATTGGTACAAACAAGTTACATATTACACTTCAGATGTTGTTAGTTATTATCCTTATCCTTGTACCTGCTAGTTCAAACAACACATCCTCATCCATATCCTGTCATCCCATCCTTATCTTACAAGGTTTCAGTGTGCTCCTGTACAATCTCTTGGGAATTTGCTTACGTAGATACTTGAGAACTCTGGGTGTTCTTGTACCATCCTCTATGGTCAGGAATGGACTTACTTGTTTAGCCAATACCTGGTGTGTTACTATTCTGCCAAGGCTAGGTATACTCTGGTTCACAGCCTTTGGTTCACACTGCTAGTTATTCCTAGGACTCCAGTAAGGCCTCCAAAGAGTGCTTATGTCCCAAAGTGAATATTAGTACTGCAAGTTCTCTCTCTTACTCTCCCACCCCAGCAATGAACATTTTAAATTAGAGATGGAGCTAAGTCCAACATTGAATATAACTTTGAATATAACTAGATTTCTAATCTTCCTCAGTTTGAGGTTGTATAGTTATGATTTTCTGGATCGGATCCATCTCTATTTCTAATTTAAGACAAATATCCCTGAAATAATGATATAAACAGATAAAGCACTAGAACTGTCACAATGTCATACTGTCATAATTATATACCAAGAGTAACAGCAGGCATAAGTCCCATACAGAACTCCTTTTACTCCATTACATCAACCTCATTGATATTACCTTGTGTCTCAGTTGCATTTAAGGATGGAGGATCTGATTCTCCACTCGCTTACACTTTTTGTAGTCATTGTGGGAATGGGATTACTTGCCTCAGTAAAGCAAATGAGATTTGTTCCACACTTTATAATCCATCACATTACTGATTACAAATGATTGCATTTGGTCTGTTTAATCATTTCCCTATTATAGTCATACCACACAGATCCATATAGCCACCAGTGCACCCTTGGGATCTCAGCAAAATAGTTGATATTTTTTGTTGTGAATGTAAGTTATCATTGCCGCGAAAAAGGTCATGAATGGTTTTTAAGAATAGAGGTGGTGGATGTGCTCATCTTGGGCTTAATCACCCCACCTCTCAAGCAAACATGCAACTTGTGAACTTCTGAGGAGCTGTTTGGGACCGTTCTCTAGCACAAATTCCCCTATTATTGATAGGCTGATTATTTCCTTGTGAAAGTACAATTTTAACATGCAAATTTTAGCTTTTAGCAAACTGGAGTTTTGTGCATCCAAATGAATCACTAGGCCATAGAACAATTGAAAATGCAGGAACAGGACAATTTAATATGTACAAATTCCCTACAGTGAATCTATTATTCCAGCTGAAGCAGTTATCATCATCTCATGAATTCTATAAAAATTAACAATGAAATCATAACTCATGTTACTTATACTTTTTAATTTTTAAACTTCATCTCTAAAATGTTGACTATGTGTATCTGATTTTCTAGCAATTTGGAGATTGTACTTTGCGAAATAAATTATGATTCTAAGCAAAATTTCACATACACAGATGTGACAGCCTTATTTGTTCATTTCAGAAGGCTCACTTCCCCTCTGACAAAACATAAAAGAAATTAATTTTAATGACGAAAAAGAAGATAATATGAAAGAAATTAAGAAAAACATGAAATGAATAACTAACTCCAGAGAAGCAAACACAAAGTCCAAGATTCCTGGCCTATATATGGTAAGAAATAGGAATGTTATCATATATGATCTTTTTTATTAAGAAATTAGGGTTATTGCCTTATTGTCTTCATAGTTGCATGCATGTAGAGTTAAACATTGAAGAAACATACATAAAAATGGCAGAACTGCAATATATTCTATGACAGAGTTTCACATGTTGGAACTTGTATACAGATATATGAAAATAAATCTTTGAAGTCTCACTCCTGTTCTTTACCTTGTTAATTCTTACCATTCTTTTTGACATAGATACTAGCCTTTTCTTTGACCTGTGTTTTCAGTCAACCTGACTTTCTGTTAATTAAAATTTTAAAACCGTAGTGGAAGTCAAGCAGAGATAGACGGTATAGTACTAATCTAGGCCTCAATCCTTCTATCATGGGCAGACCTCTGTCCCTTTCTCTACCATCAATGACATCCACCACATGAAGTAGCTTGCAATATTGGAGCCTATGGACCCAATCCTATGAGCTCTTGTGAAAAGTTCTTATTCATGTGAATGATCCCACTGAAGTATCACTAAGGAGACCTCACCTGAATGAATTATACCAACTAGAATCAACCTAGTTACACAGCCATATTTTTGATAGGCAACTTTTATTTGAATAAATACATCATGAATCACGGTTCAAGATTTAGCTTACATCATTTACATAATGAGTCCCTGTTGAAGTATTTGAAGTTTCATAAACAGAAAATGTAAAGCTAGTTAAAAGGCTGATTCAATTTTAAGAGTGTAAAGAGTCTGATTAATATAAGAGACTACACTGACCTGCAAAACTTGTGTTCGTAATGGTATTGCGTGAAATATCAGGAGCACAAAGAAATGTTTGAGCAATAATATCTGTTTTGAAGTTTTTGACCAAATAATTACTTGATCATTTTTTTTAAAAAATCAAACATATTTATAATAATAAAAAATCACTTAACTAATATCTGTTAACTGTCTGTGGTTATTTAAGAGGACTAGTTAATACAAGGTTATGCATGTTATTTAAGGGTCAGACACTTATATTGGTGAGCAGTCAATACAATAATACAACCATTTTGTATGTAATAATACAAACAAAAGTATGTAACTTATCCTGCAGATATATTTGTGTATGGGTTTTTGTTTGTCATGATGCTTATTTAGCTATATGAATCAAATATTTCCTATATTATAATTGTATCAGAAATTTCAATATAATAAAACTTGTAAATAAAAATAATCACCTCCTGTCCAATGATATGCATAACAAGTTTCAGTTTTATGTGAACTGCAATAGCCAAATTGTAACCTCCAGAAATGGGAGGTTTTAATGAAAATGGTGACAGATCTATAACCATCTCTGTGTAATGTCTTCGTGCTTCAGTACTACAAACTACAGAGCAACACTAGCTCTTCGATTTATACCTACTCCCACATAAAGGACCCTGAACTTAACTAGTATAAATAAATAATCAATGCAAATGCATCATACTACTGAGCACAGTTTCATATATTCAATTCATACATTCTCTTTCTGCACTGAGGACGTTTAATAGTGAACCATAGCTAAAAATAAAAGTAATGAAAATTTACTTTTCCAGTCATAAAGATCAAAATTAACAATTTGGTTATATATAGTTAAGTGCAACTTCCTAAAGTTCTGAACAATATGTAAACTTAATATTTTTGAGGAGCAGGGTGGAGGGAAGGGAAAAGGCATTTTTTTCTAAAAGGATAAGCTAAGTGGGAGATGACAAAATGAAGCACAACACTTAAGCAGTGTCTTTGTTATGTTCTAGAAGAATCCTTTTAAAAACTTCATTACAAACATTAATTTTTGGCTTGCTCACTTATTATATCACAGAAATAGCATTCTACATCTCTAGAATCCTTTTCCAGCACTAAGAAAGACAGACTTGTTGATGTCAGACAGTATGATGTCATATTCACAGCTTTGAAACAGTCAAAATGTTAGAGCCATGAAGTATGCATAGTTGAGTATCTGGCCTTCAAAAACTACCTTAAAATTGATCACAGTAATAAATAGGAAGGCCAGATGCACAGCTAGTGTAATTTGGCATTGCTTCATTGAAGTCAATGGAGCTATGCCAATTTATGTCAGCTGAAGATCTCTTGCCCGTTGTTTTCAGGAATCAAAATGTCTCTAAAAACCTCTTTAGGATGTCAAAATCAATTCAGGGCAATTAAACAAAATCTAGTATATCCTACTGGTGAGTTTTCTAGGTCCGCCTCTGTGCCTATTCTACTCTGAAGCCCTAGCTGTAGAGTCTAGCTCTAGATGTCCCTGATTCAATCCCTGATTTGTTGGCCAAGATAGCAGCATTACAATACTACTGTATTTATTGGCTCAGAGAACATTTCCACATCCAGAAAAACAAAATCACCATACAGAGGACAAAGCATCAAATATTAAAAAGATATGCTACAAAATGAATATCTGACTCTTGCAATTTCCTAAAGCAGCAGAACCCCAAACCACCAAAAGATTTTTCTGTAAGTTTCTAAAAATCTACTGGATCTGCAGATAAAATGAAATAAATTAACAATTCAGAGTTCATCAAATACCAAGCATATGACAGTGACCTTACCCCCAACCTCTGATTATCTACCTATGTAACTTTAGAGAGGAGGGGTGAAATCTGGACATCTCCCCCACACCATTTAATTCAGATTTAAAAGAAAGATAGAGTAAACGTTTAAAACTCTTGAAAGAGGTCTGAAATTTGCAGACTCAAGAGCAGAAATACTCATAGTGTCAAAAGAAACTTTTTGGGGTTTAAATTAATGTTGGAAAGTAATTAAAATGTCAATATAATTAATCAAATGAAGAACATTTAAATTATTCATTTTATTGATTAGTTCAGTGGTATGTGTTTAACTTCAATAATTATATATGAATTAATAGGGAGCTTATCCTGCAGTAATTTTATTACAAACTAACCTTTGATAGTTCTGGTAGAAAGCAGTCTACAATTTTGTTTATTTTCTACAGTAACATTAGGGGACCCTACATAATATGTCATTTATATCCTTTTCGTGTCGAGGTGCCTTGAGTAATTCCATTTTTTTAACATATAGTCCCAATATTCTGAGTTATTGATCATTTTGCCTGACTTGGCTCCCAATCCTGCAAAGACTTGATCATGAGTTAGTCACATGTACTACTGTATGTCTGGTGAGAAGCACAGACTATTAAAGACTATTAAAGACTATTAAAGACAGATAAATTCACAAATTATACCCAGATATATAAGTTATACCCAGACCATATACCCAGATAAATCCAAAATTATACACAGACATATAAATTATACCCAGATAAATCCACAAATTATAATACTACGAGAACATTTGTTCAATCAATCAGTGACCATACATGGTAACACTGTCAAATGAATGACAAGAGGATCAGTCTCCTCATAGGTTTCATACATTGTTTAGGAATAATTATATATACGTCACACATCAAAAGAGCCCTATTACCACATCTGTTAATCTTGGGAAAGAAATTAAAATCTCTTCAACAACTGTCTTTGATACCTTTCAAGAAACAAAAGATCAAGCTGAAGCATTTCAGTAGTAACATGACATCATTATCACTCTGGGATACAGACAGCTCTGTCATATATCTGTTGATGTTTGTTTTGCAATTTGAAATTAAGGAAACTCATATGGCTTCAAGATTATGCTATCACAACCATTATAACTGTAATTGTAACAGAATAAAAAGAAAGAACAAATAATGAAAAAGCAGTAAGACTTTTTAAAAGTTCTACTTCATGCCTCTTCACCACAAACACATTGTTTTGTTTTGTTTTTTGATACCTTAGAAATCCCACAGATCACTGAAGAAGAAAAGATAGATTTTAAAGCAAGAAATATCAACAGATAAAATTCAAACTGCTAAGAGGGACATTCCAAATGATTGATGGTCATAGCTGGTAGGCTGAAGCAGTGGGTTCCAAAATCTTGTCAGGTGTTTCTAGTGCCTTGAATGCTTCAAATGTTCTTTTATTTCTTTGAAGTGGAAAAACTGATGCTATTATAACCATATTGTTTTAAAAAGATAAAAATCCAGACAATGGCTAAGGTTAAATCGTTCTAAACAATAAATTACTGGCAAAAATCATAAGTTTATACCTCATCCTACCACTACTAATTCACACAGACCAATCTGGCTTTACTTCTTGGACAACTACAAATCATAATAGTTATAGATGACTAGACACTATGCATGATATTAAACAAATGAATATTAGTAGCTTTCTAGCATTAGATGCAGAGAACATGTTCAATAGGATTCACTGTGGCCATCTTTTATAGAACTGGAGAAATTTAATCTCAGACATCTATTTATAGCCTCTGCCAACATGTTCTTCAATTTTCCATTGTGTTCTTTTATTTGAACAGCTCCCAATCAGACTTTCTTCTTAAAGAACAGCACAGAGCAAAGGGGGTTTTCGCATCTACTGTTTGCTCTATCCATTGAACTACTTGCAACAACTATCTGAGATTCTCCAGAGATTCAGGGCCTCACAATCTTTGATAAAGAACATAAAATTGCTCTTTTCACAGATGACATTCTTCTTTATCTGAATGTAACACCAGAAGTCTTACAGACCTAAAGAACTATATCTAGTTTTCATATAAATATGATCAAGTCAGAGGCAATACCTTACTTCACTCATGCAGCTAGACTCTCTAATTTAATTTTACATGTCAATGGTATTCTAATACCCAGAAGGACAAATATCACCCAGTTCAACCAAACAAATAATGCTAAATCTGGAGCTTTTGATACTGTCTCTCATGAACTTCTCATAAACAAACTAGGGAAATACAACCTAGATGGAGCTACTGGTTGGAAAATTGTTCCAATCATTAGTTCATAGTCAAACTGGAAGGGCATATCGACTGGGTCCGGTTCTGTTCAATATCTTCATCTGTGATTTACAAAAAGGCATAGAGACAACACTTATACAGTTTGTGGATGATGCCAAGATGGGAGGGGTTGCAAGTGCTTTGGAGAATAGGATTAAAATTCAAAATGATCTGGATAAACTGGAGAAATGGTCTAAAATAAATAGGATAAAATTCAATAAAGACAAATATAAAGGACTCCACTTATGAAAGAGCAATCAGTTGCACACATACAAAATGGGAAATGACTGCCAAGGAAGAAATACTGTAGAAAAGGTTCTGGGAGCCATAGTGGATCACAAGCTAAATATGAGTCAACAGCGTAACGCTTTTGCAAAAAAAGGCTAACATCATTCTGGGATGTATTAGCATGAATGTTATAAGCAAAATATGAAAAGTAATTCTGCTCTACTCCACACTGATTAGGCTTCAACTTCAGCATAGTTTTCCAGTTCCGTGTGCCACATTTCAGTAAAGAGGTGGACAACTTATAGAAAGTCCAGAGATGAGCAACAAAAATCATTAAAGGTTTAGAAAATATGACCTATGAGGAAAGATTGAAAACTTTGGGTTTGTTTAGTCTGGAGAAGAGAAGATTGAGAAGGGACATGATAACAGTTTTCAGGTACATAAAAGATTGTTACAAGGAGGAGGGAGAACAATTGTTCTCTTTAACCTATGAGGATAGGACAAGAATGCAATAGGCTTAAATTGCAGCAAGGGTGGTTTAGGAAAAACGTCCTAATTGGCAGGGCAGTTAATCACTGGAATAAATTGCCTAGGGAGGTTGTGTAATTTCCATCGGAGATTTTTAAGATCTGGTCAGGGATGGTTTTGATAATATTCAGTCCTGCCATAAATGCAGGGCACTGGACTAGATAATCTTTCGAGGTCACTTCCAGTCCTACAATTCTATGATTAAGTATGCTTGTTTAATCACCTTTGCAAAAAATGTATGTCCTTACTAAAGAGTTTTATTTCCAACCAGTTCTACAAGTACTTACACCTGCTTCTGCATAAATATGAACTTGCATGGCAAGAATATGCAGCAATTTCATATATCACGGAAAGAGATCCAGAATCACTTTGTTGAGGCTTTAAAGACAGAAAACAAAATAAAATATTAGTTATATAATTCAACATCATATTTGTAATTGGTTACTTTTGACAGAAAATCAAAATAGCCCTACATAGAAACAAACTAAATAAGCATATTGCTCTTTCATTCTTTCCAACCTGATCTATTGCTTCCTTGGAATAGTAAACTACTTCTTGTTTTAAGGATCACTCTGCAAATGTGGGAAAGGGTATTCAGGTACTTAAGTATAGTACCAAATTCTTCTTGATTTCCTACATATGTGGACTTCCAGGTTTTTCTCCAATGGGCTACCAATTTTTCCTCCTAAATAGGCTGATGTTAACTTTAAACAATAGGAGGCCAAAGGATGATTGAACATTAAGGGTGAAATTCTGGCCTCACTAAGTCAACAGTCAAACACCAATTGACTTCAATAGGCCAAAAATTTACCTTTAAACTTTTTCCAGGACATAATAATAAGGAAAGGTGAACTGATCAGAATTAAATGTAATATATCTTGTTAGGATTTCAGTATTTTTCTACAATTTAGACACTTCCTATCTGTATTTGCTAAAGGAAAAATTCTAACTGTTAAAGCATGGTGACTTAAAATGAAAAACCGCCTATATTTACAGAACAACTTCTTCATAGAAAAACATTTTCAATTGTAAACTCAAAATTTTATATATACCCTCTATATAAAATCTTAAAACTTCATTTAACAATAATAAATGGCAAAAAATACTTCAATATCCCTTTTTGAAGCATCTATTTCCAACATTTACAAGCAAAAGTAGTATTTAATGCTACAATTTATTATTTTCTTTCAATTTATGAACATCTTAAAATTCAAAAACAAAATATTATAATTTTGTTGTAGGGATTGCTTGAAACTTAAATTAACTTGAAGAATTTTGAGTGCAAATGATTTCAATGTCCAGGATAACTGAACTTGTTTTTGAATGGCAACCTCAAAATTTACATTTCACAATTCAGAAAGAAGTTCAGGTTTTATAGCTGACCACTTTCAACAATTTTGCAGGAAGTGAAATTTCTGGGTCACTAAGGTCCAGGTCCTCAGGAGTTAGGTGCCTAAATGCCTCCAAGGATCTGACCCTGAATGCCATAATACAAAATTAAAAATAATTTTCAAAAAAATCTTTTGTCAGAAACACTAAACATTTAGACTAAGTTTAAAATTTTCAAAAGCCACTAAATGGCTTCAGAGCCAAAGTTACAGTAACTTTACCCTAAATCTCTAAGTACCTGGTTGCTTGTATAATTCACATAGAAATGCAGTAGTCACAGTTACTCCTACATTTCAACTTTGTGGGGGAAACTATGCAACTAATTTCCATGTATAAAACAAGTAATTGAGCTCACAAATCTCCTAAAACAAACATGCACAAATGTGAAAATTATACATTTAACTTATTTATCAATCAGTTACTCAGAATGGAGTTGATTACACATTGTAGCAAGGGGGTATGGCCTCCCTCAAATGGACAGGGAGAAACCCTCGCCCGTCCCCTAGTGGGCCGAGCCAGGACACCCACATCCACCCTGCCAGAAGCAGAAGGACAGGAGAGGAAGGGAAAGTATAAAAGGCGAGCCCTCTCACTCAGTTGATCTGGAGTTGCTGGAGGAGAAGAAAGTCTTTCCCCTGCCGGTGGTGCCCAAGCCTGACCACTGCAAAACTGAGGAGTTGCCAGAGCTGCCTGCCACCTGGAACACCAAGAGCTGTTGGGATTGCTGCTAGCTGCTTACCCCGGGGAGATGGACAATGACCCTGAGGTCCAGGTACCCCAGAGAGGGAGTGTATGAAGTAACCCAGGGAAGCCAGACAATAGGTTGGTTGTATTGTAGCCTGATATTAGGTCAATGGTTTTAGCTCAGACCCTGCTGACCCAGTGGCTGAAACCTCCATCAGTGTTAGGGCCTTGGGCTGGGACCCAGTTGAGCAGGATGAGCCTAGGTCCCCCTATGCCCTCCCCTGCTGATGACTCCACCTCTGGGGTGGCAGCAACCTCACCATGGGCCAGAAGGCCTGATTGCTGACTTTGCCCTATAACAAGGTCCAAACCCCTGACTGATTGCTGGCTCTGCCCTGTCACAAGGCCAGAGCCCACAGACTGCTTGCCATCTCTGCCCTGCTCTGATGGGCCAGAGCCCATAAACAGCTTACCTGAAGGCCAGAGCCTGCAAACACTAATTCCCACCCTTTGCGCTTTTGTCCCCACAGAAGTACCATAGCAAGGGTGCATGGCTTCCCTCCTAGATGGACAGAGAGGGTCAGCCCATTCCCTTACACACATATATACTGATTTTTCTCATTTACCTAGACATTATTAAAAAAAACAGATGTCATTTACAAATATAAGGAAAACAGGAATTCTACATAGAAACCGATTGTTCCATCTTTTTCCTCCTTCAGCTCAAATATTGTTGAGATACCAAAAGTTAGTTTAGAAATAACAAGGAGCTGAGATACAGTCTTAATCAGGAGGTGCAAAGTATTACAATAAATTCAAGATCTAACTAAATTCCAGACAAAACACTGTCCTATTCTAATGGTGAAAAATGACCAAGAATATTTCAGGTAAGGTTGAATGTGTGCACACATATACAGACACCGCATATGAACGAATCCATCTTACCCACCACTAGAATAAAACAAGAACTTATGTAGGACAACTTTATTGGCAAATAAAAACTTAAACACTTCTGTGCCATATATGGTATAGAGTGTGTCACTGATAATTCTTGGGTAGTACATCCCAAAACCTGAGGTAAGCAGGCAATAGAGTGGCAGGGGGTGAGTGATGTAAAAGAGATGGAAACAGTATAATTACTTAGGTGGGGTAGTTACATTTCTCTCCCATATCTTGTATCTCAGGTCTTCAGCTTTATGACTTTACTCTCAGTACTTTTATCCCTCTTTTGTATTAGGTTATGGGCCACAGTACCTTATAGATTGACTGGAAATTTGTACCTCTTCCCTTGGGGGCCCTGTGATCATAGACGAATACAGTGACCAGACTGCCTTCTTCGCATTGTTTAATTTTTGCAGTAAGAAAAAATAGATAAAAAATACTTTTAAGGAACAGTTTATATATGTCTATCTTACTCACAGGCTTACCATATCCTAAAGATAGCATGGGCAGGCCCGGCTTCTTCAGACACCCCAGCAGGTGTCTGAATTGAATTGAACAGCTTCCCAACAACTGCATCCTGCTCTGGAAAGACAGTCTTCTTTTTAACCAGCCAAAGTTCCTTTATTCTTTTCATATATTAAACTTTTGTTCTACTTATCCAAACCAGTTTGCTAGGCTCCACAGGAGGTCAAGTCAAAGTCCTCAGTGCCAGCGGCTCTCTTATTATCCTTCAACAATCCCCAAGTGCTTAGTGTGGGGCAGCTTACTGTGATGAAGTTTATAAAGTCCACACTGGTTAGCCATGGGTTAACAAGAGACTGAGATGAAACAGGCTACTGGGTGGCTCCTGCATTGATGCAAGGCATAATTGGCAATCAAACACAGGTGGGAAGAAGGTGGGTCTTCATAAACAAAGGAGCCCAGGCCAGTCAGAAAAAGACAACAGAGTAAAGTCATGAGATGGATAGCTGAGACTCTCCTCCTTGGGCAAAAAGAAGTGAGAAGCCTAGAGCCACAACCAGGGAACAGGAAGGCCCCTGTAAGGCAGGGAAGAAGCCTGGCAGTGAGGGATAGATACATGGGAGACACAGAATTGCAGAAAGCTCTGTGTCTGACCTTGTAGTAACTAGACTCCTGAAGAGAAATTGTGAAAGGTGTTTCTTGTTACAAAGAGCTCAGGAAGGTGTTGGGGATGTTACCTGGAAGCTCTGTGTTCTTGGGGAACCAGGGTGAAAAACCCCTATTCTATCTCTGGCTCACCTGAATCCCCCCAGCCTCTGCTTGCACCAGAAACAAAAGCTATGAAAAGGCTGTGGGAGACACACCTAAAACCCTCCCAACAAGGGTGATAGGATTAAGACAACTCCCCATGCCTCATCTACATGGAAGATGTAAAAAGAGGCATCTCAATTAGCACATGGAATGGAGAACTGGAGCCTCATTTACATCGAAGATGGAACAAGAATTAGCATGAGGAATGGAGAACCAAGCTCCAAAGCAGGAATCACACTGACTTCTGGGATTGGCAAGGCAGGGACACACTGCATTATGGGAGATCTCTGCTCTTGATGTAAATGACCTCACACCTACACCCATCCAGCTCCGCAGTTATCAGACCATTCGAGTATTGACATGCAAAACACTGAATCTGCCTGGTTGCATTGTGAGCTCCCCCAAGGAACATTGACCATAGCTGGGAGTGATCAGCTCCTATTGTCTAGCATAAAGAAAACCTCCCTGAAGTACTCCAGTGAGACATTGTTTACCCACAAACAAACCTGGTTCTACAAAAAACCCCTACCCAAGTTCAAACCCTCTCTTGTTTTCCTCTTCTGATGCCTGGACCCAAATGCTTTCCTGACTGATCCTGTTGTGGGGTTTGCCTCTCCCTCAAGTGTTCCTGACCCTAAGCTGAACAGCCTGTCTCCTGGGAACTTCTGAGCTGCAAGGAGTGGTGAGACCCCCCCATCTTTCCCAATTCTCTCTCTCTCTCTCTCTTTAATCCAGTTATAATTTTCTACTTTTGTAATCAAACCTGGGCTAGCCTTTCTCCAATACCCCTACTGTAATTTTGTTGTATTTAAGTGTTAGATTGTTTTTCTCTCCTTGTATGGCATCACTATTAGTATCATACGTTTTATATACCTGGCAATAAACTAACTATTGTAATCAAGCTGGTTGCCAGTTTCTCTCTCTCTAAATACATTTACTTCTTTGTGTTCTTGGCTTCCCTACCTTGCTCTGCAGCAAAGCTTCTTTTACCTAAGCCAAAGATCCCTGGAGTGCCCAAAATCATATGGGGTTTGCTTATCAAGGGGGTTACTGCTAGAACAATTGTGTTGTGAAGAGGCATATAAAGGGGGTAGCTGAAAAGTGCTGCTCTGCCTAGCCTACGGAGTCCAGAGGCACATAAGGGGAACAGCTGAAAAGTGCTGTTTGGACCCAGCCTGCTCATAAGTGTGCTCCATTCTGGTGCGGTGCAAGGGGCACATGAGGGTGACAGCTGACAGTGCTGTGTCACCCAGCCTGCTGAGTTCAGGGACATATAAGGGGTCAGCTGAGAGTGATGATAGCCCAGTCTGCTCAGACGCACACAGTTAATCTGGAATGGTTGTGTGTATCTGTGGGGGGTTTATTTGAATCTGAAATCCTTAGGTCCTGCAGGATAGCTCCATTGGGAGGGGACTTGTAACCATATGAACACACAAGTAACACAAGCAGCACACTAATAGAATCACACCCCCTTTTCCAGGAAAGTAACCCTAATAAATAAGCATACCCCAAAGTGATGGGCAAATCTGGTAACAGGGAACAGTCCTGAAGAAAGGCTAATGGTAGGAAAGAGTCCACAGAGGCAGCAGCAAAGTATCAGAGCAGACCTGGATGCTTGTGGTAAAGTCCTTAGACTATAACCCAGTGTAGAGGGCGGGTCTGCGTTCTCTTACCAGCCAGTGCGGAAAGTGGCATGAAGACTCCTGATATAATGGGTATGGATAATTTAAAACCTTGAGAGACTGGTGTGAAGACCTCAGGGCCTAGACTTCAAGACCTAAGACCAAACTTAATGATTGAGACTATTATTTAGACTATGTTATGCTGTTACAAGAGAATTTATTTGACATAATCACAGCCATTTTGGGCACTCAGCTGCCATTAATTGGAAGCGAGAGTATCACATAGTTAGAAATAACTTGAGCTTTGCATAAGCATACAAAACAGTTGCACAGCTGAAGCTTTGCTAATAAAGATAGAGACAGTGACAGATTCATAAGAATGGGAGGGAATGTGGATAACCTTGGACTGGGTGTCTATGACCATGAGTTTCTTGCTGTTGTTATGTTGGTTTGAGTTGCTTTGCTGATAAGTAGAATTATGAAGGGTTTTTTTGCTGATACTTGGAAAACTGTTAAGCCACTAGGATTGTGTTTTGTTTTGAGCAACTTATAAAAAAGATCATATTTTTAATTTAGAGAAGTTCAGAGAGGTTTTTCTACAAGTTAGGAGGCTGACATCCAACTCCCCAGTGGCTAGGAAGAAGGTAGGCCACTAGAAATCTGCTGCTGACCACTCAACACCAACTCAAACTTTGGGTAACTAAATCTGGGTTTCTTTAAACAAGGGGATCTCAAATTTTTTTTTCTGAGACTCCTTTGAAAATATTTCAAGCTTTGATGACCTCCACAAAAGAGTGATGATTCCCCCCCCCACATGCCATGCTACCCTTGCTTCTGAGCTGCTGCTGGGAGTGGCACTGCTTGTCAAGCACACAGCCAGCAGCTGCTGCGCTCCAGCAACCCAGCTCTGAACGGCTTAGACTGTCGATTATGCACAGGGTTGAGAGTTGGATCCATGGCATGTGCAGGAGCTGACAGCTCACGACACCCACAAAATAATCTTGTGACCTCTTCAAGGGTCCTGACCCCCAGTTTGAGACCCCTACTCTAAATTACTGCTGTTTTAGATGTGTGCTTTAGAGTGAATAAAAAAGGTTCTTTGAGTGAAAGTGCTATTGTTTGTACCAATCATTTATCAGATGGAGGAGCTGTGTCCCCACCAATTTATTCCTGAAACTCCCTGGACAGGAGAAATATAAGTAACCGTAGTTTTGGGTTCAGATAACCCTGGGAAAATATCCCAGAATGGATGTAACTACAATGTGGCATGGCTGTAGGACCAAATCACAAGGAAAGACCACCATAGGACAATAGCAATCATCAGTGAGTGATTGGAGGGCTAGACAGAATTGCCACAGCAAGAGGGATCATTAACAGTGTATCCCTTCTACACAACTTGAGCCATTGTTTTCCTTTCTTTCTTGTTTTCCCAGCTGCCCTGTCAATTTCACCCAATATAGGTATACAGTAAACTTACCAATAACCAGGTCAACACTCAGTATTCATAAACTATTAACAAGCAGATTACATATGTCACAAGAAGGATATGAACAGAGAATGTGAGGAAAGAGAAGCTATATAATAATTAAGGTATATTTCTTCTTGCTAAATCTTTTTATCTTCCTTTTCTAAAAGCATAATATAGATTAAAAAAACCCACAAATCTTCAGGCTCCAACTGACAATTCAATGGTGCATCTGAAGATGGAAGAAATAATACTCTTTGAAAACCCAGCCTATATAGATGGCTCAGCCAGCAAGGTGTCAAAAGTGTTTATAAAAAGCACTGCATCTAATATAATAATAGCATTCTTTAAAGTATTGTGCTGTGTCTTTTTAATATATTGTTCCAGCCTATTGGTACTGTTTGTGGCAGCACCTTTCAAAGCAATTTAAGAAATATTTTGGGGGTAACTCAATTGCTGGTTAAATAGGTTATTAAATGAAGGAGAATTATATAGAAATTGAACTGATTTTTTTAATGATCCTCTAGTTGTTGGCTCAGATGTCAGGTGTTATCTGTGTATTTAAAGACATATGGACAAATATCCTGACTTACTCCTCATTCAACCCCATTGACATCATTAGGGATCCCTCAGCTGTAAGTCCCCATAGAATTTGTCCCACAGTTTGTCTGCAGCCTGCTACATTTTTAATCTTTAACAAAGAATATAATGGCTCAATTTTTCATTTATTTGTTCTCTGATTCCATTGGTGTAATAAGGCCACATGTATGTAATTTACCCTGTGTATGTATGTTCATGCATACATTTTACAGAACACATTATGATACGTATGACAGTTTCCTGCAATATCCTGGACAAATGTCACTGAATTAAGTTAAAACATATTGAATTAAGTATTTTCAGAGTACATAGTATTAAAATCTAAATGTTCATGTATTATTTTGGGATTATATGTAATATCACTGTGGGGTGATCTGACTAATGTAAGCCCTGGGATGTGTTATTAGCATCAAAGAACTATTTGAAAGAAAGTGAATTCTTAAAATGAAGTGGGTTTCCCAGAAAATCTCATCTGGAAGCTATATGCAAATGTAACTCCTCTGTTTATATACCCTCCCCAGAAAACAAACAAACCCCCAGCTTTCTGAAGCTACATCTTGAGGAAACCCTCATTGATCTGGGAATAGGTAATTCTTCAACAAAGACCCAGGCTGTGGAAAGCAGGTGCTAAACTTTTCATCAGTGTGCTTGTGTTGAGCTAACAGCTGTTATCAGCTTATAACCACAGAAAAACCTCTTGGTTGGGTATGAACTACTGTTCACTGGCCAGAAGTCTTGTTGAAGTTGGAGTGATCTCCGGTATGCATGTAGGTTTTTTTATTGTCTTTAATATGGTTTCTTAATAATGTTTTCATCTTAAGAATAGGTGTACTTGCTTAAGAAAAGTTGGATGGTAACTTATATCTATGGGCAATTACACAGTTTATGGCCTTTGAGGAAAAGGCAAAAGAGATCTGGTTAGGTAATCTAACTTGCTGAGGAATCACAGTATAGGCAGGAATATGATACAGTCCAAAAAAACTCCAGTCAGAATGTCTCCATTGAAGACAGATGATGGCTTGGGAGCCAGAAGCCAAAAAATAGGTGCCCTTGGTGGACAATAGAGGGGGCATACAGGTGAATTTGACCTGAACAGTGACACTCATATTAAAACTGGGGCATGTACACAGTGCTGATGTTGCAGAGCAATTGAAGGGTGCTGCATTGTTATATGTTTTTCTTCTGTTGTCTCTGGTAGACTTTTCAAAAAGATTAGTGGAAAAATTAGAGATTCTGGTCAATATTACCTTTTTCAATAACACAGATCGTAATATGCAAGACCATATGTGAGCTATTGCTGAGCATTTAATGGCTGCAAAATTTGGCTATACAATTACATGCATTATTGGTGTCTACTCACTTAATAGAGGTCTTAAGCTACTTTACCCAGAGTATGAAAGGTTCTCTACTCCTATAGTAAAACCAAAACTTATCCTATTCTGCTTGAGTTGTGACTCTGAAGTCCGGAAGACTGTTGATCGATATTCAGTCACCAGATTGACGGCATTAGCTGTGATTTCTCACTTAACAGAGTGGGTCATGTGAAGGCTGCCATCTTCCACCTCCACTTGTTGATGTACGTCTGAAAACTGCAATGTGATGCATCACTGGAACAAGTGAACCCCAGCACCTTAGCTGTTGGTGCTGTTACACATTGCTCCCACATACATTCACCGTGATGCTCAACACTTCAGGAATTTCAGAGGATCATGGAAAACAAATGTCCTCCCATCCTCCAGAACCTTAACAATGTTCCTCACCATCTCTTGAAGTCACATAAGTCCTTTTGGACCTACGCGTTTAAACTTCAGCAATGCAACTTCAACCTAATGAAGCTTGGAAAGCTGAATGGAGTTTACAAGAAGTTACAAATAAATAGCTTGTAAAAGATCCGACACTGAAGATCACTGGCTTTGATCTCCCATGAAGCTTATGGGCAACCCCACACTGCAAGTGCAAAAACCACGGCAGAGAAAGACTCTTGCTGCACAAATGGAAAATTAAAGACTCTCCAGTGTGTGACTGTGGTCACCTAGAACATATAACATGGAACATATAACAACTCAATGCCTAATTCACAAATACAAAGGAGGCATCACAGCAATGCACTCTGCTACTCCAGATGCAAATAATTGGCTTAACCATCTGAATGTAAAATTATAGTTGTTGCTCTACATTTACATCAGTCATATGAAGAAGGAAGATTCTGCTGTCAGCTGCATCTCCATGTACTGTAGCCAGGTATAGTTATAATTGCCTTCTCATCTATCTGAATGCCATTATTAACATAATGTGTGGCTACATTATTTACACACACACACACACGGATATATAAATTGAAAGCTCATTGAGATCACATGAGAATTCAAGTTCCTTGTGCACAGTGCTTTGTGGCTATCAAGACTGCATTTAACTTTTGGCAGGGAATTGCTTTGGTGCATCTTCAAACTTTCAGGCCTCCCTGATAAGCTCTGTAAAATGCTCCGTGTTCTTTATGTTGAATGAAACCATTTTCTTGTAAACGGGAAAAGAACCACCTTCTTCCAAATTAGGCTGGACATCCAAAAAGGCTGTATTGGTGCCCCAGAATTCTTCAGCAGCATCATAGACTATGTGCTAGACCAGACACTAAATAAATGCAGTTTAGGCATATATGTCTTGATCATCAGAATCTAACTGATGTTGATTTTGCTGATGACCTAGTGCTAATTGTCGAATCAATGGACAAACTACTTGTAGCACTTAAACCCCTGGAAATCTCAGTGACAAAAGTCGAGCTGAAAATAATTGGGATAAAAGCAAAATTCTTCCGGTCATTGATTTTGAACATACTGCAGGCTCAAAACATCTTAATGAAGGACTACCCATTTGAGAATGTTAGTGATTTAATTTACTTTGGCTTTGTTATTCATTAAGAATGTCTTTTATAAACCAAAGACCTTCAATAAATAGAGATATGAAGCAAAGGATATATATGCTTGGGTGTTCAATATTCTGCCTTATGGGATTGAAAAATAGCTCCTTACTTTCAAGACTGATTTCCAACTTCTTTTCATTCATGAAAACAGGGGATGGATCACTTGCTGATTACCTGTTCTGTTAATTCCTTCTCAAGAATGAGGCATTGGACACTGTTGGAAGACAGGATACTGGGCTAGATGGACCATTGGTCTGACCCAGTATGGCCATTCTTCTGTTCTTATTAAACATCTTTGAATGATCAAAAACATCACATGGTATGATTTCAAGTTGAATGAAGAGATCCGTTTTCTCTGTAAATACATCCTGCTCAGTCACCCAACACTCTAATGTGGTATGCTCATTTATTCCATATGCCTACGAACTTCCCTGCAAGAATTACCTTTGACTTTGATCAATGAAAGCAGGATGGAAAAGGCCCCCTGGAAGACCTAAAACATGATGGCTGGATGACATCAAGAGATCCCTGTTCATCAGTCATTTTACCCAATAATGCAAAAGATTTGTTTCAGGACAAAACATCCTGAAGGCACATAACACCGTAGATAGCCTCTGTGCTATCCAGCCAAGAGCCTGAGTACTAACCAACCAAATAGAATTGAGGTTACAAAATCAAGCATCTAAAAGACAGGAAATTTCAAAAGTTATCACTGTTCTAAAATTAACTTAGTCACGATGTATATTCTTTATATTTTATGGAACATATTAGGATTGATTTAATTATTTAAAAAAAAACAAGCAGAAACATGATAAAAATAAGCAATTCAATTATGATATGTTTAAATTCATGAGGCCATGTTATTATTGTTCATTAATATCTGGATGACTAACAATATTCATCAAAGTATTTGAGAATATCAAATTCTCCAAAATTTGTTCCCAAAGTATGTTGTTACCCAGTATTAATTATTTTCCATCCTTTATCTACTATTTGTCATTCTTTTTCTTAGCTTAAATTTTTTGTTGGTCATCAGTTTGGTCTCTCCCTACAAATAATGGATAGTTGTAATGAACAGTTTGTGAACCACCCATTCTGAAAGTGATTCAGCCAAATTATTCAGCTAATATCTATTGATAATGAATAGATATGCAGAAATCCAAGAACATATATTCATTGTTGCCACACTAAAAATGACCTCCATTCTTCAAATGTTTTGTTCTATACATATAATTTCTTCAGCTATATTTAGTATCATATCAGCAATATATGAAGATATTCAAATATAAAATTATTACTGTGTAATGTGGCTATGTTAACATTATTCAACCAAGTTTAACTTTTGGAATTTCTTTACTTTTGAGTGCATGAGTTTTTCAAGAGGCATTGTGGATTATTTCCTACAATTCTACTGGTAATATTTTAGATATCTAGTGCCCATGATAGGGAAGCAAAAGGTCTCCACAGTAGGGCAATCCCTCTCTTAAAGCATAGGTGTGGTCTCTTACCTCTGCACCATCCTTATTGTCCATTGGACCCCCAAGACCCTATAAGTTAATGGAGTCACAGTCATAGAAATGGCTGAAAAGGGTCTGGAGAAAGGAGGGCTGCTGAATATGCAGCTAAAGGGAGAACATACATCATATTCCTCTAAATTATACTGATAGAACTTGAGGGAAACCAATGAGATCTGTAGCCAACAAAGAGGGCCCTATAATACAGAGATCTGGAGAACAGAAAAAGTCCCTGTCCCTCCACCTTCCCCCTCTCCCCCCATCAACTCCCACTAATGATGGGTTCGACCCTACAAGGTGCTGATCATTTTGGCTGTTGGCTAAATTGTCTATTGGCTGAATTGCAATGCAATTTAAACATTTGGGTCATCCCATTGGATTCAGTGTGACAATTAAAGTGTAATTGGCTTAAAGTAAATTGGCTGTTGGCTAAATTGCAATGCAATTTAAACATTTGGGTCATCCCATTGGATTCAGTGGGACAATTAAAGTGTTTGTAAATTACATGATCAAGTCATTTGCAGGACTGGGGATTAAGAGTTCAGATTCTTGCAGGCTCCAGATTGGAATGATTTGGGTTAAACTTCATAAAGGAATCTTCTTGGAGTTTTCTGCTTCCTCAGTCAAACTATAATGAATTTAAATCTAAAGAGGCCTTGCCATGTGGCTTTTTCCACTATTTTCCTTTTATACCTTATGTTCTTTGTTTGAGTTTTCAAAAATACTGTAAATAGAAAGGATAGACACATTGTCATTGCATGGATACATAACCTAAAGAAACTTAGTGCCAGTAACTCTATGATTCATGTGATCAGACTGTATAGCTTTCCAATTCAAAGCTCTAGAGAGATGTGTAATGGTATGTCACTTCATGGCCACTACACATCTATAACATAAGAACCCTAGCTTTGCTGGTCTGAGCAGTCAATTGTGCCATTACAGAATGAGAAGCAGGCTGATGGAATTCTCCCAACTAATAACGTTGGAAGCTTTTCTGAACTAACTTCCAACAATACGATTGTCACATCATCCCTTCTGGAATGACTGCTAGCCTGAAAGTACCCTATATTTTCTATTGCAGTAGCTAGTGCTTCACTAGGCATCATCCATGCACTAATGATTATGGACTGTTCCACCTGTAGCGTGTTCAGTAGGAACGACCAGAAGCTTCCTAGCTATCTTGTTAAGGATTATTAGGTAATATCTACTCTCACTTTCAGTGTCTGTCTCTTTTTGTGCCTGGAAGAGGGATAATGTCAAACCATTTACCATCCCAAAGAAAATTACATGAATTTAACATGATGGTGGGAGGGGCATAATGACGACTAATGCTTTCTGAAATTCCTGAGCTGGAGTGCATGCCCAGAAAGAGTGAGCAAAATGTATCCTCTTAAATTACAAGAAATGGTAATATTTAAACATGCCAAGAATTGAGGCAGGAGATAACTCTGGGGAAAGCTTTGGGGGGGGGGAAGATTAAAATAGTGCCAACTGCATCTGTTTAGATCTGTAAAAGTTTGTGGAATTGGACTGATTGTTAGCAGAAGGCACTGGAATCCTGTACCTACCATTATTTTAAGTGGGTTATGGATTCTAGGAGTAGCTTGCCCAGTCCCTGCTTATTATTCACAGACATATTGTCAATTAGAAGGAAGATTATTTTCAACCAACTATTTTCCATTATTTGTGACATTTGTATCATAATGAATGAGTGGTTTTATCCAAATAATCAGTCATGTATAAAAGTTAAACATTTAAAATTAAACTCACGAACTCTGGCAATCAGAAGAACGGAGTTTTATTGGAAGTGTATCAAAGGCAAATTGCGCTCTCTCTCTCTCTCTCTCTCTCTCTCGCACACGCTGTTTAGTCCAAGAACAAATTCTCCCCCTGTTGCATTTCAAAAGCTCCATGCCATCTAGCAGTGTGCAGCTCAGTGTTTAATACTGCATACCGGGTCACACTCATTGTCTTTGGAACACATTTTACAAGATCTTTCCCCTTCCTTCCACACACTCTGAATTTCTCAGTTCCTTTACCCTTTTTCCCTGCTACATTCTATTTTCTGGTTTGATGGATCAAGGAGAAGGGCTCTCTGATTAGTATGGTCCATTGTTTGAAAAGCACACGCTTCATTCAGTAGTCTTAGGTTCATAGGTTATACATAGTTAAATAAGATACAATACTAGTGGCAATAAACATAATATTAAAGTTAAAAAATCTGCACCTATGTGAGATGGTATACTTTCTGATTACAATTTATACACACTGGAATACTGCTGAGGCCTTGACAGTTAAAATAAATTGTATATATACGTATAGTTTTTGTGTATGTCTTTCATTCATTGTAATACTCAATTTCCCAGAACTACTTTGCAACAAAGATTCACTTCTAGATGTAACGACCTTCTCAGTCTCACTGTAAAATAATCTCTTTACTGTTCTGAATTATAATAATTCATGTAAGTATACTACTAAAATGTTTCCATCTATATTTTCAATGTTTTTCTAATCTCTATTTTTCCAGCAGGGCAGCCACAAAATTAAAAATTACAATTTAGTGGTCCAAGAGCTATCCTAGATTGAGTATGCCCCAGATACAATTGTTTTAGAAAACAAAGTACCAGCTATATATGGCACAACTACTTCTGTGAAGAATCAGGCAGTTCCAAACTCACTAGATAGATACTGATCCGTGGGTATTTCTCCCCCCCTCGCAATTTCCTTATTTACTTCTGGACATAATTTTCTTCCCTGTTATTTCTACAGTTTTTGGAAAGTTATATCTTGGAGGATGACATTCTAATGTAGCAGATACACATTGCCTCTACACTTTCATGGATCCTTTTGGAGCCCTGTTGCTTGTGGACTGCACAAATTCTGTGAGCCAAAGATTCAGGATAGCAAATCAATCTGAGTGGGATGCGTGGCTTTTATATATCTATATACCTTTTGTTACTTCAATCCAATCTAATCTGGAATACTTCTATTTGACAAAATCATGTCTGTAATAAATAACATTTTGGAAGCTCACAACTCAACAGTCCTCCAAGTGTGCTTTCATCATTGTAAGTATGCAATTAGGCTAGTCCCTTGGTACATGTATCTCCTATTGACGTGAACTGCAGTTCTGTATATGGAGTGAGGACACTATGGCCCAGATCCTCATTGGCAGTTAGGCATCTAAATGTCTTGGAGAATTTGGGTCTATGTGAGTCTTAACACTTCCTACCCTTTATTCAAATGTGCTTATCACAGTCCGTTCTATATTTCTGTCTAACAAACAGAATTCTGAATCTTAGCGGGATTGACTACTTATCCCTTATTTTTCTCAAGTACCCATTCATTTTGCCATCTCATGTTTAATGAATTTGATGTTTTGAAGGGGAAAAGATCCTTCCCAAGCTCTAGACATCTGTGCTCTATTATATGTTTATCTATACAGAATTCTAATGGAGCAATATCCACCAGACTCCCAAGCCACAAATAAAATATCCACTTCACACGCAGAGCCCAGCCAGAGATGCAGCCCATCACAACAGAAATTGCCTGAGAAAATAGCTAAGTCTTGCCACATGCCTGAAGCTCAGCAAATCTGGATTCTGACAGACCCAAGAGGAAGTAAGTTGCACAACTGAAGACTCTCTGCCAAAAATGTCTGCCACCAACTCTCTTTTGATTACACCTTAGAACCCTGTCATCTTGACCAAGTATTTGCTGCTTGTGTATAGAGACATTTTCTAGGGTAGCCATACCCTATTTCAGATTTTATAGGTTAAAACTAACCACCTGAGCTTCAGTCTTGTTTGGGTTAAGTTTCAACACTTCCCCATATAGTAACCTGAAATGAAGGAGAGCCAGGAAGGACCCCTGAAGAACTCAACAGATGAGGATTTTTGGAGAAAAAGGCCAGTTGCCTCTCTGCTCTCTTTGGCTCCTATTGGAGATGAATTATTAGAGTCCCTGTAGTGCTGTGCTATTTACTCCAGCTATGTCACATAGACAGGGCAATTGTGTCTTTTCACTAGCTATGTCAGAATATTCGGAGATGATAAGCATTATGAGCAGTGAGATGTGGCTTCAAGCTATTGCCATGAAGATGGACTCTTTGAATATTAGACTTGTCTTTTCTATGTCATGGTCTGAAGTCTGACTATGAGATATCCAGGAAGCTACAACCTATAGCAATCTCAAAGCTGGTCACAAGTTGGTTTAAAGCCATTAGCAAAACATTTGCGTGAAAATTTTACCCATGTACTGAGTTTAGGAATTTGCATAAGAGATTGGTCAATAAGACTTTCAAATCCAATGTATCCATACAAATTCCGTACATTTTTTTTCCTTGAAAATTGTGATATAGCACACAAAGGAAGCATTCTGCACATAGGTAGGTTCCTGTGCATTTTTGCAAGCACTATATTAAGGCCCAGATCTGAGAATGTGGGCCTTCTCAAGAGAGCTTAAATTTTACATGCAAAAAATGCATTAGTGAAGATGTTACAAACATTAGCTTAAATAGTTTTTAAGAAATGAAGATACAGAATGGTGTATTACAAAAAAAATCTGCGATGTTTTTCTCAATTCCATTCATATTTATAGGGGTGTATCTTCTTTCAATATTGCTTTGTAACACTCATTAACACTAGATATAGACCCAGAGTAGAAGAGTGAATCCATCCTCTCCTTTCATAAAACCATTCTCTTTGTAGTTAAATATAATAAAATTCACATCAGAACAACTTTTGTAAGTGATGCTTGCAAAATCAAAACTGGCCTCAGGTGTTCATACAGTTGGGACAAAAAAACATTGGGTCAGACTCTCCAGTGTCTTGCAACTTTGTAGCCATTTACACCTCCGGCGTAAAGCAGGTGCAAAACATTTATATTCTGATTTGTTTGTTTCACAGCTCTTTTATATTCTACGTAGGTGTAAATCACTACAAAACTTATAAGGCAGAATGAAACCTAAACTCTTTATCCAACATTTCCTGAACTACAATGATGTAGACAAAATGGTAGTAAGCTCTAAATCACTGTTTGGTTTGGGGCTTGGATTTGCAAGACCCTGATCATTTACAAAGCAAATCATAGCTTCTAGAGCACATCTCTTAAAATGCTAATTGGAGCAATGTGATCCTACAGTAAATCAAAAATAAAAGGGACCTAATTGAGAAACAAACAAGCTAATTTTCCTTAACCTGCCTCCCAATCGCTACCACTACCTCTAGAACTGTCTGTTACATAAATACAGGACAACCCTGCGTCAGCACAGAAGTCCCTGATAGCAACAATAACTGTTTGAATGCTCCAGTAAAAAGGTTATTAATGTGGCTGTTAATATGTATTGATTTCTTTCTGACACTGATCTTTGAACAATATATTTGCTAATTAAATTAATTCATCATGTCCATTTCATCCTGAGGAAATGGTAAAGCCTGGTAAAAAAGTGTGATAGATACTTCCACATAAAAATCACACACCAAAAGAAAAAAGGAAAGCCTGGACCATATGCTGATCTAGTGAATTGTCTCAGACAACACATTCAGTAGACAGTTCTTCAACTGTAAAATTACAGAGAGCTAGGGGCCATGCCTATGACTGTACTCATTGCTCAAAGAAAAATCTTTCAGAATATTTCAACTCTGTTGCCAGAAATTTTTCTAATATAATTTAACATTTTTTTCTCAGCTGTCTATTATAGTTATTGCATATGTGTAATCTGTGTGACCATGTGTGCTGTGTATTCTCAGAGTACATTGAAAGTGATGGCTGCCAAGTATATGAAATAACAATGGCAGAGGCAATATAATTTTAATGAGAAATTGTTCCTACCATTGTAACTGGCTGTGGAAGTGGAACGCTCTCCTGAAGGTTCAGCATTTTTTCCTGAAAGAACAGATTCTTTACTGTCCTTTTAGACTTTAATCTAGTGTGCCCTGGTTCTTGGAATTTATCGTCTTCATTTACACTTTCATTTGCTCTGCAGCTGCCTACTTTGCAGTTACTGAAGAACTTTGCAGAATAAAAAATAACCCTTAGGTAGCAGGAATCATTAACAAGATCATTATAAAAAAAAAGTAACACTGCTGTGTAACCTTCATGCAAAACCGAATTATTGAATAAACTCAGAACAATATTGAATCTCAACTGTTCTGTTTATAGACTTCATTCCTGATATTCAGCCTAATTTTTCTTTAGTTCAGTTTCTCCAACTTGTTCCTACACTGATGGTGTACTAGCTGAAGATCTGAATTATTTCATTCGATCTTTACCCAATTTAGAGATGGCTCAGGGGAAGGAGAAAGACAGATAGAACGGGAGATACTGAGCCAGATCCTCAGCTTGTGTAAACTGTCATAATTCTATAAAGAAAGGTACAGCAGATGAGGATCTGGTCCAATGTTCCTAAACTTCAGTTATGATATGAAGTATATATGTCAACTAAATCGTATCAGTAACACATCTGGCTTATTTCCTACACTCCTTGCATTATAATAGATAGTTTAATTAGAAAACTAATATTCTCATTAATATCATTTGTTTTAGAATTATTCCAACTTCCACTTTATTTTTGTATGATGGAAGAAATGCATATCAGATTATTTGAGTTAAGTACAGACTGCCTCCTCTGCCATTCTAAGTCAAGGCCTGCCTTTAAAACCTTTCCTTTTTTGAGCCCATGAAGCTGGGCACCCATCTGCTTAAAATGAGACCATCTAGTGTGAATTCAAAGAATCACCATTTCAATGTTCTTCAAATCTGCTCTCTTTCCCTCTCCATCTTTGCTACATGCAACAACTGTTCTTCACTAGAACTAGGAACATGGTGAGAAAAATGTTTACAAACCTTTTGGTGATCTACAGATATAATTTTTCTTTTAATAATATTCAATCACATTTTTTTTTCAAACATTTTTGTGAGTAAGCTGTATTCACAGAAATGTTTCCAGAAAGTGAATTTTGGGGCTACAACCAAAACTTGTAAGTGAAAACAAAAATAAAGTTGTTGTCAAATATATTATCTCCAGTCAAGAAACTGAAATAATAACAACCACAGTCTGAATATTGGATATTTGGATATTTACTACTTGAAAGAATAGTCCTCAAAGAGTTTACAAGTAAGCCATCAATTAAAATTTGTTAACAAAAAAAATGTACATTAGTTGGACAATTATGAATAGTGAAGAAATGTGTAAATGTGGACAATTTGCAGATGAACAAAGATCTAAATTTGCTTAATGCCTTGTTCATTGTTCACCCAGTTCTAGTCTTAGGGCCTCCAGAATCAAAGTATCCTCCAATGAGAGGGCATCACAGTCTTTAGCCTCACAACAACCCTAGGATGTAGAGAAGTATTATTCCATTTTACTGAGGGCAACTGACAGATTTAGGTGCATAAAACAATTTAGGTGCCTAAAGACGGAGAGAAGAGCCTTGTGGGATTTTCAAAAGCACCTAGCTCCCATTGATTTCAACTTATGCTGCTTTTGGTGCCTAAATAGCTTTTAAAATCTGGCTTGAAGTGACTTAGGCCCAGTCTACACTTACCTTCGGGATTCTGCAGCAGTCGACAGCAAGATACGTAAATCACTTGTGTATCTCCCATTGACTTCGTGGCATCTCCTCCGTGCGCCGTCCATACTGCGCTGCATTGAAGGGAACACAGACCGCTCAGTCGATCCAGAGCAATCGATTTGACAGCGGCGAATTTGCCGCCATCTGTGTAGACCCAGCCTTAGACTCCTAAGTCCCATTTTAAAAGCACAGTAGGTACTTAGAATCAGAAGACCAATTGATTTTCATCACTTGCTAAAGGTCACAAAGGAAGCTTGTGATACAACTAGGTATTGAACCTAGGTTTCTCACTTCTTAGACAAATATCCTAAACGCTTAAGTATCCTTCCTTGCCTTTATTTTTTCCTTGAAGCCTGTGGACCATTCACTGTGAAAATAGTCACTGATTCTACAAAAAATCCAGGATCATAACAAGATCACTGTGAGACTGCTTCTCCTGTAAAGGTGTTTCAAGTAAGGAGAGATTAGTATGTAATGCAGAAAGCCTACATACGGATGATAAGCCTGAACAAGACCTTTATAATTACAAAAGATGGGGGGAGGGAGAAACTATTGTCTGTTTGTCATCTTTATAGAGCTACACAAGAATGCTGTGTAATTTTTGGGCTATACAAATATTTCCAAGAAAAACTTTCACAATTATAAGGCTGCTGAAATTATTTGATATGCTAATAGGGTGTCAGCATCAGTCTTCTACAACACATTTGGGATAGGATAAACTATAACTCTCAATAGTTATTGATATTACCAACAAGTTTCAAATTTTGTTTTAAGCAGGTGTTTAAAAATGCAAACAGACAGATAAATTCAGGCCAACTATTAGTGTTGCGAAGCTGTCAAAAACATTTTTTCAACACTCTTGCTAAGTGTGACTTTTTTGTTTTTGTTTTGGTACTGCTCTAATCATACAGGAAGATTATTAGAACCACAAATTATAGACTCTCTTCCTTGATCATGGTTTGGGGAGTCCCATCCCTAGTCAGGTATCTATCAGCATGTGGATTAATTTGTCCCAGTATCCATATGTTTATTTGCAGTCAACACAGGTATGCTAACTTTTCTTGCTGCTACTACAGCTGGTGCCAATGTGGTTGTTATTATTTCACTAGTCTCCTTTGTATTTTGGGATGTTCCAAGACATTTGCAATCTGTTTCATGCCATATATTTAACTTCCTGGGATCTGAGGAAGAAGAAGATAGAGAATAGCATGGCCGGCAGCACTTTATTTATAAAAACATCTTTTCAATGTTCTTGGTGTGCACTGGAGGAAGTATGGTTTCAATTATTCCCTTGAAACATGGATCAAGCACTCTTGCCAGCACATATTCTTTCCCTTCAAACATTTCACTGTTAAAGTCTATAGACAACTTAAAAGCTAGGCCCTCTGCCAGGATTACAACAGAACTGTGCCTCATTGCTTTCAAATTCAGTTTGGATTTTTTCAAATCTGATGTGCAGATACCTTGTAATTGACAGCACCTGGATTAAACTTGCATTATCAGCACTGAGTAGTGAGTGAGCAATTGAAAAGGGTGCAAAGTGGTAACCAACCCAAGCAATAAGAAAACAGCGGCTGGAGATTAAGATAATTCCTGTTTCCTGTCTAGCACTTGCTAATATATTTATGTAGAGTGTTTTGTTTTGTTTTTGAAACCTCCCTGATATTTAGTAGGAAGCAGAATGAAGAATTTTAATTTATATAATGACTTTCACCCTGAAACTTCCCAAACGTGCTTCACAGACTATCTACATGACACAGGGCATTGCAGAAATGCTGCCACTGCTGGGAAGCAAGAATTGCAGACACCACACTGTTCTAGATGTGGAGTAGATGGAAAATTATAGCCAGGGTAAACTCTAATGCTGAAATAAGTGACATGGTATATTTAATGACCATGCAGACTACATAGGATCTTACATATTAAGATATCACCTGAAAGTATGTACACTTTTTCTAGTTTGGAATTTAATTTCTTTGGAGTCTAGCTATTTCAAACTTGATACTCCGGTTACTAAATTCTATCTTCCTTCAACCAGCAGTAAAGAGTGCCATTAAAATAACCAATTTTTGCTGATGGTTGGAGGATTGAATCCTTTCTGAAACTAATTTAGGATTTTTCTTGCTTAGGCCAAACAAAGCTAAATATCATGTATTATATATGTATCATATATATGTATGATATATATATATATCAGGTGTTATATTCATTTCCTAACTTTTTAAATACACTGGTTATTTTGGAGGAAGTCAAAGTATAGTGAATTGCCTGAGTTATGAAGGTATGTATGCACCCCATCACCTTTAGTGCAGAGAGTAGGTTGATGTGATTTTCTGATATACAGAGCATAGTAGTGCATTCAGGCAGTTGTTAGATGGGATGATTGGCCAAAGTGTGATTGATTCTACTTTATTTAGAAACGTCAGATACTGAATATCAGACTGAGCTCTTTCAGATACTAAACTTGATTTCAGACATGGTATATCTTAATTGTATAAAATAGTGGAACTTTTCCTATTGAAATGTGAATTTATACAGGGTACATCAAACATCTGTTTCATCCCCATAGCTTGCTGTTTCCTCCTACTAATAAACTACTCCTTGCCCAAGGAATAGAAACAACAGAAATGCTCAATTCCCTGCTATTCCACTTGTGTTCTTTAGGATGTAGCACTATTGTTGGTGTATGCATTTTTTCTATTCAACAGCATATATATGGCTATAGATTAGCAAATTCCAAGCTCTTAAATTTTTTGGTGAGTATGTATTTTTCTTCACTGAGACAAATGCCTTCATGGCACAATAACTGGAATAGTATGATCTAGAGAAAGTGAGAGCTAGTCTATATCTCCCTACAGAGCTGGCGAAAATAATGAGTTCATTTTTAAAATATGCATAACTACATATAATTATTATCAGAGATCCACTAAATTTATATATATATAATTTTATATTTTATATATTTTATATATATATGTCATCATTCAAGTGGTTACACATAATTTCAGAGATATTGGGTTAGTATATAGTCTAAATCTGAATTAGGTACTGCTTACATCCCTAGTTATAATTTATATACACCAATAAATGACCAGTCAAGCTCATGTCTATATTTGTAGTGGGTTTCTCACTAGCCCTGATGCCACTGTAGTATCTAAGCTATGGTTATGGGATTGTCTGCCTTCAGCTTCTCTGATATCATGTATTACTTGGGTATGCAGAGCCTCATCAAGCTATGCACTACCATTTCAGCAAAAGAACATCTGAAAATGAAAAAGAACTTTATCATACTATGAGTGTCCAAAAATCAGCCTTGAATGTAATGAAGGGTTTGCTGGTAACCATGACAAAGAGTAAAATGTTAGTCTCCAATCAGCTCTGTAATGTGCTTATTCCAAACATGTGCAGCTGGGTAATTTGGAGTGTATTCTTTGTAAAGTCCACCAATTAAGGCCAAAAAAACCCCCACCCAGATTAAATGTGC
Source organism: Mesoclemmys tuberculata (assembly GCA_007922155.1). Taxonomy (NCBI): domain Eukaryota; kingdom Metazoa; phylum Chordata; order Testudines; family Chelidae; genus Mesoclemmys; species Mesoclemmys tuberculata. The sequence goes on along the minus strand of ML675624.1, from coordinate 55,755,212 downwards.
AAGTGATTCAAGAGTCTTTCCAGGTGATATTTCACCATGGAAGTGAAGAGAAATAGTATGAAAAGTTTCAGGCATTTACACAAATATATAGAAAATGTTTTCAACATTGGGTAGTGGTGATATGAAAGGATTATCTGCATCTAGTTGGATCGGCCTCTGCGTGGTGGGAGTCATATTTGTTTATGTCAATGAATCTTTGTATCATAAATGTTACTATTGGATATGCTTGCTCACTCCAAATGTATCAATTTGTAATAATAAGGTTACTATGTTTAACACCTGAAAGGAGCCTCTCCCTCTTTTGACAGTGAGAGTATTTTAATACATGAAAGGAGTCTCTTCCTCTGCTGCTAGAGTGAGAGTGTTTTAACATATGAGAGGGGTCTTTCCCTTTGTTGTTAAAGTAAGAAGTTTCCCTCTCTCCCTTTGATGCTAAAGTGAGGAGTTTCTGCCTTTTCTTTTGGAAGGAGTTTCTATCTTTCCCGTTTATAAGGAGTTTCTGCCTTTTATTGAAGCCCTAAAAAGATTAGAAAGGAATGTGCAGGGTCTGGGATGGGAGCCCTGGCCAGGTTCCCATCACAGCCCCCTGCATGAGAACCAGATATCCATCAAGGTGATCTGCACATAGTCACTTACACCTGTTTTTTCACCCTATAAAAGCTGGACCCGCTTGTAGTGACTTTGGAGACCTCACCTACGAGTGGACGCACTGCGTAGGCCTTCCCAATTGCCAGGACGGGCTCTCCAAATCCTCACTGCAATCGGGGCTCCCCAGCGACTGTGGATCTGGATGATGGTAATATATTAATAGGGCAATTGGTGATGTATCTTTCTTAATCATTATAGTTAGTCTTATGTAATAATGATCAGGTGCATTGCTCTACCTTTTCTTTTCCTTTCTATTGTTTAGTATTATAGTATAATAAGTTTATTCTGTTATATATGTATAATTTTATTTTCTGTAATACTTAGAAAGAGATAGTAAAGAAACCTTGTTCTTTCTACTGGTGTCTGTGTTCTTTTCTGCCAAACCTCGTCAATTAGCAGAACAAGTGGTTACTCCTATAATGCAATTTTTGTACATTCCTTTTAAGGGACATTTTTATCCCAGTAAAACCCTACCTGAAAAACAAAATCAACAGACTGAAAGTTTAAAATAACAGAGGTGGGAAAATGGATAAAGTCAAGATACACTCCCTGCAAAGGAGTGAATGACTTGACAATGGTTAGGCAGCTTAGGTGACTGTTATGCTGATCAGTATTGTCTTACTGTTCCCTTATGCTCCCCTGTTGGTAGGTCTGCATCTGGCTGTTATCTCTTGTCTTATTGTTAGATGGGAAACTTGTTGGGCCAGGAACTGTCTTTTTGTTCTGCTTGTACAATGCCTAGCACAATGGAGTCCTAGTCCATGACAAGGTTCATAGTCAGTAAAGAATAAAACAAGTAAAGAATCCAAATGCCAAAATTGCAATATATACAAGAGCTAGCGTACAAAAGAAACATTGCAATCACATGATACATTTTAATGCCCATGGTGCAAGACTGTTGATGATCTATTTGAATTAAACAGGAGAGATTACCTCTTATTAAGGGTCTACTTCTCCCCCACATACACACTTTAGAATGATTGAGCTGTAGCACAACACACTGAGTACACATCACAGATCATTGTTTCTTTGCCATGGGATTTCAGATGTGTTTATCACAAATAATCACCCACAAGTGGCTCTGTGATAGTTCTTGGGATACCTGGGATTGTGTGTCATCTTGTTGCTTTCTGTCTCCAGTGTAAGGGCATCTTGGCTGTGATAGCTGAATGCTGACTCCTTAACAGCTCCACTCTTGTCTATGGGATGACAGTCCTATTTTTGCTTTGCAGGTTAAAAAGAAGGTGTTCCAAGTCCCCACAAAGTGTTCCTCTGTGAAATCCAGTCCCTAACACTGGCTACTCACAGAAATTCCATATCCTCTGCTCCCAAAATAAGCAATGTACCCCAGTTTATTAGTTTTACCTTAAATCATCTCTCCTGTATAACACACACAGCACTTATGAGCACATACAATAAAACAAAAGTAGGTTTATTTTAGAAAGAATAAAAGTCCAATTAGAAATAAAAGAGCGATGGTAACAAACAGTTACAATACAAAACAAAATAATATGAACTCGGTCCTACAGCTAATAAAAGACCATCTAAGACACAGGGATATAGGATAAGGGTCAAGTTTATAAACAATAGTGTGGAAGGAAGCTCTTTGTACAATAAATAAAATAGCAAATCAAAACCACCTTCTATGACAGTAGACAATTAATAAACCACACAACAAGGGTCATTCTACACAATGATAAAAAACCTGCAGCTAGCTCAGGTGAGTGGACTCGGGCTTGCAGGGCTAAGACTGAAAGGCTAAAAATTGATGTGTAGGTGTTCAGGCTTGGGCTGGAGCTTAAGTTTTGAGAGCCTCCACCCTTGCCCAAGCTCAAACGTGTACACAGCGACTTTTCAGTCACAGAGGCCTACCCATGAAACCTCAAGGCAGATGACCTGGGCCAGCTTTTTTATGACCAGGTTTTTAGCATCATGCAGAACTATTATGTTTGCGTGCTGTATTAATTGTCTGCTTTCATGTGTAGTGGGTCTGATTTGCTGTTTTATTTGTTGTACAAAAACCTCATTCCACACTATTATTTATAAACTTCATGGTCTCTCACATGTCCCATATTGAAATGTATATGCTTATTTCAAATTTTGCTTAATGGAGAAACTTAATGAGTTTCATTTCTCAGTACTCATTTTGATAATTGGGCATGCTTTAATATAATACAAATGATATGTAGGCCTGTTTATCTAAAATAACGTACAACATAAGAGTCACTGTTTTATTTCTGGGGAGATTTTCGAAGGAACACAGGGCAGTTACATTAGGTACCCAATGTCTACTGAAAGTCAGTGGGATCTGGGTGTCTAACTATACATTGTATCTTTGAAAAAGTTTTTTCTTCTTGTTTACATTAACATGTATAGATATGTAGTATTTTGTCCTCTCAGGTCAAAATTTTTCTACCACTCTATTTAGTACAATGAAGCTGTTTTATGGCTGCTACAGGAACCACCACTTTAATTTAAAATTTCCTAATTTTCTTCCCTTACTATGTCAACTAGTGCATAGTGCTCCTTTTCATTTAATTCCTTGAGTAAACCAAACTCTAACTCCCCAAGTGAGTGAGCACATATTAAAATAAACACACCATACTAAAATCAGTATTATGAATTCTGTGAGTTTGAATTTCCAGAACTTTTTCCAACAGTAGCACTGCATTAATGTGTATTTCCCATATTTAATATGCAGTTGTTATCATTAAAATTCACATTTTGAGTGAGAGAGTGAATATTACTACATTATACCACATTATGTACAATACCTTATTATAGGTGGTGGTAAGCAGTTCTACATCTAAGTCACTATGCTATGGTAAAGGTGGATGACACTACAGACAGTAAAATCAGTATCATGCACTCAGAGGTCATGCATCCAGGAGGCCATATTCTTAAGATTTTTTTTTTTCAAAATGACTCAATTCTCAATTTTTTCACCATTTATAATATGATATAAAGTACAAACACCTCAAAAAGACATTTTGCAGTTCCATGTACTTTTGTACTTATATGCAGGTCTATAATTAACACATATGCCATATAGATTAACTACATGAAATTAAGAATGAGGGACTCATATTCATGACTACAAAAAAATTTCAGGTAAACTCTTGAGTCTCCTGAAATTACTCCAGTGTCTCAATTTATTGTGTAAGTGTAGTGCACATACCAAATGACCTGACACCACAATTTCTTCATAGAAAATGTTCACTTTCATGCCATGAAAGGCAAAGCGCTTAGATGTGGCAGTCAATGATTTAAAGAGATAAAGGCATTTGTTTGGAGATTTTGTAGTTTTAGAGATATTCAGGAATAAACCTAGTGCTCTAGACACTCATTTAGGCTTCAATCAAAACACAGCAAGAGCCCCACCACGTCAGAGGTTAGGGAGGAATGTTGTAAGTGTCTACGGCTTTGTTTTTTAATTGCACCAATTCTTTAATAACCCATGAAAACAAATTAAATATATTTTTTTAAAAGTCACCTAAAAATATTTTAAGATCTTCAGTTATATTTGACTATTTTGTAGGACCCATGTGCGTATGAGTCATTAAAATGAGCTCTATTGTTAAATAATCACATGGCTTTATCACTTCCAAAATGTTAACAAAATACTCTTTTCTTCCCCCTGGCCTCCTTTGGCATTTCAAACTGAACAATTGAACTGGCTAGATCATAGGGCTCAACAGGTAGTGATCAATGTCTCTATGTCTAGCTGGCAGCCAGTCACAAGCAGAGTTTCCCAGGGGTTGGTCCTGGGGCTGGTTTTGTTCAACATCTTCATTAATGATCTGGAGGATGGGATAGATTTCACCCTCAGCAAGTTTGAAGTTAACACTAAGCTAGGGGGAGTGGTAGATACCCTAGCAGGGAGGGATAGGATACAGAAGGACCTAAAGAAATTGGAGGATTGGGCCAAAAGAAATCTGATGAGGTTCAACAAGGACAAGTGCAGAGTCTTCCACTTAGGACAGAAGAATCCCATGCACAGCTACAGACTGGGGACTGACGAGCTAGGCAGCAATTCTGCAAAAATGGATCTGAGGGTTACAGTGGACAAGAAGCTGGATATGAGTCAGCAGTGTGACCTATTAGCCTCTCCAAGAAGGCTAATAGCATATTGGACTGCATTGGTAGGAGCATTGCCAGTAGATCATGGGAAGTGATTATTTCCCTCTATTCGGCATTGGTGAGGCTGCATTTGGAGTATTCTGTCCAGTATTGCCCCGCCCCCCACCCACCACTACAAAAAGGATGTGGACAAGTTGGAGAGAGTCTAGCGGAGGTCAACAAAAAAGATTAGGAGTCTGGAGCACAAGACTTATGAGGAGAGGCTGAGAGAACTAGGCTTCTTTAGTCTGCAAAAGAGAAGAATGAGGGGGGATTTGATAGCAGCCTTTAGCTGCCTGAAAGGGGGTTGCAGGGAGGATGGAGCTAGGCTGTTCTCAATGGTAGTAGATGACAGAACAAGGAGCAGTGGTCTCAAGTTGCAGTGGGGGAGATCTAGGCTGGACACTAGGAAAATGTTTTTCACTAGGGGGGTGGTAAAGCACTGGAATAGGTTACCTAGGGAGGTGGTGGAGTCTCCATCTTTAAAGGTTTTTAATTGCGGTTTGACAAAATCCTCGCTGGGATGATTTAGCTGAGGTTAATCCTGCTTTGATCAGGGGGTTGGACTAGATGATCTCCTGAGATACCTTGCAACTCTAATATTCTATGTTTCTATGATTCTATGAATAGATTACTAGGAAAAACAAACACAGACTGAGACAGATGTCAGGAAGGAAGTACACCAGCCTTCCACCAGAGATTGACCAAAATCTAGAGTAGTACTTTACCTAATCCTGTTTACAAAGTGTGCCCACTGGAACATAGTCCTCTAAAAAGAAGAGATAAACTCAACAACAAACCAAAATTAGAAGAGGGAAGACCTTGAAATACATTAAATTAATTCCTGCTACGTAATGTTTTTCAAAAACCTTATTTTCATAAATCAGCATTTCTAATTTTAATAAGTTACAGTACCGGCAAGAATGTGAACATGAGGTAAAATATTTTGGGATTTTTACATAGGATGATATTAATACTTAGAGGTGTCACAGCATGACTAGCCCTTTAAAGTAGAATCAGGGTCCACTGCACCTGGACTGATTTCTGGCTGCTCAACTGGGCAAAAGAGGTAAACAGCAGAAAGTATCTTGTGCTTGATCTTTGTTCATAATAGGAATGTCGCCATATTATATAATCTCCTTAGGACATATTGTAGCATATTAGCATGGCCCACATTTTCAAAAATGGCTAGAACAGACCGTGAAAGGGCTGCATGTGGTTGGCAGTTGGCAGGGACTCAGAAGGTTTCTTCAGGGCCCTGACTCAGCAGAAGGAAAGACTGTGGAGAAAGCAACACTTCAGGCAAGAAGTGCTGAGAGAGGAGGAAGGGCTGTGCCCAGCTTGGGACTGGAGCAAAATAAATGAACTTTCTTAGAGGACAGACCATCAGAGAGGAGAGGCTGGGTGCAGCTGAAAGTGGTATGAAGATTTGGTACTTCTGAGTTCTGTTTTGAAAGGCTTTTTGCAGGACTTAATATATTGGGACTCAAACGGTGAATACTTTGAATAACTGTGTGGACTTTTTAAAGGGACCTGAGTGAAGGGAAAACGGAGACAGACCTTAGTAGAGTTACAGTGGCTGGCACTACAGGACAAAGATATCTTTTGACAAGGGGTCAAGAGAAGGACAAAGGACTGAAAGGGATCATCTGGGTGCTCAAGTTTAGTTTCCTTGCTGTTGCAGGTAACCCTGTCATATAATCCTAGTTATAAATTTGCCAAGTTTCATCTTAAATCTTATTATACAAATGAAATACTGACCTTTAAAACAGATTTCCAAATGGAACTACCAGCCACCTTACTTGTCTCCCCTCCTCAGACCTAAATACCACCTCTGGCACTGGGATGTTCACATTCTGAGCCTGTATGGGTTAAAGTACATACATATGGATGTTGTGCTAGTCACCTTCACCCTTTAGAAGGTATCGGTTCTTCTTCACGTCCCCACAGTGGTTGGAGGTGGACCAGGAGACCTTCCTTCCCCTACTTCTCATAAGAGAGGGACCATGAGGAACCTATATTCTCCTTCTCTTTGGAAAGGGTTATCAGCAGAATGGAACACCAGAAAGTTTTCCCTGTGGAAGGCACAGCGAAGGTTATAGGGAAAAGTAGTCAGGAGTCTTTTCTTCTCCTCACATGATTAGGCAAAAAAGGAGCATCTGTCTGAGTAGCCAGACATGCAGAACAAAGATTGATAGATTTTTAAGGCTAGAAGGGACCATTATGATAACCTACTGTGACCTCGTGTAATAATACAGGTTAAACAACCTCACCCAGTAATTTCTGCATGAACCTCGTTTACAAAAAAATAATAATAAGTATAATCAACCTGTCCTCAGCACTCAGAAAGCTTCTGCCAGGGAATATTGCGAGTGTGCAGACATTTCCCACCCTACCCCCTTAAGCTTTTAGAACAATTTTTTTCCAAACATAGATGCTTAAAGTTATGGATTAGGGATACTATTTAAACACACAACCAGACAATGCTTTATGTTGGGCACACTAAACTGAAGCACACAAAAATTAGTTAGCATGCTTGAAAATGTCTATTTAGTCTAAAGAGCTTGGAAATTAGTGGCTCAAAAATGGGAAAATTCTTCTAAGGGATCATCAGCAGAAAAGGTGCCAAACCACTCTTAACATAGAAATTGTTCTCTTCTAATGACTTCCATGCTCCAAGCACTAATATGTAATGGTTTTAGGGGCCAAAGATTTTGAAAAGCAAGAAATAATTTGGCAAAAGAGGGTTATTTCTGCATCAGTGCTCCACATTCCATATCCTTTCAACCCACATCTGATCTGAAATGAAAACAGTGTCAGGTGAAAAAGATATTCCTATTCTGGGGTGAGCTACAGCAGCTGATGGGACGGTTGAAATACAGGACACATCTATATAGCCAGTTACATGTGTAATAGAAGTGTCACAAAGCAAATACAAGCAATTGAGAAAAATCAGGCAGATAAATCTTAGAAGATAGCTTGTAGCCCTCTATTTTTAGGTCTGTCATTTAGCTGATGATCACTGGAGATGTCTGTAAGGGCTGTTTTGTGCTGTCTCTTGTGCTTGTACCACCACTGTACCTTCTGCCATGGCATTCATCTCATTCCTGCTGTATTGGCAGCCATGAATGTAGGTAGCTAGATAGAAAAGTGTGCAATTTCAGACTTCAGGTTTCTGTACAATTTTCTAGGCAATTCACTGTGCATGTTGGACAAGAAGGGGCACACAGTTCACTTTGCTCACCAGTTATCCTCACCATACAAGTTTCTTTTTGTCAACTTGTTTTGTTTCCATAAATCAGTTTCGCATCCTATTTTCTTTTTTTGTAACTTCCAAATCACTCTGTATAAATGAAGGACATTTTGTTTTCAATGCAACTGAAAATAAATTCTGAAACAGGTGATTATGAGCTTCTCTGTTTTATTGTATTTCTCAGAATTCATGATTTCAGTAAATATGGGAATTTCATTTATATTGACAAAGTAATGAATTAAGAGTAACTCTGAGTCATGATTTTCTTCCCTACAGTCTATGACACAATTTTTTGTTTTCCAGAACTCCTTTCCATAGCCACAGCCAACACTTTTGTGGGGAAGCAGCTGCTCTGATTGAGAATTTCAGAACAGTCTAAGAATACTTTGCAACCATGAATGGAGCATATTATTAAAAATCAGTTGTAGGATTCAGGATTTGATCTATGCAATCCATTAATTACAATGGATTTATTCCCGATAAACACAGGAATAAGTGAGCTCTGAATCAGGCACAAAAGGCCGATAGGCACAACTGCAAGAATACAAAAACACAAGGAGAGCATCAGGATAAAAATCAGAGAGGATCAACCTACCAGAATTTTATCCTATAATACACAACTCATTCTGTATCAGGGAGGGGGGAATGAAAATTACACCATTTTTAAGGGGGGGGGGAAATCAGCAGCTCCAATCATGGAAGCCAGTGAAATTGTCAAAACACAGTCACTGCTTCCTCATTCCTTTGGAACATAACTTCAAAATGGATGGGGACAGCATGTTTACATCCAGGCAGAATGGGAGGTTTGCATCAGTGAACAGCAGCATTTTCCTGGCAGTCACATTAACTAAATTGAATAGGAGGTAACAGTCAGCATTCCATAGCAGAGGATAATCATTAGGATATGCTTGTTCGAGACAGAGGATGGGGGAAAAAGGTTTTCTGATAAGCATTCTTAGAGTCATATGAACTTACCACCACTTTCAAAACCAATGGATGTCACACAATAACTACTGTAAAAGTTTACTAAACATTTTGGGCAAGTGTTTCAGCAAGAATATCAGAAAGTGCCTTTTGCTTGAAATCTTTATTCATACCTGGGAAGTTACCCTGTTAGAACATCTCCTTAGTAGATATTATGGTGTATTAGTACCAGTATAGCAGGGCCCACATTTTCAAAAGTGCTCAGAAGCAGAGATTGTCAAACTCCCAGCAACCACAAACGGGAAGAGATTTTCAGAATAGCTCAGTATACATCATCTCCCATTGTTCTGAATTTTTATGAAAGGCTGCCCTGAAGAACCTGCAGTCAAAAGTCAAACCTAGTACTTAATCATACAATTGGTCCTGTTCTCATTAGTAATACTACCCATGGTGAATAAAAGTTGGAGGATTAAACTCTAAATACAAAAGGGTGTGAGTAAAAGGCAGAAGGGATCCAACATGGCCATCTTGTTAACCTCTCTTTGTGTGTTTTTAAGCTTTAACTGACTTGACATATTGGTTTTTAACCCATTCCAACTCCCCCTCCCCCAGTGTTATATCACTCATGGGCAGTTTGACCTGTTCCGCCTCATCCAGTATAACATAAACAGAGTACAAATCTTTCTGTTCCTGCTGTTCTTTTACTAAACAGTTATACAGTAGAACCTCAGAGTTACGAACACCTCAGGAATGGAGCTTATTCGTAACTCTGAAATGTTTGTAACTCTGAATAAAATGTTATGGTTGTTCTTTCAAAAGTTTACAACTGAACATTCACTTATTACAGCTTTGAAACTTTAATATGCAGAAGAAAAATGCTGATTTCCCTTTATTTTTACATTTAACACAGTTCTGTACAGCATTTCCTTTTTTTTCTTTTTTTGGTCTCTATTGCCTCCTGACTGCATACTTCTGGTTCCAAATGAGTTGTGAGATTGACGGGTCAGTTCGTAACTCTGAGGTTCATAACTCTGAGGTTCTACTGTATAAATATCTTATCTATCTTATATTTGCTAGATCCCAAGGGCCTGGACTAGAGTCTAGTCAACAAGAATCTTTTCTTCGATTCACTTCAGTGGGTTTCAAATTAGGTCCCAATTGCCCTACCCATGAAGACTTCACACAATCTTTGTCATCCTCATCTCATTCATTCTATTCTATGTCTATTGACACATGCCACTGAATATGAGTTATATCCAACACTTCAGTTCATCCTTCCCCCCATTCCCACCAAAGGCCTTGTCTGTATAGGAAATTTTTTGTTCAGTATAGCCTAAGGCATGACCTTAAAGCAATATAATTATACCAGTGTAACCCCCCACATAGAAAACCTCTTATTTCAGTATGAGTATGTCTTTTTGGTTTATCTTATGTTGCTTGGGAAGAGCTTTTAAGCTAAACTGAAATAGCCATTTTTATATTGGAATAAGTATCTAGCTGTGTTGTTATACCAGTACTATTATATCTATAACTGGCAAAATCTTCCCATGAAAGCAAGACCTAAATCACCAAAGCAGATGTTAACCAATATCAGTCCCAAGTGTCTGATAGTGCCTCCAAAATCAACACACAAGGTTGCTGACTTTACCACGGCAAGTGTTGTTGTAGCCATGTTGGCCCCATTATATTAGAAAGACAAGGTAGGTGAGGTAATATCGCTTACTGGAGCAGCTTTGGTTGATGAATGAGAAGCTTTGAAGTTATCCAGAGCTCTTTCAGTTATGGAAAAGGTACTCAGACTATCACAACTAAATACAATGTGGAACCGATTGTTTAGCATAAATAGTCAATACATATCCTAAGGGATAATTCAATTTGAAGTGGCCCGTTAACACCTCTGCAGTCATAGGACAAAAAAGGGGGTTAATGGGTGACAGATGATTGTAATGAACCATAAATCCAGTGTCTTTATAAATAACAAGGTTTTAGTGTCTAGCAAAGTTATGAATTTAAGCACCCAGGCTACTCTTTTGAAGGTGTTGTTTAGGTTTCCTTTGAGGATGAGGACTGAGAGGTCAGATATGGAGTGATCATTCTGTGAAAAGTGTTTGCCCATGGGCAATATGATTTTTGCCTTTTATCATTTTTTGTGAGAGTTTATTTGAGAGCATAGTGATTCATGAATCACTCATCCTCAAAGGAAACCTGCAGAACACCTTCAGAAGAGTAGCCTTGGAACTTAAATTCACATTTTAGTGGCTAGCAAAGTTATGGTTTTAATAAAGACACTGGATTTATGACTTATTACAGCCATCTGTAATCCATTAACCCCCCTTTTTTGTCCTTGACTGCAGGGTGTTTGCAAGTCACTTTACCTTGAATAGTCCCTTAGAATCTGTGCTAATTACTTATGGTAAACAATCTGTTCCACCTTGTATTTAGCTGTGACACTGTGAATATCTTTATCCCACCTGAAAGAACTCTGGGTAACTTCAAAGCTTCTCTTTTATTGGATCAGCTTCAGCTGATGAAAGATAATACCTCACCCACCTTGTCTCTCCAGTTTCCATGACAAAACAAAAAAATTACAGCAGCTTCTTTTTCTTCCTAATGGAGTGGGAGAGCAGATGTTCCAATCAAGGGCTGAAGCCTAGTGTTCTGGCTTCCCGGTTCCCTGATACATAGAAGTATGTAATCTATGGTCTACAGTGAGAGAGTGGTATTTATACACAGGATATATGCTTGGCAAATAGGTTTAGGAAATCTAGTAGTATGGGAAGAGGCAAGCAAAATATTTCTAAAAATGAATGGCCATAAATGTGTAAATACACCAATAGAAAGGATAAAGAATTCTATAGATTATTGTTGCTATAGAATTCTATATCCTTTCTATTGGTGTATTAAATTGTGCATAATTAAATAGAGAACATATATCCATATATAATTACATAGGATGGTTCAATAAAATCAGTAGAAAGCATCTCATTCTCAATTACAATCTAGAATTATTTTAAAGAGTAATTTCTATATAAACTCTGTTACATTTTCCACAGCACCTATTACTTTCACCCGTTTTATATTCTTTAAGGCTTTCCCACTACAGTACAAAAATGTCCCATAACCAGAAACCCTTAAGTGTTTTAGATTGCAATTTACTCAGGTTTTGTGAACACCCAAATTGGTTCTTTGTTTTCTTTTCAACCAAAATTTTATTTAAACTCATTTGGCTCATTAACCTGAGTAACTCACACAGCTACTTTAAATAAATAAAAGGAAACTTCTCTTTTGATATGGTCCCCCACAGTATTCTTATCAGCAAGTTAAAGAAGTATGGGTTGGATGAATGGACTATAAGATGGAAAAAAGCTGGCTAGATCATCAAGCTCAATGGATAATGATCAATGGCTCAATGTCTAGTTGGCAACCAGTGACAAGTGTGCCCCAGGGGCTGGTGCTGGGGCCAGTTTTCTTCAACATCTTCATTAATGATCTAGAGGATGGAATGGATTGCACCCTCTGCAAGTGTGCAGATGACACTAAACTAGGGGGAGTGGAAGATACCCTGGAAGGTAGGGATAGGATACAGAAGGTCCTAGCCAAATTGGAGGATTGGACCAAAAATTTTTTTGATGAGATTCAACAAGGACAAGTACAGAATCCTACATGTAGGATGGAAGAATCCCATGCACTGCTACAGACTGGGGACTGACAGGAAAGGCAGCAGTTCTGCAGAAAAGCACCTTAGGATTAAAGTGCAGAAAAAGCTGGATATGAATCAACATTGTGCCCTTATTGCCAAAAAAGCTAATGGCATATTGGGCTACATTAGTAGAAGCATTGCCAGCAGATTGAGGGAAGTGATTATTTCCCTCTATTCAGCATTGGTGAGGCTGCATTTGGAGTATTGTGTCCAGTTTTGGGCCCCCCACTACATAAAGGATGTGGACAAGTTGGAGAGAGTCCAGCAGAGGGCAACAAAAATGATTAGGGGGCTGGAGCACAAGACTTATGAAGAGAGGCTGAGGGAACTAGGTTTGTTTAGTCTGTAAAAGAGAAGAATGATAGCAGCCTTTAACTACTTGAAAGGGGGTTCCAGAGAGGATAGAGCTAGGCTGTTCTCAATGGTAATAGATGACAGAACTAGGAGAAATGGTCTCAGTGAGGGAGATCTAGGTTGGATATTAGGAAAAACTTTTTATCAGGAAGGTGGTGAAGCATTGGAATGGGTTACCTAGGGAGGTGGTGGAATCTCCATCCTTAAAGTTTTTAAGGTCTGACTGGGATGATTTAGTTTGAGATGGTCCTGCATTGAGCAGGGAGTTGGACTAGACGACCTCCTGAGTTCCCTTCCATCCCTATCTTCTATGATTCTATGATCTCTAGTATGATATATGATATCAAGGTCTCCTTGACTTGCTCAAATCTTCTCTGGGCCAACTCTTGCATTTGGAAACTGTAAACAGTAGAGACATTCTGAAGGGATCTCCTCCCACCCCACTCCCTTAGGGTAAGGTGATTATTCATCTCCACAGAACTCCCTTCCCTAAAGAAATTGTTCTGTATCCAAAAATCTGTGTATGCAGTTGGACAGGATAGGGGTCCAAGGCTGGGACTGGAGAAAACTCTTATTGCATCTTCTCTAGTGCAAACACAAAGCTAAACAGAGGATATGATCTTTCTTTCTTGGCCTGATTTTCCAAAGGTGGTGGGCAGCCGAAGCTCACATTGGAGGGTCTGGCTATTCAACACCTCATAAGAAACAGATGTTCTGATTTTCTCACTGCACAGTATGCTCTTGGTTTCTGAGTTTAAGTAATTTTGTAACAAGCTAACATTTTGATTCACTGTCAAGATTTATCATTATTAGGTGCTATATTGTGTCCAAGATTTACTTAGTGATTCAAAATATTTAGGGTGGGAAATTGGCAAAGCAGCGGTAATGGTTACCATGTGTTCCTGAAACAGTCCAGTAAGTTATGCTTAGTATGGAAGTATGAATATACTTTACTATAGAGGATTTATTGAGGTTTTTTTTCTTCCCCCCCCACCCCCAAATCAAGGGGATAAAACCATGGAGATTTTTCAGCATCTGGTTCACTTTATCTTACATTGCAATACAAAATGTAGGATTATTTTTACATATTTTTGCTGATTATCTTTGTGCAGAACAGTTATTTAAGCAAAATTGCTAAACTGAACTAAATAATGAAATCAGCTAAGTTAATTGCTCAGTGGGAAAAATGCAGGCTGAATCTTCACAAAAGCTAACTATCTTGTATTTTTTCCCCAAACTTCCTGTGTGTGCATGTTCCTATAGGACTCTAAATCAGTATAACTTAATTGGAGTCACACATGATTTACATTGGTGAAAGTAAGATCAGAAGGAAGCTTAAAATCTTTTAGGTGTAGTGTATGCACACACATAGGCAAAATTTGCCAGTACATTCTGGATATTTTTCACTGGCTGGTGACTCAGAGCAGCCATGAACTAACTTTATCTAGCCAGTTAAATTGGGTTTATGTTCATATTGAGATTATAACAAAGAATGATACCATGATCACATTCCACGTTCTCCACTGAAAGGCACAATAAAACCAACCAACCAAACAACAAAAATACAAAAAACAAAACCACTATCTCATTCAACATACATTCTTGTCTTCCTTGGAAGAGGAGAGTTTTGCAGCCAAATGATACAAATAATCCTAAATTATGGATCACTTTCAACTGCCTCCTACTGCATGCTCTTTGTTTCAGTTGAGTCTACTACCTGAGAAATCTCTGTATGATTCAGCCTTTCATTCTTGTCACAAATGATTTGGCCTTAGCTTCAACAACTGTGCTCTTATTTTGTTAATCAAACTGACAGATATCCCCTTTGGTACCTACTTACATGGTCTTTATGGCTTTGTCCTTTGACCCAATCTATTTATTTAGACATTTTACTGAACTCTGAAGATATGGTATAATATTGCATGGTACAGTCTCTTGGCAGTTAAGAGACCAGAACCATTTTCATTTGAATCCCTGATAGAATATTAACAAATAAAATAACAAATCTGATAGTTATGTACTGTATTGTATAAATGCCCAATGCAGAGGTGCTATCCACTCAAAATGAATGTGCTTCTCACACCCCTGAAGAATAAGGCTGCTGCTTCTGGGAAAAATGTAAAGGAGTTTACTCTGCGGCTAAGTAAAAAAGCCTAAAATCCTACAAAACCCATAGCCCTGTATATTCTCTAGGAAATTAATGAGCAGCTTTGCCTCAAGCAATTTACCCTCCCAAATGGACATTAATTCATTAATCCCCAGGAAATGCCCTAGGCTGCATTCATTATTGCATAAATATCTCTCTATATCAGACATGACAGGTATCTGTTCATTAGCCTGAATAAGAAGGTTCTTTTTGCAGAGTTAAGATAATTCCCAGCACCATTAATTTAAGATTTCTTAAATCAGATTTCTGTTTTCTGTGTCATCACAATAAAATGCTTAATTTCCACAATGTTTCCTTAAAGTAACACAAAGCTGAATGCTTATACAATAGAACCTCAGAGTGACAAACCTCGGGAATGGAGGTTGTTCGTAACACTGAAACGTTTGTAAGTCTGAACATTATGGTTGTTATTTCAAAAGGGTAGAACCAAGCATTGACTTAATACAGTTTGGAAACTTTACTATGCAGAAGAAAAATGCTGCTTTCCCGTTATCTTTTTAAGTAATTTACTTTTAACACAGTGCTGGGTTTTTTTGTTTTTGTTTGTGTCTTTGCTGCTGCCTGACTGCAGACTTCTGGCTCCAAATGAGATCTGTGATTGACCGTCACTTTGATGCTCATAACTCTAAGGTTCTACTGGAACAGCAAATGTCTGTTCTGCATAAAAAGACAAAATAATGAGTTAATAATGCCACCCTTAGCAACTTATTTCATGTCTTCAAATCACTGTGCAGACATTAACTGCACTCACAGCATCCCAGTGACATTGGTAAATGTTTTGTAAAGTGACACACAGAGGTGAAGGCCCAGTTTCTTAAGGTACTTTGCTAGCAAAGCCTGCCACTTAGGAGTCATTCATGCTTTCAAAGCTGCTGCTGGGCTGCCACGGTGCCACCTAATCCCGTAGTTGCCTAAATTTCTAGGCACCGATAGACATGTCTGCACTGCAGCTAGCGGGTAGGATTCCCTGTGCACGTAGAGAGACTTGCACTATCTCAGCTCCAGCTAGAGACAGGAGTGCGGACATTGACGGGACTGATGGGTAGCTCAGGCTAGCTGCCTGAGCTTTGACCCAGGGGCTCAGGTGGGCTTGAATTTGGGCAGCTAGTCTGACCCACTGCCAGTGCTGCAATGGCCACACAGCTATTCTTTTCATTCTAGGTCAACCTGAGTTAGAGTGAATCTATCTACCCACACTGAGAATCACACCTAGCTACACACTCCCCATCCATCAGTCAATATTCCCAAAGCCACCTAAGTACTGATGCTACCCCACAGTTAGCAAGCTAACTCAGAGCCCTAGCTCAAGCCAAAACCCCAGAGCAGGATTCTCAAACTAGGTGGGGGAATGCCTATCTCACTAGAAGGGCCTAATCCAATAAGTGTGCTCAGTTAACACCTAACTATCAGAGACTGGCACATAGGTGGCCATACTCAGTAGCTGGAGCAGGTGTTGGTAGCCAGGAAAAGGAGACCAGAGTGAGAAACAGAGTCAAAGCCAAGAGTCAGAGAGGGATTAACTGGAGTAGTGCAAAACAGGAGCAGGACTATGTACAAGACTGGAGCTAAACCTACCAGAGCCATGGGAAAATGCTTTAAGCAGCTACCAAACTATTACTGCTGTTCATCTTAAGATATGGTCTGCTGAGTCTATTCCCCCAATCAGGCAGCCTATTACAGTCCAGCTGCACTCACTCGATTGCCTGAAGACTGGATCTGCTACAGGCCCTCTCCTACCTAACACCTGTTCTCTGCTAACCCCCTCATGAGGAGGGCTGAGTGTATGGTACGAATAAGTGAGGGCAGCATAGCTCCTGCATAAAAACCAGCCAGGCGGTACAATGACACATAGCACAAACCTGAGAGATGTATTGAGTATGAGCAGGAGATACAGAGAGAGAGAGATGGCTTCAGCTGCTTGGATATGGGCTACCTAAGCAGATGACCGAGTGCAGGTAACTAACTCCAGGAGATGAGTTGTGGCTTAAAATTCTGAGTGGAGGCAACTCTTTCTGGCCCATCAGTCAGGTGCACCAGGTCAGCTTCTTAGGCAGTGATGCCCCTCCATGTGCCTCTCCTCTGCATGTCAATCAGGGCTAGGTTAGGTGGCTCCCCATTCAGCTTGATGATTTCTGAAAAGCCCTCTCTTACGTACCTAACTCTCCCCACGCATTGTATGGGTGCCTACCGCAGGGCTGAAAATTCCTTTGAATGGCAGGCTACCTAGGGATTAGGCAGTGCTTCATTCACCACTGCAATGTGTAAGTACCTTTAGTGATCTGGCTAAAGTGACTCAATCAAGGCCACACAGCAATGAAGTATCAAAGGCACACAAAGGTATCATGTATACATATATCCATGGGAGGAGCTTCTGGTGGGAGGAAATTTCCATGAGGAATTGTTCCATTTTCCTTGTACCATGAGGAATTTTCCTGGGATCAGTTCACTGGAACCCAGTGAATCTGTGGTATGTTCACAAGACTAGGGCTATTCACATAGAGACCCTTTTCCTCTACATTAGATCTGAAGGCTCCTGTTCCCATTCTGGGTCACTGACTATACAGACCTAGTGGAGCCATATTACTAGGAAATCCCTAGCAACCAACTACCCAGCAAATACCCACTACTACAAATGATTCTTACTGAGACAGTTTCTTAACACAAAGAGGGGCTGGTGAACAGTTAATGAAGTCTCAGTCTCCATTTGGCATGGGGATTACTGACCACACCCATCCACACAGAGTGGATTGAAGAGATACATGTAGAGGATTCCCTCTGTGTTTCTTCTGTTGGGAGCCCTACTGGACCCACAGACAGATTAGACGCAAGGAGTTTGTGTAACAAATTGGTGAATGTGCTATAGGTTCCTCTTGGTGCCAATCTGCTGAGTTTACAAGTTACAGCATCTGCTATGGATCTTTAATGCTTTCATTCAAGCTGTAGCAGCTCATGTTTTGGCTGTGGAGGCTCCTGGTTCAAGCTCTCTTATGCCAACTAAGAGGGTGGCCATCAAACTTGAGCTCTTAGTTTCTTCCTCAGTCCAGCTGCAGTATTGTGGAAGATTTTTTAGACAGTGTGAAGGCTGAGTCAGAGCCCCGTTAATCCCAGACGGAGAGTGGTCATGCAGCTGTTAAGAAGGAATCAAACATTTCCACAGTATCGCTTTGAACGCCAAATATATGCCTCGTTTAATATATTCAAGTCATCATCTTTTTGCGCAGTTATTGCTATGGTACATATGCTACAGATCAAAAACAGAGCTTTATTTCTAAACAGTGTCGAATGCCCATTCCTACACTTCAGCCTGTCAAAGCTCATTTGATTGTTGGCCTATTACTCCTGAGCAATTTTTAAAGCCAGAAACTTTTGAACCACTGCCAAATTGAGGCTCTGTTCTCTTGATGTCTTTTGCAAGCAGTAGAAAGAGAAGCCCTAATCTCTTTTCTCAAAGCTGGATTCAAAATGTAGGCTCTCCGAAATAAATAAATAAATAAATAAAGACAACAGACAAAAAGCTTGATCCCTGGGAACAGAATGGATGAGCTTCATTGTATGGGACTCTCAAAGCCTGAGTCATCCTACACTCCCCCTTGTTTAATAAAACAACTTCGCAATTGAAACTGTCTGATATATGAATGCATGGCATCCTCCTGTGACTTGCATTTGCTGCTAGCTTTTTCTATCCGCAACACATACAGGTTTTTTCCCCCCAAATGGAGCTTAAAAAATAAATAAAATCACATTATGAGTGCAAAGCAGAATTCAGCTGAAACTGTCATTCTTTAGCATTAATGGTGAGCTCGCATGCATCACTGAGACTAGGTGTCTTATAATGTGTGACTTTGGTGAGGGGGAGAAATTATTACTTGTTCAGATATATAGCATACAGTCTATCTGGCTATAGAATTAAATCACTGCCTCTAAACCACTACTTTAAATTCTTGGGGGCTTGATTTTCAGTCAGAAGGAAGAAAAAGTGGCTCTCCATTACATCAGTACAAAACCAGAGTAACTCTAGTGTAACTGAAAGCAGAATCTGTCCCAAATGCCCATGGACATCAGGATCTGGTTCCTATTCTGTACTGCAAATTAACAAATTTTTAAAATATCCTTGAATTGGCTCAGACCAGCCTCTTGAACCAGATACCAATTGACCAGCTGAAGTCAGTACAAACAAAACCAATATATTTTACATTTTCCAACCAGTTAGGGCTCCATAAAAACAGATATAATATATTACTTGATGATAAATGGTGCCATGAATGATACTGAAAGCTATAAAGTATCATAATAGAATAAATAAAAACAGAGTTCTGCTGAGTTCATTTTATTTTCTTTGAACCGCTAACCAGGTGTCACTATTATTCACTAACAGAAATTGGTGATGACAAAGGTTTTGCATTTTTTGCTGCTGAGCTGCATGGACAGATTAGGATGCCAACATATTCTTTCTCTGTATGAAGAGAGCCTCATTCCCCTCTTCTCAGAAACGAATACCCTCATAGCTGTGAGATCGAACAGGGTACACAAGAAGATCACTAGACTGGGAGCTGGGAAGAGGTTTTAAGAGCAAGTAATCTTAATGGACCACCCATCCATTTGCATCCTTACAAAAGCAACAATGAAAGAAAAAATAAAAATAAAAATTGTACAGCTAAAATAATTCCACAACCTCCTACTATTCCTTCTTATGTACTTGTGATTGTCACTTTAAATGACACAGCCTCTCAACATTAGTAGTGTAATGAAAACATTGAAACGAAGAAGCTCTTTTGATTCATTCCACTTCTTTCTGGCATCAGGAGTATAGCTACTCCATTTTTGTTCTCTTTATTTTTAGCTGTTCTCAGAACAAACATTCAGGAAAGAAATGACCAGAGGACCTGTTTTATCTCTGAAAAAAACAAAACAATACTGATTTGAAAAGACATATATCGTGATTCACTTAAAGAAGGTACTTATTTCTGACATGCTGCTGACTAGGCTTCTGATACATATTTTGATATTTCACAATGAATTATGTCAAATTATCTGCACCACTTCACAATATAGTTTATTACATCAAATTATGGCAAGTCACATCACAAAAGAGTAATTGTGAGAAACAGGCTATTTTGCATAATGGATGCTGCATATCAATTAGAGCTGCATGGGTATTAAAATGTCCACTTCTGCCTTTAATCCAATGCACTTGACTGTAACTGATAAACAGTCCCAAATTGTCACATCCAGAAAAATGACCCTCTAGGAAGTTAATTATATGAAGAAAATCACAGAAGTTTCTTATTATTGTAAAGTCAGTCACAGAAGTATTATCTTTTAGAGGCATTGTTTCAAGGACTGATGAATGTCATACATTTAGGTAAATAAATGCACGATAATCAAAATAACTATCCCATCTCTGAGAGTACAGCTTGTATGATTAGAGACACCTGCATAAAATTCTCTATCAACTTAAATGGAGGGAGTGGATCAGGACAATGTCATTGTGGATACCAAATATCTCATCAAATAAATATACAGATTATGAATTTCTCCTTTATGCATCAGGAACGTTAGCAATAGTTATAACTAATATGGCATCTGAGTTTCCATGATAAACCCTTGAATTAAGCTGCTCATAGAGAGAGTCACCTGATGTTTTTTGAATTTCAAATTTTGACAAACAATATGAAAAAAGAAGATATTGTACTGAATCTTTTTTTTCTCATTTTTCAATTTTCCAAAACTTTTACCTTTAAAGCTAAAATGTCTGGGTTTGGTCTCTGTCTGGATGTATATTTTTGCTGGAAAGTTTCATTTAAAATAGTTCAGTCAATTTTATGTCCAAGGACAGTGAAAAGTAAATACAGTTTTTACTTTATTCCATTTCTTTAACCTCTTCAGTGTCAAAATGTCTGTGGATGGGGCAGTGAAATTTGGCATAAATATAGCCCTTGTTTTTTCTTGGTTTTGATTCAACTGAGTTGTGAGGACTGGAAAATTGAAGTTCATGCATGTGCAGTAAATTTGGTATGATTTTAACACCAGTTTTACAAATATTCTGAAGGAAATGAGGTTGAGTTGTACATGTTTATGTAGCTAACCTAGGTGTGCTGAGAATAACGCAGTGCTCTGTAAGAGTCCTTTCCTCAATGAATGTGCTGCTTTTGCAAGACAGAACATTCCAGTGTTAAACAGCCAAACAGTCATGGATTGTGGAATTAAAAATAAAATAAAAATAACCTCAGGAAATTACTTCAAACAATGATGTTAAGAGATTTCTTAACCTTACAAAAAGACTCGTAAGTCAGGAAATGCAGAACTTAAAGTTGCGTGCATAACTTTGACTCTGTCCTTTTTTGCAAGTTGGTTATGATACAATCTTTTACTACATAGTCACATGCTGCTTCTCAAAATGCTCTATAGAATATCCTACAGCTTTTTTACACACCTTTTTAAAATGCTTCTTGCACTGAGTGGTGAATTCACTGCTGATGTACTATGGCACTTACCAAATGTGGCACTGTCCATAGAACATTTGTTTCCCTATTCTTGCACTTTTTGTACAGTCAGTTTGCCTATGTAGAATAGTGTACATTAGCAGCAAATGCTGAGCTATTCTTTTTCTGTGTATGGTAATTCCTGTCACTTTATCAGGAAGACTGTGTAACTTACAATCTGGATAACTTGGGGTCAGTGCATCCCCCAGCTAGCTTCTATACACTGGGAGAAAGGGCTAAACTGACATAAAAATGACTAAAACTACAAGATCCAGACAAGAGAGTCTCCTCAGGAGCAGGAGACAGTTGTAGACAGATTTATGATAAATTCATAGATAGATATGGTAGATTCATAAACTTTGGAGCAAGGGCATCCTGGGGGCAGATGTCAAGAAAGGTGTATTAAAAGCAGGGCTTCCATATTGCTGTGGGGTTTTTAGGCAGCCCTTCTGCTTCTAGGAAGCTGGGAACAGGCTGATGTAATTTAGACTGGCCCTATTCTAGCATCACAGAATGAAATTGGAAGGATGCAAAAGTGATTTAAAGCCACTTTACCACACACCTTAACTCCTAGCTGTGTACATCGTAGACGCAGCACAGAATCTCACTCTTACTATTCAAAGTGTAAGGTACTGATTAGAGTAAGGAGATCACAGTCTGGCCCTTTGGGATGATTTAGACTCCTAAGAGCTCTCTCTAGGAGGAAGTGGTCCCTATGCTTTGTGGTGTACAAAGGGGTGTCCTCCTCTCTCTCCCAGACACCATGCAAGTGTGAGTCTTAAGCTGCGTCTATACTGACAGCGACAAAGTTGCTGCTGTCAGATTGATGTCTCTGGATTGACTAAGCAGTCTGTGTAGACACACTTTTCCCATCAGCGCAATGCAGTGTGGACAGCGCGCGGAACAGATGCAGCGAAGTCGACGGGAGATATGCAAGTGTTTTACGTCACTTGCGAATCTCCCGTCGACTGCCGCCGAATCCAGAAGTTAAGTGTAGACCAGGTTTTAGTCTAGTCCTAAACATCAGATTGAATTGCCAGGTTATGAACACCTCACTGGATATACCCGGAGGAGCAACAGTCAGCTTGGATTTGCTAATTTAGACTGTTTCTAATTAAATACTGAATATTGATGAAGCAAAACTCATGATGGGTAGAAAAATGGTCATTCTGTTTTGTGGAAAGTTTTGGAATGAAAACAAAAACAGAAGCTCTCTGCTAAATGGATTGACCATTCAGAGTCCCAACTTCAAGGCCTTGTAGCAGAAGACCACAGGCTGTGGAGGAAACATGAGTCTGGGTCCCCAAGACTATCAGGCTCATGGCTACCAAGCGGGAGACAAATTTATGAGCTGAATTCTGTAACTAGACTGCCCCATGTAGCCACTTTGTAGTTTGTGACACCATATAGTTATATTTCTAGAAACTGGAAAATAGTGAGAAATCAGCCCAGTTCAACATTTGAAAAGAGAGTTTGCTATAAGTACAGAAATAAGGGAATTTAACACTTAAACTCATTGTTATTCATCCCCTTTTCAATTAACTCTAACAACCTTTGTCTTTTTCTTTCTCAGTTCTGTGAGCAAAGTCTGAAACTTTGTATTAACAACAGCAGTTCCAACTATAACTTTCCTGACATTGGCTTTGAATTTCAGCATGTGTTAAGATACTTGGGAACAAACTAGAGGAGCTCACAGTAGCTATTGAAAGAAGGATTAAGTAATTCATTAATTCTGGCTTCAAGGAATGGATGTCTAATTTTTGTAATCTTCTTAAGTGTAAAGGGACAGCAGTCCAGTTTTAAAAATGGCAGCTTTCTTTGATGATATATGCATTCTTTCTTACAAGTCCTTAATGTTCATTCATTTAACTAGCCAGGCACAATTCCTCACCAGAAAGTTTACACACACACAAACACACAATCGGAGCATTTTAAATTTTAACTCCATCCAATTTTTTTTGGTTTGCTTGCAAGTTTAGTTCCACTTAATACATGGGGAAAAAAACTGTACTAATGACAGCGCAATATGAAAAAAAAAAAAAAGGCTACTGATTTTGTTCAGCAAAAATGAAATCTGAAATTTATATATTGAGGAAGAAGGATTTGATTTTAATAGATTTTTGTTTGATGACAACCATTGTATCAAGTATCAATAATTATTATTTTCAGTAAAAAATACTTTTGCTGACCAATAATTAAAAGAAATTAAACGATTATATCCATCATATCCTTTGCAGTATCCTGTGTATGCTAAACAAATTTCAGTGTTATGAGACAAATCCTCAGATGGTGTAAATGAGCATATCTTGGCTCCAATAACTTCAGTGAAAGTGGTCACGAAGAGGAACATGATATACAAACTGATATAGTTCATACTCATTGTGCTGTGGGAGATGGGGGTGTATGTAGTTCATCATCCTAGATCTCTCTGGAAGACTCAGTCTCCTGTTATGTCAGTTAGTGTTAGTTTTTGGTACTGAACTAGGGTTCACCTTTAGTGAATATTTATATTTACTATATTTCATGCTGAAATTGATTCATTGGGCGAATAACCATTTGAAACACAGCTTGCTTCATTATCTACCAAGGGTGCAGTACGGCCTCTACCTCATGTTTTATATATGCATTTTGCACTCATTTTGCTTAGTTGGCATTAACCACACAAGGTGTGAGGCCATGTACATTCAAGCCCAGTATGCACATTGTTGTGATAATGGATTTCTATACAACACACACAACCTGGGGCTTGATGCTGCAATCTTTACTCACATGAGTAGTCTTATTTACTATAAAGGAAGTAAAATCTACACATGAATAAAGCCTTCAGTATTTTGTAACCAATACAGAATGACTAATACTTACTGTCCTTTTCCTATCTATAATGATAGATTAAAACTGCAATATTACATTGGGTAGCCATTATGAAAGCATAACGCCTACTATTTGTTTGCATTTTTTATTAAAGAGGGAAAGGGGAGAAGGATCGAAGCATGACACTGGCAATGAAGACTTCTGGATTCCTGGTTTTACCAGGAAATCAGAATATGGCCTTGGACATGTCAATGGACATCTCTGTATCTCAGTTTCCCTGTTTGTAAGCTAGCGATAATACTTTTCTGCTTGACAGGGGATTTGGGGTTTAATTAATTAATGTTTTCAAAGCACTCTGAGATCTTGAGATAAACAACTTCTACAAGAATTAAAAAGTAGCAGAACTTCTTTATGTCCCTAAACCTGATGACTCCATGTTTGCATACAAGAACAGCTACAAGTAAAGATGTAATAATGAAGTGCTGTAGTCAGAGCTCATATTACTAGGATTTCATTACTTCTATAAAATATAGAGCAGA
Source organism: Mesoclemmys tuberculata (assembly GCA_007922155.1). Lineage (NCBI taxonomy): Eukaryota > Metazoa > Chordata > Testudines > Chelidae > Mesoclemmys > Mesoclemmys tuberculata. Next base: position 55,730,215 of record ML675624.1, on the reverse strand, counting down.
ATATTGGCCTGAACACTATTCTATTCTATATAGGTTTATGTACCATGCTCATCACTATAGTGTCTGAGTGACTTCCAGTAGTTCATTATGCAACGTGACTAAACATCTGTATCATGTTTGTTCTCTCATCCTCTACCCAGAGGAAGAAGTGTGTGCAGTAGAGAGTGTCTTGTTCTGATAGTTTATTTAACTCACACGCCACCTGTTGTTATGTGTTTACATTAGAGAAGCCAAGCTCAAAGAAATATATCTTGCACTTTGAGTGGAAAGTCATGAGGTTTATAATGGTCTTTAGTACCAATTCATTCCACAGTCTTGGACCACCACCACCACCACCAGTTCTGTTTCCTTCACAGATTATCTTTACTCTAATTGTTGAGAGTTTCATTGTGTCAGAGGAGTTTAATTGTCAACCATGGTCTTGAACCCTGATCTTTAGATGGTCTTTTAGGTATCCTGGGTTGTTCTTCTTCACATACAGACAGTTTGTGTGAGTGGGCCAGAGGGCTCAGTCACTGAAAACCAACTGAGAAACCACTGACAGGGGTCACAAGAACTGAAAGACTGTGGATGCACACAAACAGAAGAGAGTGCATGTGACGGGAGGGTGTTATACCAGGTCGTAGTCTGCCAGGATGGAATGGAGACTCCTAGCCAACTGAGATGATAGAAAGCTTTACTCACAGTCATTGCATATGTGTGAGCTCAGTGTTGGCAAGCAGTCCAAGAGTAGTCCTAGACTATGGATTGAATTTACCTATTGTGGATGGAGATAAAGGAGTTAAACGAAACCATGCCACAGTGGTAAACTTCTCAAAATACTTTTGTCTGCATACCAACATTACTTCTGTTTTGCTCGGTTCAATTTCAGCTAGCTGTTCTTCATTCCTGAGCTGATCTCATTCAAGCACTGGGCCATCTTGGTGATAGTGGTATGGCCGTATGTGGTGAAGGATAGTTAGAGCTGTGTGTACTGGCACTTGAGTTCTGGTCATCTGACTGTAAAGCATTATCAGTTAAAAGCTGTGATTGTCAAATCAATGGAGACAGTTAATTTTGAAATATATTAACCTAGCTTTTTTGTTCTGTGTGTTCACTCAGGATGTATTTTACCTGGCTTGAAAGGACCACACAAGGATGCAGCGTCCTGCTGTGGAGTGTACTGGAAGGTGAGGGGAGCTACAAACTGAGCAGCTGAGCAAAGAGGTCTCTGAAGTTACTACATCCCATGAAGGATATGGGACTGGCAATGAGATCTGTCCTTCAGAACCGATCTGAGGGTCATAGAGGGACTCCAATCTCTATTCCAGCCCATGTAATGCAGAAGCAACCATAAGAAGTAGGGCTGTTCCGCTTTCCAGTGTCTTGGCTCCAGATTGAGAAAAAGGATTTCACCTCCTAAAACCCTTCTCCCACACATACACACACTCAGTTCCTCTGGAGTATATGTAGGTGGAATTAATATACACCAAACTTTGAAAACTTGGTTGTCTAAAGGTAAACATCCAAATCCATATTTACAAGGCCCAGTTGAAAAGCCAGTTGATATTTTCATGAATATTGAAGTAAATGGTGCTACACCAGTTTACACGAGCTGAGAGTCTGGTTCTCGTTTTCATAACTGGAACAGCACACAAACGTCTATATTAGATTCTTTATGGTCCTGCTGTGTTGACAGAATTTTCTCTGTGTCCAAGTTTTACAAGTTTTGTGCTTCATCTTCTATCCCTAAAGGTTCTATTGTGGAGTCATGATCAACAGCACACATAATAAAAAGAAGTCACCCACTCCCATCACATGTGCCATGTTGAATTCTATAATTCTATAGTGCCCTTAGGCACACAGCAGGGATTATTCTTCAGAACCCATGCCCTCTATGTTATTGCTTATCTAATAAGTAACATCAATGCAGGAACACTGCTCCAGGCTGCTTTATATCAGAGAGTTGACATTTCAACACAAAGGCAAAGTGGCATATCTTGAGTTAATAATAAACAGTTTTAAATAAATTGGCTATTTCCTGCATCCTCTCTCATATAAACAACACTAGGCAAGAAACTATGGTGCTGTAATTGCTGGCCTTTGTAAAATACTGTAAAAACATTTAGAAACTGAAGCAAGATATCATGAAATGTTTCATCACCATGTTCTCTGCTGGCCAAAACAAAACTTGAAACCAGTATCTTGCATCTGTGGTTCCCTGAGTCCAACAAAGAGAATTTCCCAAGCATAATAACAGACCCACTTAATTCACCAAAATCTTCTTTCATACACAAAATAGTGTGGTTATGTAAATATACAGTATACTAAAGGTAGTGTATGTAACTTAATATTAAGTGAAATAAACAATGGGAATTGCCTGGGTAATATTATGACTTGACACTCATATAGATTACACAATGAAATGTAGGGCCAGATTCTGAATTTAGATATGCTGGTTAGAGCACTACACTAGGATTTAATTAACTTGGAGCTAGATAAATTCATGGAGGATAGGTCCATCAATGGCTATTAGCCAGCATGGGCAGTAATGCAAAACCATGCTCTGAAGTGTCTCTAGCCTCTGTTTGCCAGACACCTGGCATTAGCCACTGTCAGAAGACAGGATACTGAGCTAGATGGACCATTAGTCTGAACCAATATGGCCGTTCTTAATTTGGCTCCTCATTCCTAAACTGCAGCAGCAGGATTAACTAAAGACAAATGCACTCCAAAACCCTAGATCCAAACCCTTCCGAAACAGAGGCCTTTCTCTTGTTAGCATACCTACCTGGAGACTTCAAATTCTCAGACAAAAAACTTCCTTAAGATTAAAAACCAGTTAAAACTTTATGTCCTTCTAATGTTAAGAAAATGTTGTGGACAGTTTTGGAATCACAGCAGCAAGCTGTAAATGATGTATGCAATGAAACAGTTCCACTTAGCAAACTGCTGTTTTGTTTGCTATCTCCTATAGACATTCTGGCACACAATGTTCAGCCAATTGACATACAGTCAAAAATATCCATGGTAACACAAAATCGCAAAAAGCAAAAAAAAAGAAAAACCCTATATATTTTAAAGTGTTCATTATATATTCTGTTTTACCTGATTCACACCTCTTAGGCTGCACTTCCACCCTTCAAGTGTCCTGCTGATTGAAGCCTAAAGAGGTTCTTCCTTTCTTTCCTTCATCCTTTCTTTCTCCAAATACAATTGCACTCATACTTTAGCACATTTAAAACATCCTTTAAATATTTTGTTTACAGGTTAAATATTTCATTCACCCCTGGTGCAGTACATACAGATTGTCTGACTCACAGGCGCAGAATAAGATGGCTTCCAAAACAAAGAAACAACAATGCAAGCAGCTTCTAAGCAGGTGGAACTATTTATTATAGCTTTAAGGTTCCTTCTTGTGATAAGCTCCTGTATAATCAAATCACACCAGCATTACAAAATGACACACGTCTTCTCTAAACACATTGTCACTGATTCTGTCCTCCAACAAATCTTACACGGATATCATCCCACAGAGTTCAGCAGAGTTACTTCTGGCACTACTTATAACAGTGTGAGGAAAATCAGGGCTGGTGCAACTAGGTGCCTGAGGATCACTCATTAAGATTAAGACTTGCCAGTCGTTAATTAATCCCAATTGTGCTACAAAATTTACCAGTAATTCTGTGTGATTTGCCTATTTTTGTTTGAACAATGTTACAGTGAAATTCTTTTAAATCTATATCTCTTAAATTTATGTATAGTTTTCAGATAGTGCCAGCACACATGTTAATAAAGACTTATGCTCTATATTTGTATCACTGGATATAAACTGACAGTGCTCCCTTTTGGTGGAAGCGCTGTTTTGTTTTTTGTTTTTGTATGATTCATCAGAGTCCATAATAAATTAAACCCAGCTGTTCTATCTTGTTAAACTACCTTTTTGTTCTGCTGCTGGAACATGCATGTGTTCTGACAGTAATGTCATATGGCATGGGCATTCAGATGGATGGGATATTAGAAAATACCAGGTGTACAGCAAGCAACTAATTCAAAGTGAAGTGACTAGGCAGGTAGCCAGCAGGGATTGCTGACATCATTTATATTTCAGCCAAAGTTGTAGTTGCTTTGCAGGTTCTTAGCACTGCTTAGGATTTTTCCTAGAATCAGTAACTGAGCAGCTCTTAATTTGCATAGACATGGTAAAACATTCAAGGTTTTGGAGATGAAAAGAGCTGCAGGATTCAGGAATGGAAAAATGTAAAGACAACAGACTATTTGGCTCCAAATCTGACCAGTTATCTGGGCAGTTTGTATCCCTCCACCAGCACAAAGCAGACCTACACCTAATGGATCTGGTGCCTGGAAGTTCTACCCCACATAATGGAATACTCAGGGGGTGTAGAGCTAGCATAAGGGACACAGTTAAAGAAAAGAGAGCATGGTGGGGTCCTCCAGTTATACCAGAAGCCATATAGTATGTTGACAGCTGAAAAGCGTTCAGAGAATCAGACCGGCCCTAGGACTAGAGGACTTTAAATTACCTTTGCACTTGCTCTTTAGGTGCGCCTGAGTGCTCCATGGTCACAATGGAAGGCTTGAGCCCATATTTAATACGTATTACAAAAGATGGGTCTGACTCTCCACTGCATTGCACCTCATCATTTAGGCCTTGTCTACACCAGCATGTATGCCAGCAAAACTTTTGTTGCTCAGGGGTATGAAAAAACATCCCCCCAAACATTTTGCTGGCATAAGCACTTGCGTGGACAATGCTATCTCGATGGAAGAGTGCCTCCCATTGACAAAGCTACCCCCATTTGTTTAGGTGGTTTTATTATGTGGGCAGGAGAGCTTTCTCCCATCGACATAACAAAGCTACACAAGTGCTCTTACCAATATAGCTGCACTCCCGTAATTTTTAAGTGTAGACTGGCTCTTAGACCAATACACAGTGAGTGGAAAGCACTTCCAAACATGAGTGGTAGCACCATATGCCCACTTTGCGCAATCAGTCCAAGTAGCTTTAAATAATGACATTTACTTTCAACTCTTAGCATTGTCCTGACTTCTGCACAGTTATGAAAGTATGGGGTGAGATTCTATACTGCTTCTCTAATGGCACAGTACCAAAATCATAGGCCAGGTGACCTGGGGCTATGATTTAACCTTTATCTTGGGCTATGCTGGGGGCAGGAGAAGAGTCTGGCTTAATTTAGGATCTTCCTGGGGACCTGTCTAAATTGTAGCAGCCTTTGTGGGCTACCTTATGGGCCTCAGCACTTTCCGGACACTGTGCAGCAGCCTCACCCCCAGTGTGCTCCTTCTGTTCCCAACACCATGCCCAGTATGTTTTCTATATGGAGGGTATTCAGTGCTGTGGGGGCCTCAGAGGACATTGTTACCAGATTTGCCCGTCAATTTGAAGTATGCTTATTTATTAGGGTTACCTTCCTGGAAGAGGGGGTGTGATTCTATTAGTGTGCTGCTTGTGTTACTTGTGTGTTCATATGGTTACAAGTTCCCTCCCAGTGGAGCTATCCTGCAGGACCTAAGGTTCTCAGACTCAAATAAACCCCCCACAGATACACACACCCATTCCAGATTAAGTGAGTGCGTCTGAGCAGACCAGGCTATCATCACTCTCAGCTGACCCCTTATATGTCCCTGAACTCAGCAGGCTGGGTGAGACAGCACTGTCAGCTGTCACCCTCATGTGCCCCTTGCACCGCACCAGAATGGAGAACACTTATGAGCAGGCTGGGTCCAAACAGCACTTTTCAGCTGTTCCCCTTATGTGCCCCCTGGACTCAATCAGGCTGGGCCAAACAGCACTTTCAGCTGTCACCCTTATGCGCCTCTGGACTCCGTAGGCTAGGCAGAGCAGCACTTTTCAGCTACCCCCTTTATATGCCTCTTTGCAACACAATTGTTCTAGCAGTAACCCCCTTGATAAGCAAACACCAGAGGATTTTGGGCACTCCAGGGATCTTTGGCTTAGGTAAAAGAAGTGTTGCTGCAAAGCAAGGTAGGGAAGCCAAGAACACAAAGGAGTAAATGCATTTAGAGAGAGAGAAACTGGCAACCAGCTTGATTACAATAGTTAGTTTATTGCCAGGTGTATAAAACTTATAATACTAATAGTGATGCCATGCAAGGAGAGAAAAACAATCTAACACTTACAATACAACAAAATTACAGTAGGGGTATTGGAGAAGGCTAGCCCAGGTTTGATTACAAAAGTAGAAAGCTATACCTGGATTAAAGAGAGAGAAAAAGAGAATTGGGAAAGATGGGGGGGGGGGGAATCTCACCACTCCTTGCAGCTCAGAAGTTCCCAGGAGACAGGCTGTTCAGCTTAGGGTCAGGAATACTTGAGGGAGAGGCAAAACCCACAACAGGATCAGTCAGGAAAGCATTTGGGTCCAGGCATCAGAAGAGGAGAGCAAGAGAGAGAATTTGAACTTGGGTAGGGGTTTTTTGTAGAACCAGGTTTGTTTGTGGGTAAACAATGTCTCAATGAAGTACCCCAGGGTGTTTTTCTCTATGCTGGACAATAGGAGCTGATCACTCCCAGCTATGGTCAATGTTCCTTGGGGGGAGCTCACAATGCAACCAGGCAGATTCAGTGTTTTGCATATCAATACTAGAATGGTCTGATAACTGCGGAGCTGGATGGGTGTAGGTGTGAGTTCATTTACATCAAGAGCAGAGATCTCCCATAATGCAGTGTGTCCCTGCCTTGCCAATCCCAGAGTTCAGTGCGGTTCCTGCTTTGGAGCTTGGTTCTCCATTCTTCATGCTAATTCTTGTTCCATCTTCAATGTAAATGAGGCTCCAGTTCTCCATTCAAGGTGCTAATTGAGATGCCACTTTTTACATCCTCTGTGTAGATGAGGCATGGGGAGTTGTCTCAATCCTATCACCCTTGTTTGAAGGGTTTAAGGTGTATCTCCCACAGCCTTTTCATAGCTTTTGTTTCTGGTTCAAGCAGAGGCTGGGGGGGATTCAGGTGAGCCAGAGAGAGAATAGGGGTTTTTCACCCTGGTTCCCCAAGAACACTGAGCTACCAGGTAACAACATCCTTATACCTGTCTTCTACAGTCCCTGCACCAGGGAATCTGCTAGGACTCTTAGGACCACTTTACGCAACTCAGGCCATTTTATCCAATGTAAAGGGACCAGAGAAGGGAGAGGATCTCACCTTTGAACTCCAGCAACCGATATCTTATTTCTTTGTTGAGAGAAAAAATAATGAAACAAATGCAAAATCAGGTTTTATTTGATGTTTATATGTGTTCAGCATATGAATGAGAATTTGAATAGGGATATTAGATAGCAAAAGCAGAACACAGTTGACAGCAGCTGTCCAGAGTCAGTAAATGGCAAGCCATTTATCAACTTTCATAGCTCAAGGATTTAATCCCACAATGAGGTCTGAATGGGGGCAACACCTGTACCCATGTCAAGTCCCAGTGCCAACCATAGGGTTTCATGTAGACATTAGATTCTGGGTGAATCCATTTGCAAGATTGGGGCCAAAAAAATATCAAATTTTAGGGCTGGATTAGGGCACAGGCATTATAGGCCAAGGATTAGGGCCCCAAATCCTAGAGCACATGATTACATCAGAATGTCAGCCCTTAACCCTGTGAGGGAAAGCTGACATGTAACGCAAGTGTAATCCATGAACAGATATAGTGATGAGTCTGCAGAAAGCCTGAAGCAGTAACTCTGAAAGGTGTGAACTGCCCTATCTATCTCAATAAGCTGTTAAATCTGAGAATCACTGCTCTGGGAGGCCCATCAATACGCTCCTAGCAGAGGATTAGGCCCGGTCTACACTTATCTTTGCGATTTGGCGGCAGTCGACGGGAGATATGCAAGTGACATAAATCACTTGCATATCTTCCGTCGACTTTGCAGTGTCTCCTCCATGCACCGTGCACACTGCGCTGCATCGAAGGGAACAGCGCTCCCTTCGACGCAGCGCTAGGCCACTTACCGGGGTGGTTTTCCTGCATCACTTGCTGGATCAACTGAGTGGGTCTACACAGACTGCTTAGTCGATCCACAGTGGTCGATTTGACGGTGGCAAATTTGCCGCCATCAGTGGACCCAGCCTCTGTGTGTGACACTAAAAGTATGAAGCAGACCTGGACCAACCACCCACCTGTCTAAGCAGATACACCAGGGCTGCCCCTGATGCTACCCTGTTGTGCCTGAGTGAAGTGGAGGTTCTTGTCATCACTCCTGGAAGGCAAAAAAAAGGCCTTATGCTGCTTCCCCTGCCTGTCTGAGAGGGGAGAGGGCCCTGCCACTCCAAGTAACAGGAGCAACAGGGGTTCCTGAGTGGTGGCATGGTGAGGGCACTGCTTTCATCCAGATTTTCCAAACTAACTCACACCATTTCCTGGTAACGTCACCTTTGAGATAGCAAGTTTCATTAACTCCCAACAGTTCAGGGGAGTTATTATTATTGTATAATTAAGCCCTTTTTAATGCCACCAGGCTGGGGGTGATTTGTAGCAGTTGTTAACTCTTTCCATAGAAAGGTTTGTCTGCCTCATATATAACTGCCTTATTTTTATAACCTATATATGTATATATATGTCTGCAAAATATATATTAATGATTTTTTTATTTTTTATTATATTTTCTTATAATTTTCCACTCCTGTCGTAATCTGTAGCTTAATAATACTTTTGCATTTACATAGTTCATTTGTGCTCATAGATTGCCAAGAATTTTACCCAAGAGGGTAATGCAATGTTTGCTGGGTTTATATTTTGTTTGCTTTGTAATATCTGTCAAAGTATTAGGTCTGAATGATTTACAGTAATCACCAGATGTAATTATTCAATGTTGACTTGACTTAATAATAGGGTGGGAGACTGAAGTAGGTAAAATTATGGTAATGTACCTCGGCAACAAAATGACACATATCCACTAACTGAGGCCTCTATAGGTAGTGATGGAGGGATTTAACAAAACATAGTGTAATTTTTAGAACAATCAGTTGACTGTAGAAATTATAAATGCAAAGGTACATGAATGGAGAAGTGAATGTGGAGAATAAGACTTTTTAAAATGGGCGAGTAAAATTAGGCACCTAAATCCATATTTCTACACCTCAATAATTAGTCTGATTTTCAAAATTGCTGAATACTCTCATTTACTTTAGGCACCTATTTTTAAAATTCATTGCCAGTAAAAAATATACAGGCATGACATAACAATGAATGGAGTTCTGACTTACGCTTGTGCAACTTCCACTGATGTCAGTCAAGTTCCAACCCAACACCACAACTAATGGCAGAATTTGGCTTAGTAATTTTTTAATTGCGCATAGTTCCTGCTATAGAAAATGAGCGCTACTTAGCCCTTTCAGACCATGTCACAAGTCAGGCCAGAATGTTTTAGGAACTGGCACTGCCTATGCTATTATGAACAAGGCCAGAATGTATTACTTAAGTAACAAATACAGGGTCTTTGGCACACTGCTTAAATCCTTTTATAGTCAGAAATCAATGCCAGCACTTTTCCAAGACACAGAACATAGATTATTTTAATCACAGTTGATGCGAATTCTCATTGAGGAACCATATGAAACATTTTAAAAGAAATTAAACATTACTTATGTTGATGTAGTTAGCCAGGAAATATAATATTAGCGAAAAGCAAAGATCATAACGACACTAAGCTATGGTCACTTTTCCAGTCACATTCAAAAGATGCAAAATTTAAAAGGAAAGAAAAGTATTCAGTACTTTTAAAATTATTACTGTGACATATCCAATTTTTTTATTTTCTTTTACTTACTTTAATACAAATTATTCATAAAATTGTACCTAGTCATAGAGGGCATATAGTTTAGACACAGAAATAGTATCTTTCATTCTAGTACTTCAAACCATTTATGGGTAAGTATATTATTGCTGGTGTCACCAGGTGGTGCTGTTATTAATTCTTCCAAGTTCTTTTTGTTAATGTGTGAGCAAGTTTTGACTCTTCGGATGACATGCTGTTTTATTGTTAATTTTGGGTTATGAAAGTTTCTGTGTAGAGGCAGCTTTGGGAGCAGGGGAATTGTTTGAGTAGTAGGAGTGTTTGTTATTAGCCTTGGGCTCTGATTAGAGTCAATTCTTCAGGCAGAGTTGCTCCCTGGGAACCAGCCATTGTTGTTAGGCTGTGATTCCTGGAAGAAGGTATTGCCTAGCATGATGTTTGACCATCTAATTTCAGGTTTGGTATGTATCTATAAATAAAGCAAATTTCACTTAATAATTTAGCTAAAGCCTGAGTCACTGAGTTTTCCTCCCCTGAGAATCCAACCTGTAAAGCCCTCGATATCCGCTACTACTTGGTGTCAGAATGGGGCAATGGTATTAGACCAAAGGGACAACGTTATTTTCTTTCTTTCTTCTCTGCTCCTCAAAGCCATGCATTAAAGATACACAATTTTTGGCAGCATGCTGTATCTGTAAATATCATCTGCCCTGTGGCTTTGTGTGTATAAATATGAGGCTCTTCTAATGACTGGGTGAACTGTTTCTGTAGAAGTCCCAGCCTCTGCAGTTTCAGGAGGTAGGAATCAAGGTTGGGTCCCAAACTCTGATCCTCAGATGGCAGCATACTGTTTGACAATCAGGCTGCCAGTGATAAAACAAATTTTAACAAGAATATTTTTCACTCACTTTCCAGTGGTGTTGGCTCTGTAATGAAGATGGACCAATTTTCTAAAATTCTGATATCATTGCAAGATCACTACCCTCCAAACACAGGTTCAAGGATCTATGTAATACATGTACTTGTAGGTCTTGTGCACCAATTTTGGTCACTAAGGGTCTTATCGTGAAGGCTTGTTCCATAAATGTAGTTAACAAAAGAAAGAATATAGGGGTAAAGTAACCTATCTCTATCATAAATGCCATGTTGAATTACATAATTCTACATTGCCCTTAGGCACACAGCAATGACTATTTTTCAATAACCAATGTCTCTCTCTTATTGCTTATCTAATAAATAACATCAGTGCTAGAATGCTGCTGCAGGCTTTTCAACATCATAGAGTTGACATTTCAAAATACTGACAGTGTCATATCTTGAGTAAACACTTCTAAATAAGTTGGCTATTTCTGGCATTCTCTCTCATATAAACAACACTAAACATGCTGTCATTACTGGCATTTGCAAAAGTTCTACAAAAATCTGGAAATTGAAGCAAGATTACATTAGTGTCACATCAACGCTTTTTACATTGGCCAACACAAACCTTGAAATTTCCACCAGTCAAGTTAGATTGGAAAAAGAGAGAGAAATAAACCCTGAAAAACTTAAATCTTAAGGCAACAATATTTACCATTAAGCAATTTTTAATAGTGTCTGGGATAAACCAGTATGAAAATGCAATTAGCTTCTTGACATTCTCTTTTGCAAAAGAGTTAAACTGGATTTTTGACCTGAACAAATTTGCAATAAAAAAAATGTTATCTGATACAAAGGATGACTGAGTTTATGCCATAGATTAGGCTGCAGCATGAGAGAGACAGCATGTGCAAGACAAAAAAGTTATTTTTTATGTCTGGTTTTTATTTGGTTTATAGTTTCATTCACTCACCAAGAGTACTACTTCTTTTCTTTGGCACTCTTCAGTGGATATGCCATCTTCCTTCTCTTACAGCTTCTAAAACTGAAATTAAGAATTTATCTATCCTTCATCTATAGTTAGAACAAATTGTTTCCCATGTAGGCACTACTTTGCAAAATTCACCACTATAAGTTATAGCAAGGATAGAACCCACAAAGTCACTTTCATTCTGTTGCTGTTGAATGTCACTGTGCATGGACAAAGGAGATTTTCCTTGTGACCATGATTGCTAAGGGTTTGTAGAAACCATTTTAGATGTGAACTCAGGTGCCCTGATTTTCACTCCTATGACAGTGATAGGGTGGCCATACGACCTGATTTGGCCAGGATAGCGCCTTTTGTAAGCCCTGTCCCGGCCATCCCAACTTTTTTGGCAAAAATGGTATTTGTCCTTTTTGCTCTTACCACCTTGATCAGAACAAAATTCCCACTTTTGTCAAAAAAGTGAGGTATGGAGGAATGTGCAGTGAGGAGGGAGAGGGTATGCTGGTCCTGTGCAGAGGAGGGGAAGGCAGGACTTGGGCAGGGACAGGCAGGGCTCCAGTGACTAGCGACACCTGCCCTGCACGGGGTGGTGTGCACAGGGGCTCAGGCAAATGGCTCAGGACAGCTCCATGAGGAGGATGGATGCATCCCAAGAAAGGGGAAAAAAACCATGGGCGGGAGTAGTAGGCC
>ML675624.1:55701709-55717511 GCA_007922155.1 Mesoclemmys tuberculata | reverse complement strand
TCCCTTCTGACCTATGAGTCTATGAGTCTATGAGTCTATGAGAGAAGGGCTCAGGTTAGCCCCACACAGTGTCCTGTTTTCCCTTTGGGAAATATGTCACCCTAGACAGAGGCCTCTATGGGCCACTGCAAAGGTGCAGAATGATTGGGGGCACAGGTTTTTGCACAAGGAGGGAATCACATTGGTAGTGTAAACTAGGATCATTCATTAGAAGTGAGGCTTAAGACAGTTTTACATAGACTCAGCTTTCCTCACACAGTACAGTGCAGTGAAGAACTAAGCCCAGTTTTTCTGGAGGCTTCTTGAATGTAAATGTGCCAGTGTAGCTTCAAGTTTTGCCATATTTCCCTTTTGTTTACTACATAGAATGAACAAACCTTGGCTATATCTGTCCTGCTAAATAGAAAGGTTCCAGACATCAAATATTTGCAAGTTTCTGAATGACCAACAGCTTGTTGTCTTTTTATTTCATTAACTTTTGGCATTGGGAGGGAGGAAGAAAAGAGCATTATTTCATATGACTCTTCTTTTTAGAAGGTTCCAACAGAACATTTGTTTTCACCTCATATTCAGAAACTGGGGAATAGATGACAATTGCTGGATTTAGACTGTCACCAAGGGTATGTCTACACTGTTAAATCAACTTCACCCACCGAGCTGAAGAATTCAGAGGAGCATGATCACACCATAGTCATTGCATCGTGGGATTGCACCCCGCCATCCGTGTATATGTCGGCAATCAAAGCAGTGCAGCACAGCTATCTCATAGTGCAACTACCCGCAGAGGTGTTGGGAAGGTTGCCGTTCTCCCATGATGCATCATATGTCCTCCCTCTGTCCCATCAAACAGATGATTGCCTTTTCATGCCATTTTTTAAAACCCTTCACTCTCTGCTGCGCACGCACCATTGCCTGAGAAGAATGGAGCCCACTCAGTTCTGCATTATTATTGAGAGTGTCATGCAGACTGGATTGAGGACGGTGGGCATTTGTGTTATTTGACATCAGTATGTCAAAATCATAGTGATTCATATGAGACATACCATGTCAGGTGCTGTTAGAAAGGTTATGATATGCTGAATAAGATGATAATATTTGTGTTCATGTGTAAAATGTGTGAGGGAAGTTAGGGAGATCTTTGATATGAGTCAGCAGTGTGCCCTGGTTGCCAAGAAGACTAATGGCATATTGGGCTGCATTAGTAAGAGCATTGCCAGCAGATCGCAGAAAGTGATTATTCCCCTCCATTTGGCATTGGTGAGGCAACATTTGGAGTATTGTGTCCAGTTTTGGGCCCCCCACTACAAAAAGGATGTGGACAAGTTGGAGAGAGTCCAGTGGAGGGCAACAAAAATTATAAGGGGGCTGGAGCACAAGACTTATGAAGAGAGGCTGAAAGAAAAAGTTTTTCACTAAGAGGGTGGTGAAGCATTGGAATGGGTTACCTAGGGAGTGTTGGCATCTCCCTCTTTAGAGGTTTTTAAGCTGCGGCTTGACAAAACCCTTGCTGGGATGATTTAGCTGAGGATAGTCTTGCTTTGAGCAGGGGGCTGGACTAGATGACCTCCTGAGATCCCTTCCAAAGCTAATATTCTATGAATTTTACTGCGACATACCAGTGGAGATGCATGCCAGTGGAGACGCTTACTTTATGTGGTCGATGGAAGCCGCATTCTGTCAACCTACATTATCAGTGTAGATCAGGCTCAAGACTGCTGCTGCTGTCAGACAGAACAGATCCTGAAAGTTCTTAAACTCTTGCTCTTTGTACCATAAAGTTTGTGCAGCAAAAGTCTGCAGGGAAGATTGGGTAACAAAATTACTTTTGGTTTTGTTCAGAAGAATGACTGACTGATTTTCTTGGGCTGACACTCGACAGCCAGAGCTGACAAAAGTTTTGGAGGTATTCTTAATGATACTGTGTACTTTCTTCGGGTAGAGTCTAGGGTCAGCCATGACCAGCTAACACATTGTAAAGGTATTAAATTGTTTCTATACTACGTATAAAGTCATGTTTAAAATCATTCTAGGTAACATGTTTTCCAAAGCTACCTATTTTCATAGCCTGGAAGAGGCCAAGACATCTAAAAGATTATCTAATTTAGATTTTCAGAAGCCATAAGGTGTTTGTTAAAACGAAGTGGGGATATTTAATCTAAATCTTATTTTAGCCACTCTGGGAGTAAGTTAGACTAATTTAGACTCAATTACAAATTGATAGAGCAGATGCAAGTAAGAGAGTCTAAATCAATGTAAGGAATTTTAAATTACATCCTCTTCTGTATGACTTCTGTATTTGGTCCACCATATTAAACACATTTGCTTGATACATTTTTATGATTAAAAGAAATTTGCCTGGCAATTTCCTTTTGAGGATAAGTATTGAGACCCTGACAATTATACCATGCAAGCTAGCGTATGTTTCTGTCTTACAATAAATTCTGCATTGGTTAAAAAAAAATCATATTGTCACTAATCTCCCCAGTAGCACATATTAAACTTTTGTACAGTAACTTTCTAATGAAATAATCTCCGATTAGAAATTAAAGGAACCCAAATTTGGTCCTAATTTTAGGTTTTATAAAAAATAAGGTTGTATAAAAGAAGCTGGTATAAAATTTAAAACCAAGAGAAATGTATTCATGGTTTTTAAATATTCCCATGGAAACAATATGACCTTATAACATGTAAATATTCCCTGGTTGTGTTTACAATTTTTATATACTACAGCATTAGGAACTTGTACATGAAAATGACAAGAAACTGGTAATAGCTTGAGTTAAATACAACTACTAAAGAAGCATAAAAAAGTAATAGTACCTTTTATTTGACAAAAAATCTTTCTATTTTAGACAGTTTTTTAGGAAACTAATAATTCTCATTTAATTTTTAACTTGATGTTATAGTTTTAATTCTTTAAATTTTCAAGTAGCTGTGTTTTCCCAGTGGTTTCCTGTGTTATAATGACTAATTTTCAAAACAACTGTTATCCAAGATAAAAATTACAAAAAATCAAATATTCTAACTAGAAATAATTCAAGTAGTGGGAAAAAAAACAACCCCAAAACTAAACCTACTAAAACCATTCCTATAATTCCTTCATTTTATTTTATGAAAACTAGCAGCAAGCATTTATACCTACCGGTAGCACTAGCAAATCTACATGTGCCTTGCAATAATTATATTCAATTCTCATTTACCACAACTTAGAGCAATGAACAATTTCTATATTTGTTATGTATGCAGTGTTGTTGTAGCCATGTCAGTTCACTCACCTTCTCCTTCTATATTTGTTATAATAGGCACCAATTCCATCGGTGCTGAGGGGCTGAGGCACCCATGGAAAAAAAAAAGTGAGTGCTCAGCACCCATTGGGTGACCATCTGTCCAGGTTAGGATGATGGCTATTGGCAGTCATCCGGCTGTCACACAGGCAACTGCACATGCTGTTTGGTATGGCCAGCCTGCCCATCAGCTCTTGATTGAGCCCATTAATTGTTAGTTTGTTTAATGTGTTTTACGGGTGCCTCCCTCTCTGGCAGAGGCTGAGTCACTGAATCACAGCACAGCCCCCTGGGCTCCTGCTCCAGCCAGGAGCACTGAGGGGCGGCCAACTCCCAAGTCATTCCCTGCCCCCTTGGCACTGTGTAACAGGAAAAAAAAAAAGGCTTAGGGACAGGGTTAGGTGTGGTCATCCTAGGGCATCAGCAAGCAGGGCCAACCAGTCCCTGGTCACCTGGGGACACATACTGGGCCACCCTGCACCTCTCTCCAACCGCCTTCCCTCATGCCTGCATGGATATGCCTTCTGGACAGACAGCATATGTGGCTGCAACCTCCATCTCCCCTCCTGGCACCCTCCCAGACTTCCATAAAGGTTCCAGGTTGGACTCCAGGCAGCAGATAAATCCAGCAGAGTAAACCCGACTACTGGGCTAGGAGGGTGAATGCGCAATGGTGGCTAATGTGAGGCTACTGGAAAATTGGGCATCATCTGACACCCCCAGCAGCAGATGTCCAGGGATGGGTGGGGGGAACTAAGCCCTAAAGGCCCCCAGCAGAAGCCAGGAGGGTGGAGGAAAAGAGAGCCCCACTGGCTGCCACTGCCTGGGGAAGCCACGGGGTAGGGGGTGCTGGATCCAATACTCTAGCCCCGCTAGAAGCTGGGAGGGGGACAACTAAGCCCTGGCCCCTGGTAGAAGCCAGGCAGGTGGGGGGGGAAATCCCCATGGGGAAGCCATGTGGGGTAGTGAGCTGATCCGACCACTAGCCCTGGCAGAAGCTGGGTGGGAGGAACTAAGCCCCAGCCCCTGGCAGAAGCCGGGCAGGCAGGCAAAAGCCCCGGGTGGAAGCCACATGAGCGGGGAGACAGACCTGACCACTGGCCCCAGCACCCATCCACAAAACCAAAAGTCAGCCCCATTTTTGTTATGGTAACTTATTGATTCATTAATAATAATAATAATAATACATTGCAATTATGTAGTGTTTTTTCAACACTAAGTTTCAAAATGCTTTACAGAAATACCAAAGAATCATTAGGATCACTGTACAAATGGGAAACTGAAGCACATATAGTTTAAGTGATTTTTTTTTTTTTGGGGATCACATGGCAACTCAGTAAGAGCAGGGACAACAAACCACATCTTCTGACTTCCAATACTATGCCCTGAATACTGAACCACATTTTAAAGAAGGCTACAGACATTCTGATCAGTTCAAATTGATTGCACTACAGTGAGTGTGATATTTTAAAAGTGCTCATGGTGAACTGGGATAACTTAGCCCTATTATCATCTACTTCTAAAGCAGATCCCTGGGACAGCATCAGGCATTGGCCTGCTAGAGATATCTAGGGTTCATTCAAGAAGCAATGAAAAATGTCTCTTTGTATTCCTTCCAGTATGCATTACAGTAATGGCACTTTTAAAGCTTAGAAGCAAGCAGGACTTTCATGTGCATCTAGAGACTGCTTCTTTTTCCCTAGCCCAATGATTACTCGTCCTTTCTGTAATTTGATACACTGAAGAATACTTAGTTTATCAGGTCACATAAACATTCAAAAGGAATAGACTAAGAGAAGGCTTGCCCTCCTTGCATCCTGCCAGAGTGTTCTACCCCTATTGTACATGGGTCCTGTCTTGTTTAAATTATAGAGCCCCTTCTTTATAGACCAGTGCAATATCTCTATATTTTTTAGCAGGTGTACCACCACAACCTTCCAAAAGACATATATGCAGCATAAAAATACCTGGGAAGAATCAGATAGATAGAAGAGCACAGATTCATTACTCAGACTTATAACCCAACAGAGACTGTATATGGTAGAACCATAGTTGGGTTTTTTTGTTTTTATTCATGGTCATCAAGAGAATATTTGAAAAATGTCTGATGGCAAAACGCTTGGGAATCATATATATTTTCATGGCTGACTTGTTTAGTGTGCAATTCCTATGGATATCCCTATCCAGTCTTTGTTCGGATCAGAATGGCATTCTTTAATTTAATTAGTGTTTAAAAGAATTATATAATTAAAAGTACGATATATGGAACTTTGTGATCCAAGCAAAATCCTGGTATCAGCGTAGGAATTTAATATCTTTGAATACCAAAAAATAGCTCGCACATTTTCAGTTATCCAAAATCTGCTGTTATTTTTATAGTCACTTTGGGACCAAGGCTGTCTGAATATTTTCATACCAGTCCATTCCTCATTCAAATACATTTCACAGATTGCCTAGGCCATGATTACTTTTCTGTTTATAAAAATTCAGGCTGCTTTTGTTTGTAAGAAGTTTGAAGCAGCTTTCTGAGGAAATAAAGTTAACAATTTCCTTTGGAAGACTGTCTCATTGAAAAAAGGCTAATTGTGGTCAAATCAAATATCCTGCCATTTTTATGTGTGATTCTAGGTAAAAGTATAAATTTCCATTTAGAAATCAATACTGATCCTATTCAGTAGATTTTGTTGATAATTTTGCCAATGATGATCAAATGGGGTAATCATTTATTCCCAAGGATTTGTTGGCATGGCGGGGACTCAAATATCAAGTACGTGTCCTGAAAACAAACAATTTGAGCAATAGCAATGGAACCCTTTCCTCCACTCTCCTGCCCTGAGTCTGCCCTCCAAAAACTCCTCATGTTAGCAATCTAAGGCTCCAGTCCTGGTAATGCTTATGAATATGCTTAACTTTACTACTGCGAGTAGTCCCATTGATCACTGTAGTAAAGTTAAGCACATGCAAAAGTATTTTTAGAATTGGAGCCTAAGAGTATGTCTACTCAGGCCCATGGGGCTCAAGCTACAGGGCTCTTTCATTGCTGGGTAAACTTGGGTGAAGCCTGGGCTCTGGGAACCTTTGGAGTGGGAGGGTCCCAGAGCTCAGACTCCAGGCCGAGTATATAATTCTACACAGCAATGAAACAGCCCTGAGTTGTTTCAGTGTGAGCCCACATTGGCTGGCAAGGGTCAGCCACAGGTTTTCCTTTGCTGAGTAGAAGATACCTACCTATTCTTTTGATATCTGAGAGCTTGTTTAGACAGAGAGTTAGTGCACAGCAAGCTGGGGTGTAAATGAACAGCATATTAGCATGCTGTGCATTAACTGGCTGTGAGTACTCTGCTACCAACCACTAAAAGTTCCCTTGTGTGCTTTGATATGCAGCTGTTTGAAATGGGAGTAGGTCAAGGCACATTAGGGAACATTTAACACATGTTATCAGCGTCCATGTGGCCAGTTGGTGTGCAGCACGATAGTGAGCTGTAAATTTCTCTCCAGCTTGCTGCACAATAACTCTCCCTCTAGACAAGCCCACAGTGTAACTTTCCTTTATGCTAAAGTGAGTAAGGTATGCACATCACAGGGAAAATAGACCCCCTTTGTTTGATATACTCTGTCTGAAATAAAAAAATAAACTAAGAAGCACGAAATGTAAAGGCTCTTTTTTTTTTTTAGTTTTGACTTTGCTAGCGGGCACATCAGCAATATTGCATGCTTGTGACAACAGATTGATGAAGAGAAATTGAGTCTTCATTAGAATCCTGGCATTTGATAAAAGGGAGGACTAGAAGTGACAATAGAAACAGCAGATGGAGGATGACTTCAGTGTCATTAACTAAATTGGGAACAAGTGCTGCGATTTAAAATAATTGTTTCTCCATTCTTATGATAAAAGGATTGCTGAAGATTTTCTCAGACACAGATAACCTGGAATGCTACAGCTTAATATGGTTTTATTTGTTTCCCCTCAAAACTGTCAACCCAAGGCTGACCCAGATGTCTAGTAACAGTATAATATGCTGCTGGGATAGGGAACTAAGTTCATGATCAAGATTGCTATCTTGCTCCTTGAACTGTCATGGTCTGGAAAGCTATAGAGGCAATGTTTCATGCTTTTAGTAAAGGTAAAAAGAAGACGTGGAACTGCGCTGATGACCGCTGAAGAGAGTATCTTCTGGCCAGTCTCAGTTATAGATAAGATTCCAGTGTGCAGGACCTTCATAGATGGGAGGTGAAATAGAGAACAGAAAATCAGGGCTAATCCTAGAACAATCCCCAGATAGTTAGCTCTTTTTGAAAGTTTTAAAAATATGTCAGAACTGATTCTGTCAAACTTACTCATGCTAAGTAGTATCTTAGGCTGGGTCCACACTGACAGTGGCAAATTCGCCACCATCAGATGGATTGCTCTGGATCAACTGAGCAGTCTGTGTAGACCTGCTCAGTCGATCCAGCAATTGACACAGGAAAACCACCCTGTAAGTGGCCTAGTGCTGCATCAAAGGGAATGCTGTTTCCTTCGATGCAGCGCAGTGTGGACAGCACACAGAAGAGACGCAGCAAAGTTGACGGGAGATATGCAATTGATTTATGTCATGTGCGTATCTCCTATCGACTGCCACCAAATCCTGAAGGTAAGTGCAGACCAGGCCTTACACAGCAGATAGTCTCATTGATTTGAATATGATTAGTAACAGTGTGAGGTACTACTCTGCAAGAATAACAATTAGTAGAAATGAGATAAAAGTCTGCAAATTTGCAGACAACAAGACAGTCACTTCTGCAAAAACCTACAAAATGGAGATAGAAAGAGAGAATTCCACTCTATAACTAGACTCATGTGCAGGAGTTGGTGGATCATGTGATGTATCCCATCTGCCCCTTTTAATTATGCTTATACTTAAGCTAGTTTTTTTGGAACCAGCTTCCAAAACCAGACCCAAGAAATCATTAGCAAACATGTCCTCAACCAAACTGTCATCAAAACTGGGAAAGAGAATGCTGAAATAACTGGCAAAAGACTGGGGAGTGACTCCCACAGATGCAGCAGCTGAGGCGGCAAAAGCTCTGGTAGGAGACATTTCTAATATTTGAATGATTGAAAAGATAATTGCAGAAATCACTGCAAACCTAACAAATACCATGGAGGTAAAAACCTGAAAGCTTTGAATCTAGAATTACTGCATGGTGCTTTGTTGTTAACAATCCAGTAATTAATCGGAAGGAGCAGGCACTTCAGTCTGGTGAGAAGGCAAGAACTCTGAACCCAGCGTATGTCAGGAAATATTAAGCTAACTGTGAAGATTAGTCTTTATTTGGAATCCTGTCCTGGACAGTTTTCTGGATGGCCATCATGGCTCCTCCTGCTGTCAATTTCTTCAGTGCAGCACCAGTTGAGACGCTACTCCCTCCTGACAGTCCAAATAAACAACAATTCTAGAAATGGCCATTCCACATATCATTTTGCTTTCTGTGGTTGACATTAAAATACCTATGCCCTGTTTTCACCTCATTCCATCCATTTTCTCTCCCTCTCACTCGTGCATAGCTCAATGTAGACAGAAAGGTTGGTTACAGTGGTGATCACTCTGCATATTTCTCTGCACTATAAATGCAGAAACATCTCTGCAGCAAGGCCTTGATTCAAAAAAGCATCCCTACTCAGGAAAACACTTATGCACATGCTTAACTTTGACATTCCCCTAGTGCCTATGACATTCCCCTAGTGCAATCTGGGCTGGTGAACCAGTGTCTCACCCCAATCCCCCGCTCCTGGAGCCCACTTGCTGTGAGAACTCCCACTCCTGGGTGGTACACGCACAGACTCCAGCAAGCAAGTTGCCCAACTCCGTGAGTGAGTATTTCTAGCCAGCCACTCTTTGGGTTAAGCAACAGAATGACCCCAGTCCTGGATGCAACCCTAGGAACTTCCATTTTACAGTGTTCAGTGCTGCCCACTGAACATTGCAAGCTCATATGTTCATCAGTTTAACAAAGAAATTGATATGCAGCAGCCTTTTTATTTCAAATGGTGTCTCCATTATACCTTAAACCGAATCCACTGCTTTAGGTAAAATAAACAAAGAAATTTATTAACTGCAGAAGAATTTTAAGTGATTGTAAGTCAGAGGAAAATAAGTCAGATTTGGTCAAAATAAACAAGAGCAAAATGCATTGTAAACTAAGCTTAACACTTTCACCAACCTTACAAACTCAGATGATTCTCACCACAGGCTGGCTGGTTCACCTTCAGCCAGTCTCTCCCCTTTGGTCAGCACTTCAGTTGCTTGATGGTGTTTGCAGATGGAGGTTGAAGAGAGAGAGAGCATGGCAAAATATCTCCCGCTTTTAAAATGTTCCTTCTCCCCTCTGAGGCTTTGCCCCTCCCTGCTTTCAGGGTCAGATGACAATCAATGTCCTTGTATGGTTTCATCCATGTCCTGAATTAGTGAACAGCACCTTATCCTAGTTCTTTTGTTAATGCCTAGGCCAGTCCTTTGTTTCTGGAATGCTGAGGTGGGTTTGTTCTATACATGCCTTAATGACTGCCCCTCTATTCCTAAAGAGTTTTGCCTGGATATGTTTTAAGCTATGAGGACACATCTTTGGGAGTATTACATAGTGAAGCCTCATAGCTATACAGAGGACATTGCAACACACATATTACTATAACGATAATGCTCAGTGCGTCATGAGCATTCCAGAAACATCTTACATGACATACTTTGCATTAACCAATACACAATTACACTATAAGGATGACCATGGGGGTGCTGGGTGTCACAGTACCCTATTGGGATTCTGAAGGGGGATTGGCTTACAAATATATTTGAATGTTTTTTCTGATCAGGGCCTTAGTGCTGAGCAAATGCTGAGTTCTGAGCAGTAGGAGTGGCTTTCGGAGCATAAGTACAAAACTGAGATCCTCAAAACCCCTGTTCAGCTGCTGTCTGACCCTGTAGGTCTGTTTCTGCCAGTCAGCATACTCCAAGCTCCCTGAGTCCTGACTCCACCATGCAGCTCAGTGCCTGACTCACACCTAAACCCTAGTGGGATTCACAAGGTGGGTATTCTCCCCCACCTCTTGTGCCTGTCAGGCCCAGTCTGGGCGACGTGCTCACAAGTTGCCTTAAGCATATAGCATCACACTAAACACCACCAGAGGAGGTGCCCACCCCCTTATAACCAGTTATAGCACTCACCAGAATAAAGAAGACCTAGTTTCAAATCCCTACCCTTCCTGATGCAGAGCAGATTTGAACCTAGGTCTTCCAAATTCTGAGTGAGATCTCTAATTGCTGGGAT
Organism: Mesoclemmys tuberculata; assembly: GCA_007922155.1. Classification (NCBI taxonomy): domain Eukaryota; kingdom Metazoa; phylum Chordata; order Testudines; family Chelidae; genus Mesoclemmys; species Mesoclemmys tuberculata. The sequence continues at coordinate 55,706,922 of ML675624.1, read as the reverse complement.
ATCAAGTGTAAGAAGGCACTACCACCTACTCTGTGTTTTTTCTTGCAATAGAGCAGATGTGGTTTAGACTCTTAACTGCAGGAGAGGGTTCACAGCTGTTAACCCGGAGGGAGACGGTTGCCTCCTTCCAGCCTCCTTGGCACTTCCTATTGCTACTTTAAATGGCTCCTTGCTCAGCGTTCTGGGTTCTGTGAATTCCATTTTTTAGTCACCTAACTCTTCGCATGCATTGTATATGAAGTCTGAGCGTCTAACTCAGGGTTGTGAATTACCTGAAGGCAGGGCACCTAAAAGTTAAGTGTTGCAATGCTCAGTCTAAATCCCCATTGTGAATCCCACCCTAGCACTTTTCTTTCAGCAGTTGATAGGATTGAGTCCTAAGCACTAAGGGGGAGGAGAGGAGGTGTATGCATATTAAACCATCAGAAAACTGTAATGGCATTAAAAAAAAATCCTATACACTACTAAAGAAAGAACTCAGTGGTCAAGGTTACGTAAAACAAAATCCCTTTCATGTTAGCTACAGCATAAGTGCTTAAATCTTTGCAAACGGGGAAAAAAGAACTTCTGTAACAAAGAATCTAGGAAAAAAACTGTCAGAAAAACTTCAGATGCAATGCTTATGTTATTTTCACTAGAAACTTTAATTGCACATAACCAGGTTTCAACCTCCAAACAAACAGAGCTAAATAGCAGAGGGAAAGGAGAGGGAAAACCAAATTCCCCAGTTAGATTATGCATGTGTTTGAAGAAAAGAAACCCCCACAGAACCATTTTCTTAGACATTTCATTCTCCTACCTGTCTAGTGTATTTGAGAATCAATTGTCTTTTAGTCTGAAACAATCTGGTATAAAAATAATCTATTTGCAAAAATAGGAAATATTGGTACATTAGCCATGGAGGCACAGATAAGGAATATTTATTTACAAGACTCAAGTGACTGCATAACTTACTTCTTCGTGATCTCTTTTTCAAAGTAACATATGTATGTATATAAAATTTATTTAGGACAAACAGATATATTTTGAACAAAACAAGAAAGATCATACCTCTTTTTCTTCTCTCCTGATGTGTGCAGACCATAACATTTTGAGGAGACATACTATCCTTTACTGTGCACAGAAAAATGAAAACTAGGAAGCACAAAGAACACTTAAGAGCAAACGACTAAAACAAGAAAAGGAAGATTACAAAGTGGAAAATGAAAGTGTTAGCAAACATGATTTGTGAAGTATAAAAACATACTTAAAATGTTAGGGTGAATTAGACTCCTTAGTGTTTCAAAAGCAGTACATAATTTTACTTTTGTTAAGCACAGATATTAGCAGTAGGGATAAATGAATAAGGCTGGAAGCATCTTCATAGTAAAGACCCACAAAACTGAGGGTGTTTTCTTGCTTTCATTTAAGTGAATGGGTGAGATTCTGTACAAAGAACTCACATTCCAGGAGGAGTGAGGGCTAAAGTAGCTCTAACCCACCATTGTGTTCTTCCAATCCTGGACATCTTTAGGACATCTATACTTTAGATGGGACTGTGGGCCAGGGTGCTGCCTGGAATCTTTACAGTGCTCACCACCATAGTTGCATTTCTGATATCCTGGCATCTTTATAGTGTTGCATGCTGAAACCCGACCTCTGACACTTTCTTCCCACTAGTAGACTTACCCCTGGCACACCTCCAACACCAGGGCTTGCAAGGGAATTCTTGAAAGGCTGTGTCCATCAGTTCCCATGCAGAGGAATCTGCCAATAGCTGGATACAGAACTTAAGGGCTTATCAAGGCCCTTATTAAGGGCTTATCAAAGCCCTTATTAAGGGCTTTTTAATGTGGGCCAGAGTAGGGGTAAGTATCTCATCCAATGGAAATTTAGCTGTTGAATTTAATAAAAGCAGGATATAGTCTGAAATAACTAAGTATACAGTCTTAAAAATAATGAATTGGAAGTACCAGTGAAAATAATTGAAATGATAAATAGATTAAAAAAAATTTTTGGGAATTAAATGTTTCATTCTCTGGAAAGAAAGATGTGGTAAAATTTGAATATGTTACACACACACACACCAGCAACACATAACTAGGTTAAAAGACCATTATTAAGGTTGCAAAGTCAAGCAATCGAAAGTTTGGAAATATCATAATTCAGGTTGCCCATGTAACCTTAATGCACCCCCCCGTGTATGCATTTCAATACAATTTTTACTTGTGTGACCACATACTACCGTTCCACAAGGTCCCTAATTCATTCAATGCACAGGATATATGGTGCTCAGTTATTCAGTGCTATTCTTCTGTATTTTCTTTTCTCCTCATTCTTCAGTGGGTGATCCCATGCCTTATTTATGGCGCACTAGATGAACCCTGCTCTGAAGTCAAAATTATTAATTCATCATGGTCTTTTCTATGGTACTTATTACTATAGTAAATGAGTGCTTCACAAACATTAATTAAATTATTTTCACAATGCCCCTCAGGGTATTATTCTCCCCATTTTACAGATGGAGAATCGAGGCACAGAAAGATGAAAGTCAAAATTTTGAGTGCTCAATCTGAGACACATAGGACGTGAGATTTTCAGAATATTTAGCATTACATAGCACTTTATATGTTCCAATCACAGCTCCCATTGGCCACTTGCAGCTGTGAGTACTCAGCACTTCAGCAAAACTCAGGGCCTCAAGTCAGAACACCCAGAAAATGAACAACACACAATTAATGACCAAAGTGTGAAAAGTTTGGTTGAAGTGATTTGACTAGCATCACATAGAAATTCCGTGGCAGAAACAAGGATCAAGTTTGGGTCCTACATGACATCTAACTTCTGCAATGAATGAAACAAGGGTCCTATAGACAACAGCCTTCTTCACTACAGAACGCTGATTTATTTCCAGAGTATATCCATCCTGTGCACTGAATGAGGCAGTGACTATATAATAATGCCTATGCAAAAGAGGACCATCGTAAGGGCAACTTTTGAGTGCTTGATATTGCAACCCTTAATAACATTATTTAAATGTAGTTTTTGTGTGTAATTTTCTATTTTTTTTAATGTAAACTTAAAATACCCAGAAATTCCATCATGTAGTATCACATTGACACCTACATGGGTTATCATCAGGATCTGAACCTTTAACTCCACCTTGCAGACCTCTGTCACTTGAACTAACAGAGTAACTGATAAAAGTAACAGGATGTCATCCTCTGTGTAAACCAGCACTAAAAGGGGAGAAGACACTTTGCCAGTGAGTTTCACAGATGTTTGTTGACAGCAGAGAGATGGTGAGATTCAGAAATCTTGGGTTCTAATATAAGCTCTTAAGCTGAGGGTATTTTTAGATATATTTAAATACAGCTTAAAATCTAAGGCACTCTGACCATCCTGAAGAGCCATATCATTTTCTTCTCCATAGAGACCAATTTAATTGGTTAAATGTTAATAGCAAAAATGTAGCAGAAAAGTTTTCCATGCACTTTCACAGGCTAATAGACAGCAAGTAAGCATAAAACCTACAAATAAGATCAAACCCAGGGCAAGCTGGAGGGAGAGGTTGATGGCAGACTTTGCCACAGGTTCCCGGTTTGAGAGGTCCCCCAAACCAAGTGGTGTTGCAACCTGGTGCAAAGGGGTCGCAGCACCACTCAGGTTTGGACTGTCCTCCCTTCTGTCTCTATCAGTGAAGTGTCTATCAGACATCAGACAGGCCAAATCTATCAGACAGGTCTCTCTCTATCAGACAGGCCAAATCTGAGTGAATGGTGTTTCGACCACATGTGCCTGATAGCAATGCCTGGCATAGGAAGCCAGCCCCAGCCCCAAAAGACCTACGCTGCAGCTCTGTGGAGAGCACGGTGCGGGTTCACTCTCCAATTGCCCTGCCCCCCACACCCACCCAGGCTTCCCTCAGTGTTTTTCCACTAGTATTATTTTTGGAAGGGGGGGGACTAAATTTCAGATTTGTGGCCCTAATCAAAATCCCATCAAAATTATATGTCCTTTTAAAAGATATGCTGCAGTTCCACCCTAAATTAATGGGCTTGATATAGGAACTAGATGAAATTCTATAGACTGTGAAATTCAGAAAGTCAGATGATCCTACTAGTCCAGTCTGGCTTTCAAATCTATGAATCTACTGGAAGGAACTCTTCATTCTGTACTATATTTGTTATGGCTGAGGCAGACTTTAGGTTTATTTACTTAGCTAACTAAGAGAAATAACTTAGAAACACAGTACTGATGCTTCTGTAATGTAGATTGGCTGTAATTGGCCTCTGCAACTGGCTCCTGTCTGTGTGTGTAAAAGTTTGGTCTTATTTACACCAAATTCACTGAAGTTACTTTGGAATCAAACTAGGGTAACTAGGAGAACAGAATCCAGCCCCCAGGGCATATGCTTTTATGTATGCATACAGGATGACTTTATTCAAGCAATCATCACTTATTATTGAGGAATAGCAAAATAATTTTTGAATTCCCAACAAGCTTTTTCATAACTGGCTGGTACAAAATAACAGCAGCTCAAGGTTACTGCTTCTATTTTCAAAGGGTTTCTTCTTTTCATGAATACACAATTTTTTCCGAGCTCAACTTCTGAATGCCTTTTTTGCCTTCCAATTCCACCATGCTTTAGAAATTATGCATATCTCTGTGGAGCTGGTAAAGAGCGACCCCATCACTTGCAGGGGGAAAAGAAAGAGTTTGATGATATGCAGAAAAGCATATTTTATTCTGTAAAAGTGCATAACACATTTCCCCCCCCTCCCTAAACTATAACAAAATCACAAAAAAGCAGTGATTTTTTTTTAAATGAAAAGGGCCTTTTAACATTAGACTTCTTTCCACTGGGATGGATTAGCATCACTGTACAACTTCTCTGAAAAAAAAATATGATGATATGGCACCACATGCTACAGTCATTATAGATTTATTGTTGGTTTTTTTACTCTTTCTTAATCAACCCTCATTTTCAGGCATTATATGACTAAGCCTATAAATCCACTGTGTGCTAGAACTTCTCAGACAAACACTCTTAACCTAGCAGTAATTTGCTAAAACCTTTTCTGAATTAAAAACAAAACTATATGTTTGTATGTGCTTTTCAAGTTATGGGAGAACCAAAGTAATTTAGTCAAATATAGTTCTATTTTAATTTATATTTTGCTTTGAGATGTATATGTGGCTTAGTAAACTGAAAAAAAGTGTTGGTTTTTTTT
>ML675624.1:55634392-55696709 GCA_007922155.1 Mesoclemmys tuberculata | reverse complement strand
ATTTGTTCTTGTAATTTCCCCCCACATTAAAATTTATCTGTAGTTGAACCAATATATACTAATATCCTGAAACTTTCTCTATCCTCTGGAGATAATTTAGATAGATTTCATAGACCCAAGAAATCATTAATCTTTGGAATCCGTCTCCTCTGAGAGTTTATAAAGATGCACATAAAATGTTTTAAACACTGTATGCATTTCCTCAAAAGAATTAAATAAATTACCTTCTTGGACTCTGATTTCCCCCAATTACCCTTAGTGATTCTTTTCTTCTTATCAGTCATGCATATAATCCTCATCCAGCTCATAATAAAACCACAGATCAAGTAATGAACTTTTCTACTTTTTCCATATTATTTAATTTGCATTTAAGGTCAATTGCAGAATCACAGATATTAGAAAAGAAAGACTCTTTAGGTCATCTGACTAATTCACTTCCTAGGCAGTATTGATCTCTACAGTTTATTTACATTTGTGGTAAGTGACAGTAAATACAACCAAATCCAAATACTATGGCATTTTATATCCAGTGTAGATTTCTATGGCACAGTGTGACTTTCTGTGTGTGAGAACAATACCACAGAAACTCCATATTCGCCAATGTCATGTAATCATGATATGTTCTGTACATTAATATGTTGGATTATATGTGCAACCATAATATGTGAAGTTATAAAATATTGCTGAAAAAACATTTTGCAAGGCGGAAAACTCACACAAATAACCTTTCAGGCACAATGATGGAGCGGCCAGATTGTGTTAATGGCTATCTCACACCCATTCAAGGAGAGATTCCACTAACAGGGATTGTGTACAGTAGAGATGTCACCAAGAAAGCACGCACACAATGACTGACCAATGAGGATGATCCCCCAAGTCACAAGCACCACTGGTCCAGAAAACTAGAAAAGACTATAAAAGAAGAGGAGTGACATAAGGACTTGTTCTCATTCCCCCACAACTCAACACCTGTACATTGCCAGAGGTTTGGTCTGATCAAGTTTGCAAATTATATATTCTCAGCCAGGCTCTTAAACTCTTGCCCTACAATCCTTCTGCCCCACTAAAACCCTTACACTTCACTATAAGTGTTGTCTTCCTGGCAGAAGAAGACAGTCATAGACGCAGACAAAATTATTTTGTCTGGTTCATTACCTTCTTCCCTTAGTCAAATCTGGGTTTCCTTTTCCATTTTCATAGATCAGTAGGTCATCTGCTTCTCTTAATTTGCTGTGAGACAGACAATGCAATAGCTTCTGGGTTTAGTAGCGCATTTGCAGCTTCTTTGTTGGTAAATGTCGCTTTCATTGTATACACATAAACGGATAAAAAAAAATTCCATTGATAATACAGATAGGCAAATTATAAAAAGTGCTTCTTGAGAACTTATTAAAGTTTGATTTAAGAATATTTATTTTATTTATGTTGATAATTTGTGTTTAATGGCCATAAATCTTTAACTGTTTAAATCTCAATGGCTACTGTTACTAAATAATTGTCCGAACTCCCCATAATTTCCCACAAATGTGAAAATGTAAATTAATAACAATAGAAAAATCAATATTATCTGTCTTAATTACAAAAACAAATGCAAATCTAATTCTGTAAGCCTATGTAAATTCCATGCAGGACCCTGAGTTTTCCTATTTATTTCCTTCCTGAATGTGTTTAATTAACATTATACCCTTAACCTAGCATACCTTCTACATCCTAAGCTGCTCCTGAAAAGAAAGATGCTTCAGCTTCCCCAAACCAATTTTGTTTTATTTTTTTTATCAAATGTCTCTCTGATAATAAACACCCAGTTCACACTTCCTTACATAAACATTTTCTTTAAATCTGTCACTGAGTGTCTTCAACATTCCTATATCCCCCCAAAAAATGTTATGTTATGTTAGCTGTTTACCTTTTTCTTGATCCATAATTAATTCTTAATAACATTTATAACCCTTCCCTTACTTCCCCAAGCAAGCAAAAATCCTGAAACAAACAAAAACTTTGAAATTAGCTCCATATATGAGGGTCATCAGAATTTATTCCATCCTTCAATTTGTCAGCGCCTTCCTTTTCAAAGCAGTTTGTTCTTCTGAGTCGTTAACAAAATCCCACAAACTCCATTCCCTAACTGAAGCTTTTCTTTCCAATTTGAAATTCAGAGACCTTGGAACTTTCCTGATTGTTTCCTGCTGAATATTAACCACACAACATGATTGTTTGGGAGAAAATCCTAAGGTGTTTCCTTTCTTTGTAATAACAGATTAACTACTTTGTTACTGGTACACTGAGACCAAAGATCATCATAATTTTATGCATCTAAAGAATTAAAGAAAAACTGAGGTTTTCTTCCTATCTCAGTTAAAAGTAAAGTAGAGTGTAAAATCATTTGGGGAGGGATTGTCTCTCACTATGTTATTTGTATCACCTCTCCCTCCCCTAAACAGCATGTCCCCGGTCTTCATTGGTACTTCTGTGTGCTATTGCAATATCAATAATACATAGCAAACTTGGTAGCTAATGAAATCCAGGCTGCACATTCATATTAATTCTCATAATTCTGCCAAAATAGATTGGGTAAATTTTCTGCTGTTGCTGAGGATTTGACAGAAGGGTTTGGTGTGGGTGCAAAAATCTGGACCAGATGTGTGCTATTTTTTAGTCCATAAGGGCCATCTGAATGCTATAAATCATACTGACTACCAATTGAAATAGAAGCTAGTGCTAAAAGAGATCTAGTTATAACCCCATTACAATAGCCCCTCAAAGAGTGTGCTGGCAGCAGCAAGATGGTGAATGTGCTATTAGGCTGGTTTTACACACATAAGGGATCCCCTTACTTTGGTTTAATCCTCCAGTAGCCTGTTATGCTCTCAAAGCAGCTACACTATATGGGAGACTCTGGGCCTTCTCTTGTTTGAATTTCCTGGGAGAACTCCTCCTGAGTGGATGTCCTAGCAGAGTTTGAAAATATATTCACTTTAAATCTAAGCAGATTTAGAAGTCCCTAAAGTTCAAAGTCTTCACACTTATTTGCTTATGGAGCACTTCTGATGTTAACATGACATAATATAATAGTAGTCTATAAGCATTTTGAATAACTAATGATTTTCAGATGCCTCTGGTACCCAAAAAGACATGTAAAATTTGCAAATGAAAGTCCTCCATGTTAGTGCTTTCCATGCCTTCGAGATGCCAATTATTCAGATATTATTACATCTCATCCAATTCTGCATATTGTCAACCTTAGCCTGCTGAGATTCTATTATCTTTTGCATTTTCTCATTAGATTTTTCTGTGTGAAGTTTGCCTTCCAATTCTCCAATTTTTTCCCAGTCTGGCAGTTCATTTTCAAATTTACCTTTTTTAAAATAATTTGTGTAAGAATAGATGCTTTCTCCACTACAGAATCCATTTTATAATCAAGTGATATCTTAATTTCTCATGTGGCTCTGAAAAGTAATTTGAAAGATACATCTTCTTTCTGGTCATCCTACCATGCATGTTTATCCTGCAGGTTTCTTTGAACATCCAAACTTCTTTCTAAATTAGATAACAAAGACTGAGAATGTGCTAGCCACAGAAATAACATAGTCTTTTTTTTCAGTTCTCTGGGTTCTTCCAATCAAGTCTGGGTTTTGTGTGCATTTCTCTGCATCTCCTAAACTGCTCTTATTTTACCAATTCTTCCCTATAATTTTTTTCCTCTTCCTTCGGTCACTCTGAATCAACCCCTTATCAACTCAGCAAATATCTTCTCACCATCCCATTAAAAAATTAAAAACAAATAAACAAAAAAACCCAAGCCTAATAAAATGTTGGCAGGCAAAATAACTGGCAGAGGAACAACTGGAAAAAGTGGGGAAAAATCTGCTATCATCTCTCAAATGATCTCCTTGGATCTCCTACACACATCAGTTTCATTCTGGTAAAAAGTATAAAAGACTGTGGCTTCTGCAATTATGCTTACGAGAATCAAATCCTGCACTCCCTAAACACCCACACATGGAAATGTTGCACTCCAAACAAACACACATTATGGTTACTTATGGTATTTCTCGTATGCAGTGGAGTTGTAGCTATCACTGGGTGTACCTTTCCCATACCTGAAGTTGGTTTATTAAAACATATTACCTCAACCACCTTGTCTCCCTGGTACTTCTTAGCTTACAGACTTCAGCCAAGGCTTAATTTGCCCTTAACTCCATAGTCTGTTTTCCTGCCTCCATCCATTCTCGTAAAATCATAGAAGATTATGGATGAAAGGGACCTCAGGAGGTCAACTAGTCCAATCCCCTTCTCAAAGCAGGAGAAACTCCAACTAAATCATCCCAGACAGGCTTTGTCAAACTGTGCCTTAAAAACCACTAAGAATGGAGATTCCATCACCTCCCTAGGTAACCCATTCCAGTGCTTTGCCACCTTCCTAGTAAAAACATTTTTCCTCATATCCAACCTAGACTTCCCCAATGCAACTAGAGACCATTGTTCCTTGTTCTGTCATCTGCCACCACTGAGAACAGCCTAGCTCCATCTTCCCTGGAACCTCCCTTCAGGTAGTTGAAGGCTGCTATCAAATCCCCCCACTCTTCTCTTCTGCAGACTAAACAAGCCCAGTTCCCTCAGTCTCTCCTCATAAGTCATATGCCCCAGCCCCCTAATCATTTTTGTTGCCTTCCACTGTATTCTCTTCAATTTGTCCACATCCTTTATGTAGTGGGGGCCCCAAAACTGGACACAACACCCATATTCTGTCAAATGGGAGCCACAATCAAAAATATCCCCCCATGGTCAAGTCTGGAATTATGACTTCCATATTAACTTGTAATTTGGACAATTTGACATGTCAGGGATATAAAGAGTATAAACAAGTTTCAGTGCCAAAAAATGTGTACTCAGGCTTGCACAGCCGTACATAAACACAACGGTCACCCACAGCAATAGCAACAGCTTTCTTTGCCAGAACAAATGAGAATACATTTTTAAAGGAAAATTAGAAACTTTACTGACTACAAATACCAAACGGGTAAAAAATAAACACTTGGTTAATGAAGAAACTTAACAACTATTTCTCAGTGAACAATGAGAGAGTGGACAGCAAACCAGTTGCTCAGATATTATGTGGCTAGCTGCTCACCACAGACACACACACTCTTTGAATCTAGTTTTACTTATCATACAGTACCATCAGTAGTATTCATGTATTAAATCATAAAAAATAGAAGAATTAAGGATGGAATTAAAGTGAATGTCCTTAACTATTGCAAATGTAACTCACATTCTTATAATTTAGCCTTGTTGTTATTCTAGTCATTGTATATTCATGCGTCCCTTGTTTTGAGGGATGTCAGTCATTTTAGTCTCAAAGCTACCTATGTTCCACTAAAATTTGGTGTCCTTTTTAAAATTATATGTACCACTATGATTAACAGTAAAGAGTCATGAAACTGAGATTTCAATTTTTCATACTGAGAGCATTTTGTTTCCTTTTTCAATTATTGCCGTGACCCTCATTTTAGATCTTTGGCACACGCTACATGCCATGCATGGGCCTTTACAGATTTAGAGGTAGCCAATTCAGTTACACCACAAATGGATATGACCCAAAGATTCTACTCTTTAAAATAGCTTATGTAGCACATCAGTAAAAAAGAACAAATCACAATTGATTTTCTTGTTGTCAGTGTTCCCTGAATAGGCAATCTGATATTACTATGAGGAGAATGGTATAAAAACATAGACTAGATTAGAAGGTATAGAATAGAATAGAATTATCAGAGAGGCCAAAAGATGAAGAGATGTTCTCTTACTCCTTAATGGTGATCCCTCCAGATCAGGATTGAGGCACATTAGTAGATCCACAGTAGAAGCTTGCATTACTTGCACCTTTTCTGCAGGAAACTAGAGGAATCATTATATGGCACCATTCATTAGCACTTAACAGATTTAACTTTTTAATGTTCATGTAAGACTAAAGGATTCCCACCCTCATCCCCAGGCACAGAGATAAAGAAATAAAGTACAACATTATCAGATATTGTCAAAATGCATTAGCAAATTAATATTATAAAGCAACTGACATACTGTTGATATTGACAAGTCCAGGACAAAAGGAATACACAGCCAGGTTAAAATCTCATAGCATTTTTGAAATGCTACATTTCATATCAGTTCACTCTCTGACATATTTCTAGCTCGAGAGTCATTTCTTATGTTTCCCATTAACTAGAAGCACAACCACCCCTTAAAAGTATATTAGAAGATCAGAATTCTAGTTCTGGTGTTAACTGTGAAAAACAAACAAATGGAAGGATTATAACAGTTTTATTCAGCAAATCTTTTCTGGCTGCCTTTTGTATTCACCCTTGCTATCTGCTGCACATTTCTTTCCAGTTAAAACTGTACGGATCAGAAATGCCTTCTAAAGCTGGTGGATAGGAAAATGCTACCTTGGAATACTTAAGCAGCTCTCTATGAAAATTGGCTCCTGTGGTTTAATGTCAGCACTTTGTGTGCCTGTTCAGTTTCAAGTAGTGACAGACGTTTCAGTGGGTAAGAGTCCTTAAGGTAGTAATAAGCTACTGAATGCACACACAAAAACCTAAAGACAGAAGAAAATGTAAAGAAAGGCAATATCTATCTATAGGTATATAGTGAATTTCACTTCAAATATGCAATGAGTATATAATGTAAAGATTTAGATTTTATACGTAGTTTAGTTGTGGTTTCTGATCTGACTCTGTCAAGAGGGTGGTTCTTGAAAGCTGACTACTTTAAAAATTGTAGATGAGAGGATTCTGGTATAGAAAAAGCTGACTTATACCTGATCTGATCCCAAACAGGGAGCTTAAATGGCTTCATGACCTACATGAATGGTAGTCCTGTGAATGGTAATGTAGAAAATCTCACAGTAGCATTGCTTTCCCCATAGAGTCAGTGTCTACAGTTCTGTGTGGCAGTCATGAAGCAGATATGTCAGCTAGAGCTGTGTGAAACTCAGCTGCCCGCAGGGAACTTTTTTTATTTGAGCTCAAAGCTTGAGTTTCAATTTGAGTTGGGGTTCAGTTTGACACAAAAATTCATTCAGAATCTCAGTCAAAACTAGAGTGGTTGAAAAAGTGGGGGGAAATTAAGACTTTTTTGTTCATTTCTGAAATTCTGAAAAATTTTAATCGGGTCCAGTTGAAATCACTGTATTAATTTCACATAATTCTCACCTATAACCATAGGTCATGAATATCTTCTACCTGGACACCTTCCTTCAACAGATCTGCTATCTCATTATGTTTTGTGGGGGAAATTAAGGTAGGGGCAGATAGACTGAAAATTCCCTTCCCATACAGTTAAAATCTTCAGGGGCAACCCACTGACATTTTCTCCTTCTCAGTCTCTACAGTGAAATACCAGCTGGCTCACTCTTCCCAACTTCAGTCTTTGAGGAAATCAGAAACCAACAATGTATGCCCAGTTTCTCCCTAATAAAAAAAATATTTTTAGGGGTGGGGGCAGCCTACCCTCTCCCAACCAGATTGCAGTGGAACTGGAAAATACAGTCATCTTGTTCTAAGAGTGAGAGATCCCTCAAAATGCATCATGGGAACAGGGGACTGGGATTATTGGGTCTGAACAAAATTGAAATTTAGGTAAATCAACTCAAATGCATTTTTCTTGTTATGGGGTTTTTGGATTTTACATTTATAATTCAAATTGTTAATTTTTTTAGGATTATTATTGTATATTTATTATTATTTTATTACTTTAAACATAGTTAGAAGTTAAAATTGAGTCTCCTCTCCAGTGCAATAGGTTTGAATTGATGTAATTTTTTTCTTATCAAGTACTAAATTTAGTTTAATAGATTCATAGATTTCAAGGCCAGAAGAAACCACTGTGCTAATCTAGTCTGACCTCCTGTAAACCATAGGCAATATAACTTCCCAAAAATAATCCCTAAAGCATATCTTTTAGAAAAAACAACAATAATCTTGATTTTAAAATTGTCAGTGATGAAGAATCCACTATGACCCTCTAAGTAAATTGTTCCAATAGTTAATTGCCTTCATGGTAAAAAACGTTCACCTTATTTCCAGTCTGAATTTGTCTAGCTTCAACATGCAGCCATTGGATCATATTAGACCTCCCTCTGCTTCACTGAAGAGCCCATTTATTAAATATTTGTTTCCTATGTAGATACTTATACTGTAATCAAATTACCCCTTAACCTTCTCTTTGTTAAGCTAAGTAGCTTTTGCTCTTCAAGTCTATCATTATAAGGCATGTTTTCTAATCCTCTATTTGTTCTTGTTGTTCTCCTCTGACCTCTTTATAAGCATCTTGCTTGAAGTGTGGGTACCAGAGCTGGGCACACAGTATTCTAGCAGCAATTTGCACCGGTGTCAAATACAGAGGTAAAATAACTTCCCTATTCTGACTCAAGATTCCTCTGTTTCTGCATCCCAGGATCACATTAGTTTTTTGACTGCAGCATTATATTGAAAGCTCATCTTCAGCTCATTATCTACCATACCCAACAATCTTTCTCAGAGTCACTGCTTCCCAAGTCAGAATCCTCCATCTTGTAAATATGGTCTGTATTCTTTGTTCCTAGCTGTATAAATTTACACTTAGCTGTATTAAAACACACGTTGTTTAATTGCATCCACTTTACCAAGCAATCCAGATCACTCTGAATCAGTGACCTTTCCTCCTCATTATTAACACTCCCCTAACATTTATGTCATCTGCAAATTTGATAAATGTACTTTAGATATTTATATGGACCTGCATTATCAAAGCATTTCAGAACTTCCCAATGTTTAGTGCATTTATACTTACAACAATCCTGTGAGGTAGGGGAGTAGCGCTATTCCCCTGTTACAGATAGGGAACTAAGGCATAGAGATACTCAGTGATTTGTCAAGGCCACACAGGAAGTTTCTTGTAAAGCAGGGAATTGAACCCAGGTCTCCCAAGTCCAAAGTCTCCTAATCAAGGGGACTATCCTTTCTCCCTTTTTGACAGAACCCAAACAAACAAACAAAAACAAAACAAAGTACACTGAATTCTTCTCTGCAGTAAAATGTATCTATTAAATGATGACAAGGACAAGCTGAGAAAGTCTTGAGTCCTGTAGCAAAATGCTAGTCTTGATTTACATTTTCTAGAGAGAGAACAATTTATCACTGCTGGTATTTCTTGTTCTACAGTAAGAAACATCATGAAAGCTTGAAATGTAGATATGTTTTTCAATGGCCAAATGTTACCTCAGCAATTCCCCATTTTCACAATAGCTGAAGGAAATTCCCAGGCATCATAGACTCAGGGTTTTTTCCTCATTCTCATCTGACTGAGATTCTGATTCTGAATTCTCATTATCAATCAACTTGTTTTAACAAGCCATGCTAATTGTCTTCATCACCCACTGCATTATGGGAAATAGGAGCCATTTTATTTTCTTCCCTGAAACAGAGGTGTTGCCCTTTTTTCTTAGTACAGGAGTAAGGGAGGATTTTCAAAAGATTTAAGAGTTAGGTGCTCAAATCCAATTGAAAGTCCCTTTGGCAATCCCATCCTAAAAGCCCAGGAACTCCAGAGTTCTAATACTGACTCTAATTCTGATTCTGACCATGGTTGTCAATGTGACCTTAGACAAAGCACTGAAGCTTTTTGCCTCAGTTTCCTCAACTATGAAATGGAGATGATACCAACACACCTACCTCACAGTGGCATTATGAGGAATAGTTAACTATTGCTGAGCTTTTTGACGATGTAAGAGCTATATCAATGCTGAACAGAGTTTAAAGCCAGAAGGGACCACTAGTTCACTTAGTCTGACCTCCTGTATATCACAGGCCACCAACACCACCCACGACACACTAAACCCAACATAAATATTGTTAACTTACAGCATCTGCTTTTGTTTGTATATGAATGTAAACACAGACATCCCCTCAAATGACTTCCATGAGTTCTGGATCAAGACTTTTATGTCTCATGCAGGCATACTGGTCTTTTTATAGATGGGGGTGCTCACAATGTGTAAAGTGCTAACCAAGGTTGGGAAAATGTATATTTTTTTTATTTCTAACCATTGCTATAAAAGGTTTTAAAAAATAAATATAGCAAAAAAGATGCCTTCATGGCATCTGAATGCAGATAGTTTCAAAATCATTCATGTTGGCACAATCTGCAAAATAAAATTCCATAGACACTGTGACCAAGTGCCTGGGATGGACCACAATGAGAATGCCACACTCAGGACAGACTGCAAAAAATAGAGCAGGCAATCCACAAAGCTGGTGGTTTATTCTATAATTAAATTCACCAAACCAGAAACAAAAGGGTTTCTTCAGTGCCACACTGGTTAACCAAAAACCTAACACTGTCTTCTTTAGGCATTCTAGCCCTTGGCTTCCATGCAGACAAACAGGTCTAATAAAGTGATGGGTTATTGATAACCTAATTTACCATATGTGAGTTTCTTACTAATTCCAAAAGATCAGATACTTACCACCAGATTAACATGTATCTCAGATCTTGCCCAATGACCATGCTGTCAGCCAATCCTAAGTGTATTAATAAAAAGAAGAGTGCTATAAATGGTTAATAAATCATATACATACAAATGATTGCAGAGTCCTTATGTCAGGTTTGTAGAAGTGATGGAATAGACTGCTGGCTTGCAAAAGTCTCTCTGGTAACTTCCAAAAGATTGAAAGGTCCTCAATCCTTAGTTCAAAATACTCCTTTTAGTTGTAAATCCAAAGTTCAGAGAATTGGAGCAGGAAAGAGGCAAAATGTAGGTGTCTCAGAGGTCTTTTATGTCATTTGCCATGTGCATGGAAATTTATTGTCGCAAAATATGACCACAGCCCAGATGCAGGGAAAGTTACTGGTCCAAGATGGAATCTGAGGTCACATGTCCACACCACATGCCTTTACATGTTTTGTTGAATCACGGGCCGGCCATTGGCTTCTGTCTGTCTGAGGTATCCTCAGGAAGAGCTATCTGGAGTGGATGAGTTTCTAAAATGACCCATTGTGAGAGTGGAGTGTTCCATTGACACTTAACATGATACACTTTGTGCAAGATTTCTTGCAATTGTATAACAGGTAATATCAATTATATAAATGGCCATCTTTAATCAAACAGCACCACAGACACAAAGATTTTAGATCAGAACAGAAGATTAGATTATCTAGTTTGACCTCTTGTATAACAAAAGCCATAGAATTTTACCCAGTTACCCTTCTAGAGAGCCTAGTAACTTCTGTTTGCCTAGAGCTGTGGTCCCCCAAATGTGGGGCAAACCCCCTAAGGAGGGCATGGAGGAAAGTCAGAGGGGTGCAATTGGGCCAAGGCCAATCCCATGTGAGGTGGGAAGGGAGCACCTCCAAGGCCCACTCTCTCCTTGGCCGTGGTCCCCCAGCTCCCATCCCAGCCCCTGGCCACGGCTCAAAGCCCAACTGCAGTCCCACTTCCAGCCCTGACTGTGGCCCCAATTGTGGTCTCGGCTCTGCTCCCAACTGTGGCTGCGCACCCAGCCCCAATCCTGGCCATAGCTTTGCCCTCAGCTCCTGGGGAGGTGAGTGAGGGAGGAAAGGACCAGGTAAGGGCGGGTGTAGGCCAAAAAAGTTTGCGCACCAGTGGCTTAAAGCATATCTTCCAGAAAGAATCTAGTCTTTATTTGAAGATATCAAGATATGGAGGATTTGCCAGTTCCTTAGTAGTTTGTTCTAACAATTAATGTCTCTCACTATTAAAAAGTTATGTTTTATTTCTATTTTGAGTTTGTCTGGCTTCAGCTTCCATCCACTGCTTCTTGTTATGTTTTTCTCTGCTAAAGAGCCCTTTAATACTCAGAATTTTCCTTCTATGAAGGTACTTGTACACTATAATCAAGTCACCTCTTCTTTTTGTGAAGCTAAACAGATTGAGCTATTTAAGTCTTTCACTTTATGTCATTATGTCCAGCCTCGAATCATTTTTGTAATTTATAAGAATCCATTTGTTTAAAAAAAAAGAAGGTTGGTCTTTACAAAATGAAGAAAGAGAGTGACAAAACTAAGAAAGGACAGTATATTGACCTGGTTTATGGGAATCAGTGTATCTTCCATAGTTATCAAATGATCACAGACCATGTCCAGAGTTGACCAAAACCAAATATTTTCACTTTGCTGATACCGCATGAAAAATATAATGTTTTCTAAAGTCAGGTCTGCAAATCAAAAGTTATATTTCCTGAATGTGCTACCCCTTCTCCCACATGCCTGTATATCACAACCTTTAAGCCTCTGAGATCACTTAAATCCAGGCTTGAAGAAATGAAAAATATTCTAGGGATATCAAATGACTCCTGGGGGTTTTGTGTAACCTCCCCTTCCTCCATCAAGATCCTACCTTATAATGTAAAAGATTTTTCATTATTGGGCTCATGACACCTAAATTAAGGTTTTGATCCTGCAAAGATGTAAGAACATGAGTAGTTCTATGGATATTAACGTAATCCTTTTAGGCCAGACTCACCCCTGCACTGGTGCTAGAACTAGGCAGAAAAAAGAGGGAGTTTGCTCTTCCCCATTCTTTCGATTCTTGGTTGGACAGCTTTTCGTCTGTTCTAATTTGCATTCCTTTTGTAATTGTTGCATGGGTGTAAAGATTCCCTATCTATTCCCATGCCCTGCTTTCTCTAGTTTGGCCTGCCCCTGCCAAAGAACACCCAGGTTGTGGTTCTGACCCTTGTGTAGAAACCTACTGTTTGGTGACTATTCTCTATTTATGTCTGCCCTAGGGCTGGTACAAAGGGGCTGCAGGACAATGGTAAATTAAACCTAGGGAGTTCAGTAGGATTACTAGAATAGGTAGAGTTATTCATGTGTGATAGGTAATATTGGTTTAATTTTGGTTGTTAGGCTTGTTGTGCTGTTATTAGTGGCTTTGTCATATGCAAGAAGTCAGACTAGATGCCCTAGTGGTTTCTCCTAGTCTGAAACTCTATAATTATTGTTTCCATGGAAATAAAGAGGTGGTACAATAGGCACTTTCCTTACATGCATTAAAATTCACAGAATCCATTCCTGCTCTAGCTTCAGTGAGCACAATTGAATTGAGACACTTGGGCTTCCTTATTTCTGGCAACAGAAAGAGAAATAAAGAAGAAACAGGAGAGGTCTGAGGCCCGGTCTACACTTACTTTTGTGATTCGGCAGCAGTCGACGGGAGATTCACAAGTGACATAAATCACTTGCGTATCTCCCGTCGACTTTGCTGCATCTTTTCTGTGCGCCGTCCACACTGCACTGCATTGAAGGGAACAGCGTTCCCTTCGTCACAGCGCTACGGCACTTACTGGGGTGGTTTTCCTGCGTCGCTATACAGACCGCTCAGTCGATCCAGAGCAATTGATCTGATGGCAGCGAATTTGCTGCTATCAGTGTGGACCCAGCCTTGAGAGTTAATAAATACCTCTTCTTAGAGGAATTTATTGAAAGTGAGGGGTTGATAGAATAAAAACTTCCTAAACTTCTCTAGATTTCTTTCACTATGAAATTACAGATTACACTGTGCCACTGTTACATGGGAGAGGGAGTGGAGTGTATTTTTATTATTCTGTAAATGGTCACCCAGTTCTCTTTGTAATATGTGAACCATGGTA
This sequence comes from Mesoclemmys tuberculata, assembly GCA_007922155.1. Taxonomy (NCBI): domain Eukaryota; kingdom Metazoa; phylum Chordata; order Testudines; family Chelidae; genus Mesoclemmys; species Mesoclemmys tuberculata. The sequence continues at coordinate 55,683,060 of ML675624.1, read as the reverse complement.
AATAAAGAAAACTAAGCACAGACTGAGATGGCACATGATGAACAACTTTTTGACCCTCTCTTAACCAGTCCAGGTACGACAGGAAGCTTAATCAATGACTGAACCGTCAGATAATGCAAAATGTAATTTGGAAGAGATAATGTAACGTTCTTGGAGTCCATTAAATAACAAATCAGTGAAAGAGAAAGGAGTAAAACTTTAATAAAACAAACTGGAAAGCTTCTGTGGTGAACTGCTCCACGCAACCATGTGGTGTTGCCAACCCCCGCCTCCAGGGCACATGTCCAAATTCCTATGTTCAGCATCTCTAAATTATAATCTTCTACAAACATATCTCTACATCTTCCCTTTTAAAGAAAACAAATTAACTGTGTGTGTACTTTATACAACTAGTAATACTTTATACAAATTAACTCTTAATTTGTTTGCTTTATATGTAAAACAGCTAATAACTATCCAATATCACATGCTTTAAATTCTCAGTCCATGCAGTACATTTCCATAAACTCAATGGGTCAGCTACCTAGAGAGGAGAGGTTACCAGCACATCACTTAAGTGAGTCTTTACCACTCACTTTCCTCAAATGTCCTTCTCGTCATGTTAGAAAGTCTTTATGAGTCTTTCAGGACATTTAATCTCCCATTCTGATCTTCTATGTATCAGCCTTTCATTAGAATCTGTGTTGTTCTCTTGTACTGTGACATTTCTGCTTTGTGCATTGACGATAAAGGATCAGTCAGAGGGGAAATGCTAGCATCCACATCTACTGTCAATGTTTTGGAGCTTTCTGGGATTACTCATAGATCCCTTTGATTATGTTGAAATGTGTCTCCTTTGTCTCTCTGGACTAAAAACCTTGGATGCAGCTGTTCTTTAATGGGTACCCTTTTGGCCCCAAGTATTAGAGGTGTGATGCCTCAGGCAAACTCTATCACCTGGGTTAAGAGATGGGAGATCATTGGTCCTTTGGTCAAAAAAATATTTCTGTTTCCACTTCTGATTTTCTTTCATCTTTTGTATGGTTGCATTGTTATGAGATTTCAGCAAGTTATCGTTAACTGGAAAATTAGATCTGATCCTTCTTACCATTAACAGCTGAGCTGGAGAAAAGCCATTCTCCTGAGGTGTACTTTATATAACCAGTAATACTTTATACAAATCATCCCTACTGTCAAAATTCTTTTTCATAAGATCTTTATGGTCCATATAGACCTTTCCACAAGTACATCTGATTGGGGGTAATTTGGACTTTATGGTTTCTAATGAAAATCCCAATCTATGGCAAATTGCCTAAAATCTGCACTGGGAAATTGTGGCCCATTATTGCTAAAGACTTCATTTGGGATTCCATGTCTGGAAAAGATTACCTTCACACTGGCTTTCATTGATTCATCATAGTAAATTCATGTCTGCAGTTCCAATAGTCGCTTATACTGGGACAGCAAATAATTATTTCTTCAGGCCACCCTTTAATTACCACCTCTTTAAGGATTTCCAATTATTCATCTTTCTCCATTTCCTCTCTTATTTGTTGTAGTTTCCTGTTAGCTATGGGAACATACTTTACAATCAGATCTACATATGCTTGCATCTCTGTCTCTAAAGTCTTCTCTAGTTTCGTAGGAGCCACTGCTCTGAAAAGTGCACGTGCTGTGAACATAAATTTACCAGATGTGTAAGTCACAATCAAATAATACTTCTGCAGCTTTATCATCATTCTTTGAATCTTTAAGGTACAATCATTTAGTGGTTTGCTAAATAATGCTATCAGGGTCTTGTAGTCTGTTTCATCCTCCACTGTCTGTTCATAGATATACCGGTTGAGTTTCTCACAAGGAAACAATATTCCTAAATCTCCTTCTCAATCTGTGCCTATCTGGTTTCTACCTCAATCAGTGATTTGGATACATATGCCACTGGCTGCCAAAAATCCTCATGCTTCAGTAAAATCACTGCAGCCAACCCAGACTGTGATGCTTCTGCTGAAATTTTAATAGGCCTTGATGGTGCATAGAACTCCAACCCTGGTTCTTGTATTAGTCGTTGTTTTAAACCTTTCCAGGATTCCCCCTGTTCAGTACTCCAACACCATTCATTTTTATTCTCTAGAAGTTTTCTCAAAGCCTCTACTTTGATAGATAGATTAGGTATGAATTTTCCAAGATAATTAACCATTCCCAGGAACCATTGGATATCTTTCTTGGGATGTGACATCATTTCAATGGCTGAAATCTTCGTCTTATCAGGTTTTACACCTTTTTTATAAATTCTGTGCCTGTTACAGTTAGTTCTGTAACCCCTAAAACACCCTTCTCCCTATTTAGTTGAGGTTTGCAGCTAGGACTTCCCAAAACCTATGATCATGCTCCTTTTTCACTGAGCCCCAGATGATGATGTCATCCATTGAGGTGTCAACGCCATTAATATGTTCATAGATCATATGCATCGCTTTGTGGTATATGTCTGGTGCTGAAGCTATGCCAAAGGGTAAGCGTAAGAATCTGTATCTTCCAAATGGGGTATTAAATATGTATAACTTTGAGCTTTCCTCAGTTAATTTTAGCTCCCAAAACTCTGAGGATGCATCCAATTTACTTAAATATTGAGCATTTGCAAATTGATCCATAATCTCTTCTCTGGTTGATAGTTTGAAATGATCTCTTTTACAGCCTTCTTGAGGTCTCTGGGATCTAAGCACATGTGTAATTGAACATTACTTTTCTCCACAATAACTAGGGAGCTCACCCATTTTGTTGGCTCCTCAATTTTTTGTATTACTTGCATTGCTTCCATCCTTAAAAGCTCAGCTTTGAGCTTATCATGGAGTGCAAATGGCACTTTTCCACAAGGATGGATAACTGGAAGGACCTGTTTATTTATCTGGATTCTATGTTCATCCAGCAAGCAACCCAACCCTTGAAACAGGTCATGATATTCTGGAAAGAGTACCTTACAGATTCCATATGGACCTTTAATGAGATCAACCATTTTACCAGATTGAGTTTCTCACCTCCCCTTCACTGGTATATTTTTTCCAGAATAACTGGTAACTTTTATTTTTGTTGGTTCCAATTTGGGTCTTATTTTCAGTCTCTCATAATCTCATTTAGATAGAATATTAACCTGAGCTCCTGTGTTCCGTTTCAGAGGAATAATTATTCAATTTACTGTCATAGGTAGTATCCATTCCCTCTTATCAAGCTTACTTGAACCCAGTACGTCTATGAAAAACTCCACAATCAGATGGTCTTTAACTGAATGCAGTTGATTTTTCTGCATTTTTGGAATCTGCAGAATTTTGCAAAATGGTTATTTTCCACACATTTATGACAGTTTCCCAAAGGCAACACAGTGTTTAGAGCCAAGCTGTGATCCACACCTTCCATGTGACTGTCTGTACCCAGTCTTCCCTCTATCAGTGATTTTCATAGTGAGTGGTTCCACTTTTTGATTTGACCTATTCTGGCTATATTCTGTTTTACTTAGTACATAGATAATTCTGGTGTATTCAGCTTTTTGGCTTGTGCATTCACAGTTTGTGCAGCTCTGCATTTTGGGAGAATTTTTTCTAAAGTTAAATCTCCATCATGGAGCAGCCTCGCTCTTGACACATTGTCTTTATGCCACAAATGATTCTGTCTCTGACCAAAAACTCTGTCAGCTCACCAAAGTCACAGGTTTTACTGAATTTCCTTAATTCTGTGACATATCGCTCTATGGTGTCATCAGTTTTTTGCATGAATGTAAAAATATCTCTCTCAGAAGTCTTATTCCTTTTTGGCATGCAATGTTCCTCAGATTTAGTCAGTCTTTTCTTTAACTTCATGATTTCACCTTCCTCAAACTTAAAGTTTTTATTAATATCCTATGCTTCTTCCCCAACAACATGCAAAAAGATAGATGATTTCACTTTATCATTTTTCTCCTCTGCCCCTATCGCTGCTAAATGCAATTAAAATCTCTGTTTGAATTTTTTCCAGTTCCCTGCAACATTGCCTGACAATTGCAGACTGGAAGGAGATAGCAACACATCCATGTTTGGCTTTTTTTTCTTTTAAGCTAGTCAAGCTACTATTTTGCTCACCAAATACATGCAAAAGCCTCTGTGCTGGTTCTCCATGTGCTTCTCTGGTGCTTCCCTTTGTCTCTGCTTTCAATTGCAAATACAGGAGTTAACATCAAAATCACTGCAGTTTCCTTCTCATTCAGCACCTCTGACACCATGTAATGATTTTGAGTTTAATTAAATAACAAACCAGTGAATAAGAAATGCCTCACTTCCGGAAGCTGGTTCCCGTTTGTGGCTCTTTAAGCTAACATAGATGTCTCCCTCAAGTCTGGATTTAAGACACCTATCTGTAAGAGAAGAGAGAGGCTTATTCCACATTATCGGATCAGCATCTCCCATGGGCTAGCTTACATGCCTTCCTACCTAATGTGTTGGCTTTTTTGGACTGCATTCTTTGAGGCCTATCTCTCCCCTCATGTGCTGTATAAGGAGCCTGAGTGCTTAATTTAGCTTTGAGGATCACAATGTTATTCCTGTGATTTTCTATGCCTCAGAAAGTTAGATGCTGTGAGACTCCATGTTGTAATGACTAAGTCCCTTTGTGGAACCCTCTCAAAGTAATTTTTCCAAGGCCACACAGGAAATATGTAGCAAAGAATTGAATCTGGATCTCCAGGTTAGCAATCTAACCATTGTACCATCTTTCCTCTCTGAAAGATGTTTATAAAATCCTCCTATTGGCTGCTTCTGATCAGACCCTAGGACAATGTAAGAGGAATCAGCTTCACCCCTCATTCAGTTGTAAGCAGTGAGAGCTGAAGTTTCCAAGCCTTCATGTGACATTGTCGTGTAGATCTTCCAAAAGTCCTTGGGTTCTCCAGCAAAGACAGAGAATGAAGACTGGATATTTTCCGTGTAAAAAAATAAGCAGAAACCCAGTTTTGAGGATGAATGGTGTATGGGGAAAAACTTAAAAGGCTCTTTTATACACCTCAGAACCCAGCAAACTACAATTTTTAAAAGAAATTGATTTTGCTTTCACCTTTAAGTACACATTTGTAGGAGTGCAGATGTTTATTCCAGTTCCCCATTCATTTCAGTAGGGAACAACTTTACAGTTTCATGTCTTAATGTCCTTTGTCAACTTAGTTTATTGCTAGAAGAGGGCCACAATGTCAATTTCTCAACAACTAGTCATTCATTTAGTTTAAGTTTTACTTGGCTAGAGAGTAAAAGACTAGAAGCTGAAGCTGGATCTACCATCTCTCATATGTCAATACATAGCTCAACCCTTATTTTTATTATTTCATATTCTTTTTCTATTCAGGTTTTCTTACCAAGGCCATCATCAGGCTATCAGTACACCTTGCTGGTCTCATCTTTGATTATGTTAAATAAAAATAGTGTGTTAGTAAAGCTAGCACATTAAATCAACATAATATATACTTAAACCATTCCATAACCTTTCAATGTTGTAAGCAACAGTTGCATCAATTGTTGGGAATGTTTTGCACTGAAAAACCTAAATTACAAATAGGAAGGGTTTAAGCAAGTATGTGAGACATGATTTCATATTTCTTGTTTGTTGGGAGTTTATAATGCTACCACTTCATGCATCAGTGCATGGGTAAGGATTGAAATACTATTATTCTAAAAGTACTCTCATGAAGTGTAGTTGGAATGTTATTTCATGTTTGTGTCTGCACAAACATTCAGAGTGATGTAAGTGGTCTCTTCATGCTCCATATCACAACCAAACAAAAGAGTTAATAAAATACCTAATGTCTTACTTCCTAAACATATATCTGCATCACAAAATCATTAATGGATTACGTTCCATACAGCTACAGAAAAAGGGCATTCAGTTAGGCAATACTGGATCCTGTATATAAGCAGGGAAAAAAGCAAATGCAGCTAGGAGCTGCAGTAAATTAGAGATTGCATGAGTATGCAGTAAATAGGTTAGATTAATTCAGTTGTGCTTCTAATTATCAACACAAAACATTTTTCTTCAATAATAAATACATTAATATCTTCATGAAAGCCATGGATTTGGCACTTTACTCTCAGATTGAGAAGATTAATCAGAGTTTGTTCTCTTCCTGGAGTTGCAGTTCCTCATCTTGAGTTCTGAATATCATGATTACAGTGAAAATCTGCTTTTGACTGCTTCTGAGTGGCTGCACATTACTGGAGGAATTGATCTCCGCTGACTCACCAGTGCCCACCTCAGCATTTTCTGCCTCCAGGGCAGGCTGCTGGTCTTCATCATAAATTAAAAACACAAGGAAGAATAATTAAAGAATGAACTGTAATTATGAGCAAGATCCAAAGGGAGCAAAATTAACACTAAGTGTAGGCCTTAGGTTTCCTCTTAGTGTATTTAGGATTAGCTATAAAGTCTTATTAAACTCAATTAAGTAGTTCATTAGAAGGATTTTTCCTGTTAGAGCAGGATAAGTGTCTTGACTTTTAGAACTATGCTGTTTGTCAAGTTTTTCCTTTCACTGCTAGTCTCTTGAACTGCGGTCTGTCTGTTTGAAGAGATTTCTTTTCCCCCTGAAGAAAACATTTTTTAAAAAAGTTTCCTGATTGCATGTTTAGAGCAATGAGTTTGTGTGTGTGTGTTTGTGTTCCCTGTTTTCTTTTTTCCATGGATGATAGTGCTGCCAAGTTATGCATACCTGGCCAACTGTGCTATTTGCAGGTTGATTCAGCACCTTGGCATTTATGTTGTTTTCCTCCTCTATTATCTCTTTTATTAAACCTGGTTAAAACACTTGCTATCACAATTTATAGTCGGTGTCAGATCAGAAAGCATTGGTTTCTTTGTAATATCTGATGAGTTAGTGCAGAAAAATATCTGAATGTAACCCTTTGTCCCATCCTAATCTTAGCAACTGTGTGACACTATAAAATTATGTTGAATGGAGGCAATGTGTGCGTACTGCACTAGAAATATAGGATTTGTCAGACATTAGTTGACTTTCGTGAGTGTATTGTGAAGGACTGCAGGAACTTCAGTACAGGTGAACCTTTGAGAAAAACACTCCTAAATATTTTAAGATCTGAAAGGAGTTGGGCACTCTGGCCTCACCCAGAAAAATGCTTATCCACATTCATAACTTTACTTATATGAACTCAGTGAGTTTTAAGCACATACTAAAGTGGTTTTCTGAGTAAGGATGGACTTCCAACTCACCTCGGTGCTTTGCTGAAACAGGGCCCAGGTGCTGAAAATCCTTCACAGCTGACTCTGAGGCCAAGTCTACGCTACACACTTACGTCAGTATAACTACATTGTTCAGTGGTATGAAACATCCACATCCCTGTGCGAGGTAGTTATACTGACCTCAACCTTCTGTGTAGACAGTGATATGTCAGTGGGAGAGCTTCTCCCACCAACATAGCCACCACCAAAGCAAATTTGTAGTGTAGACCTGTCCTGAGGATGTCTCTGTCTGTGCATTGGACAAATCCCTTTTGACTTCAATTACCCCTTGGGGACAAAAACTCAGAGCAGTCAAAATAGGTACAGACCTGGATTGGATTCACTGGTATCCTGAGGCCACTTTACTTTGGTGTTGCCTCATCCCTCCCACCATATGTCAAGAGAGCTAGCCTGCACCCTAGAAGAAGGATGCTGAACCCATTTAAAGCAGTGGAAGAATTCTGCAGGGAATCCACCCTAGATAAGTCTGTTCCATATTACTGGTCTGTGCTAACTGACAGTAAATCAAAATGCCTAATCTTACATAAGGGAACTTACAATAAAGCCCACAATACTTGTTTTAAGCACCCAAATGCTGGTTTGAATATTTATGAACTAGAGGAGGGATCCATGAAGGGACTTAGATGTTGCAATGCTGAACATCATGACACCTAAGGGATTGTCTACACATACAGCTCTGCAGCTGAGCCATAGTAACTCAGTGAAAACTCTACCTTTGATGATGGGACAGCTTCTTCCTTTAGCGTAAGCACTCCACCTTCTTGGGAGACAGTAGCTATGTCAATGGGAGTAACCCTCCCATTGACAGAGTGCTGTCTACTCCATAGATTAGGTTGGTATAAATGCATTGTTAAGGGATTTGGATTTTTCACACACGAGTGACATAGTTATACTGACATAAGTTCGTAGTGTACACCGGAGCTAAATGCAGGCTACATACAGATGCCTACCTACAAATGTGATCCCACCAATTGGCATCAGGCATCTTAGGTGCCTAAGATGCTTTTTTAAGGAATGAGTTAGGTTCCTGCCTCTCCCCACATAAAAGAGTCAGAGGAGGAGGTGCCCACTTTATCATTTTTAGCCCAACACTTAAAGCACTTGCCTACGATGTGGGAGACCCAGCTTCAAGTCCTGCCAGTCTGTAAGAGGGGAAGAAAGGATTTGAAGGGGGGTCTCCCACCTCACAGGGGAATGCTGGAACCACTAAGCTTTGGGATATTCAGATCCGGTGCTCCCTTAATCTCTCCTGTTGAAGTTGTTGTATTTAGATAAACAGTGAAAAAGTGGTTGAAGCAGAAGGAATGGACCTGAAGGCTCCCACCTCCCAGTGGGTGCCCTAACCATTGGATTACAGAATCATTCCCATTCTTTATCTCTCTGGACTAATGACTGTTTAAGTATCTACCCAAAGTTGAACAGTCACTGGACAAAAGGGTGAGAGAGAGCAAATGGGAATGGAAAGGACTCTGTTGTCCAGTGGTTAGGGCTCTCACCTGGGATTCCTACAGCCCATTTGAACCACCTCCTCCTGCAGCTGGATTTTGAATCTTACCCAATCCAATAGGAGGCCTCCGAGCACACCTATCATATAAGGCCATACATGTGCCTTAGGCAGAGAAATGTCTTTCTACCCCCAGTTCGTGGATTGCTCTGGCGCTGCGCAGAAACAGAACTGAAAGAACTTTTCCTCTTAAAAATTTAGGTGCCGAATGTATTTAGGTGCTGATAGGATTTGACAGAAGTTTGTGGATTGCAGTAGAGCCAAAACTAGCCTTAAGCACCTAAACCCCAGACTTAGGTGCCAAAAGTAGGTTTTGGAAGCCTATGGACCTTCAGAGATCACACCCTAGAAGCCTGAAAATAGATGTCCAAATTTGAAAACTGAACTTACAGTATGCCACTCCACTTGTTACCAGATGAAATCACAGAGAGAAATTCTTTGGTCTGTGTTATTAAGGCTTGGCAGATTTCCATTTTTATTTTGTATAATTTTATAGATAATATTGTTGTAACATTATTTCATTTTATAATTAAAGTGACCCAACTCCATTTTAAATTAATAGGACTATAAACTCATTGGACCAAAATGTAAAATGCTAACTGCTTTGTATCAACCCCCAGCGGCCACCTATTGTAACAAAATCTCTGTGAAACTTACCAGCCCTGGGAGGAGTCCGCAGGCGCTAAGTACTAAAGGCAATGTAATCAAAATGTAGCCTTTGGAAAACCCAGTAAACTTCATCTAAATAGTATCAATCTCTGAGAAACTTCCTTTGAACAGTATCCATTGATGTAGTGTAGCAAAATCTCTGTGACTCGAAACTCAGTAAACTGCATTTGAATAGTGTTTAGACATGTATTGCAACGGGTGATTCTTTGTCAGCAGCAAACAATAGCTGGACAATTAAGAAGAATAGAATCGGGTTTCTCTGTCAGTTTCGCTGTTTTGGGGTGCAGTCCCCAATTACCTCATCGCTCTTGGAAACTTCTAATTGGCTAAGTGGGCATATTGCTGTGTGGAAGAAAAATATAAAAGGTAGTCACAAACAGGAAGTAAACTGGAGATGTCCTGTACCTTTGGAAGAACAACAGAATAGTTCTACATGTAGGTGTGATCTACCTGCTGTCTCTCCCCAGCTTGCCACTCAAACCTAAGTATAGAGTGTGGGGCTGTGTAACCTGAGTGTGATAGTATTTGCCACTCAGATGTGTAACCTGAGTGTGACAGAATTTCCCACTCAGATGTAAACCCGGGAATTGTACTAGTAGAATTGGAGTGCTGCTTTGCTGCTAACAAATCTCACTGGTGCAGTGTAAGTATAATAGTATAAGTATAACCCTATAGTATAAGCTAGCTTTGTAAATATAATTGTATAGTTGTAATTGTAACTGTGTTTTTAAGTAGTTAAATTGTTGTATTAAATAAGAATCAATGGTGATTTTTAAATTGTAATCGATGATGTATAGATTGTTGCAAGTAAAACAGTTGTATGCAAAGCAATCTTTGTCACTCCTTATTTGAGGGATCCATATAAATCGAACCTGACAGCAAGCTGGTTCTTGTTGTCACCTCAAATATCACTATTTATTCTTAAGCACTTTAAAAATGTTTTTTAGAGTTAAATGTTCCCAGTTGTGGGAAATTATAGGAGGGTTAGATAATAATTATTTAATGACAGTATATGTTGAGATTCAAAAAGTTAGTTTCATAACAGTTACAAGACAAATTGTCAGTATCACATGATAACAGTAAATATCCTTAAATCAAACTCTAATAAGTTCTCAAGTAGCATTTTTCATACTTTGCCTACCTGTAAATTTTTATTACCCTCACTGGAAATAGTCTTTCATTGGTTTGTGTGTATGATGAAATCAACATTTACAAAAATCTACCAGTACAAATATGACCCTGCCAAGCCTACTTATTATTCAGGAGATCACACTAGATCATCTTAATGGCCCCTGCTGACCACAATATCTATGAATCCATGAACTTTCCCTTCTTAAATGCATTTTTATGATCACTCTTGTCCTTGCTGAAATAGTTAAATCTCCAGTCTGTTAGCATTTCCATTATACATTCAGTTTTACAAATTGTTTATACATTTATTTATTAAAAATTTGCTCAGAGCTGAAACAACTTTTTTTTGTTACGTTCATAAGTATGCAATTTCATGGTTTTCCGTAGCTGCCACTCTATTTTTCTCCTATGCTGTTGGAATTCTACACATTTAGGCCAAGATCCTGAGAGATGTTAAGCTTATTAGTTTTTAAATTCTGTAAGCACCTTTTTTAAGTTGTATGCAACACATTCCTTTTACTAAAAAAAAAAAAAATGTATGTTATTTTATAAATAAATAGACCACCCACCAACCACTAATGACACAGGCTACCTGTAGAGTTTAAAATAAATAGATATGAGATGCACAACTGCATTTCAAATGCCAAATGTGCTTGCGTCATTATTTCTTTCAATTCTATTATGTGTAATTATCCTCCAAATTTTTTTCAGTAATGTACACTAAGAATTTTGTCTTTTTCATTATCTTTTTGAATGATGAAGAGTTTATTTTCAGTAGATTTTTACTACATTAAAAGATCTTTTAGTATATTTAAGTTACACACATCGATTGAATAAGGGCAAGGATATTTCAAAAAGCCATTTCCTCAAATATACTCTGCTCCTCTATTGATTGAAATTCATTAAAGGCAGCCACCTCTATCAGAGTTCATTAGAAAACTCCATCATACCACACTTCATCAAAACATCACCAGACTAAAATACCATTATAATCCAAGAATCAAGAAAATAAGCAGGCTATCTATTTATGATCTTACTTTATGAACATTACATACCCTGCTGCTGATATGCTAAGCTGTGCCAATTTCAAACTCCATCTGGCTGGTCAGGAACTCTGATTTGTAACTTATATTTGGTCTAGATACTAATGTGATTTGTCCTCTAGAAATGTTTAGCGCATGAGCTAAAGAGCCTTACTATAGAAAACACTCAAATTTGTAAACATGCCCTTTAAGAAAAAGATCCTGAACACTTCTGTAAGCCAAAACATAGCTGCTCAACAGAAGGAGCAACGACACTGCAGCCACTGGGGAGAGGTGCTATTTCTGAGTTGGATGAGGCTAAGACCATGGCTCTCCAGATATTGACAGAATGGCCCTGGGGTCAATGCAAACTCCGTCTATTTAAAGGAATAGCAAGAGCTACTTTTCACTGTGATTTCTCCAGCGCCTGTGAGAGAAAACTATGTTAAAAAATAATGCCTGCAAGCACCAATTTATAAGCTCCACTATGTCTGAGCTTTAAAAGAGGTACCATTTAGCCCAGTCTTCTTTAAGAAAAAAATTAGTGGAGTAACACAGGCACATCCAAGGGGCAAAATGAGGAAGCCACCTATATGTACTATCCTACTGATGCCCTGTTAGAATCATAGAATATTAGAGTTGGAAGGGACCTCAGGAGGTCATCTAGAGGACTAATCTCAGCTAAATAATTCCAGTGAGGGTTTTGTCAAGCCGCATCTTAAAAACCTCTAAAGATAAAGATTCCACCACCTCCCTAGGTATTCAACTGTATTTAACTAGGTATTTAACTGTTCATTGCAGTTGCAGATAGTCCCACACCTAATTCTCTCTAACTGGGTTTGTCTTGGGATTGCACCTTCAGGAAACACTGTAGCATTAAAGGCGTGTATTAAATATATCTTTCACAGGATTTAGGAAAGACTTGTCTATAGAAGATACATCTGACTAATGAGAAGGAGACAATGAATAGCCTATCAAAGATAGCCTGAGTTCTAAGTGAGGGTGAATAGATTGTCAGTGTCACTAATACACCAGAGAAAGTTCAGTGTTGCAGCCAGTAATCTAACCTGCAAATAACCCTCTAACTCCTGGCTGAATTTAACTTTGGTAGATTTCCTAATTCTATAGGCACTTTAGAGGAGAAAAATCAAATAATCAAAGGGACAATAATCAACTATACCAATTCTGCCCTTCAGTGTGCAATACCAACAGAAGCAATGTATAATACCTACTACTTTTGTATATTTTGATCAGAGCAACAATACAAAAATTAGGTTTCTATCATTTATACTTCTTACAGTTGCAAAAATCACTGTAACATTTATGATTTTAGTGTCAACCTTGGTGCCAATCATATATTTTACATGTGACATGTGGTATTTTGAATGCCTCACTTGACAATTTAATCTAGCACTGTCTCCCTAACTATAATAAATGTGTGAGATTTCCTTTAAGCACTCTTTGCTTGGTACCTCATCGGGACTCTAGAAGATGCAGGAATATGTAACAGGGTGAAGCACAGACACTGGATAGGCTGATCTCCAGACTTTGCTTGCATGGCTCTTGACAATGCTTTGTCTAAACACATGAATAATATGCTACCAAGTATTTCCATGTAATTCAGTTGCATAAGATGTCTCTCAGTTGCTCTCCTGAAATGACATGTAGTGTCACTGGACTTTCTTAAAAGCTGCTGCCTTCCAACTGTGAAGTGGCTGCCTTTCAGTGTTGGATGAAGTGATTCCTAAAAAAGAATTTGTAATCCATTTTTACAGTTTATTGAATGGTTTGGTGTCTCTGGATGAAAGTTATACAGTATCAATTATTATTATATTGTTATTATTAATAACTTACCCTCCCTTTGATATGAGTACATTAATGGTAATGTCTACTCTAAAGTATTGAAGCTGACCTCAGGCTATATTTTACGACAGCAAGTGAAGGAGAGCTTAAAAATTATCCAAAAGCCAAGAACAACAATAAAAGAACAACAGGAGCGGAAAAAAATCTGTTGGCAAAAATTTGTTTAAAGTAACATACTTGACCTTTTAAAACTATTTTACAATATTATTTCAATCAAATTTAAACATAAACTGGAATCTTAATGTCTTTTTTTGTAATCAACTATTTGTGTACTGTCATCATTAATGAAGAAGGTTTTAATTGATCTATTTGGACTTATGGCTCTTCCATATTGTTATTATAATATTAAAAGGGTTTATTATAGATGAGACATAATTTCAACTAAAAAGATCTGCCCTTTCTCACTTTAAATTCTGGGTATAGGTTCAATCTAGATTGGGTTCTGGTTCCAAAGCTTTCCAACTCTAGTTCAAATACAACTGAAATCACACAAGAACTTGTGATATTTCAGCCCATGATGACAGAAAAATCAAAAGATTTTATGACCGTTTACTATTTTTTCCTAACTATGGACCAGAATATTGAAAGAACAGATCCAAACTGGAGGTGCAGATCAGTATGGCATGCACATTTTGATCCACCACAAAGTAAATAACTATAAAAGTAGTTGAGAAGAATAGACTTTTTTTGTTATAATCACAGGAATGTATGAACATTTGAAAAAACAACAATTAGGACTAGAACATATATTTCACACAGGTCACCCTGGTTTCCCTGGCAAATAAGAGTAATTTATTAAGGGCTTGTCTACACAATTTTTGTACTGCAATAAACAAGGGTTTAGAAATTGATGCAGTTAAAGCAGTACAACCCGCTAGTGTGGATGTTGTTATATCAGTGTCAATTGCAACTGCATCTGTATTTCCCTTCAGTGGTCCAGCAGGGGCAGCCATTCTTAGGATTCCAATTCCCCTGGACATCATCTCTCTTGCATGGAGACTCACATCTCTCTCCTTTTTGATCAGGGCCCCAGGCTGAATAGCTCCCTGCCTTCAGGCTGCCCAAACACGACTGCTTACTTTCTCTTCTGACACAGTTAACATTGTCACTAGTCACAGTTATATGTCACTGCATAGTTATTTCAAAGCAAACCTATTTTATTCTTAAGGTAAAAAATAGTACAGAGAAAGCATATTGTAAACAATAAAACAGTGTACTCTAATGCTAACAAGCCTACCAGAGATTAACATGGGCTCCAGCAAGAGCAGTCCTTCAATATCCCACCCAAGGCTGTAGTGTTCCTCACTCTCAAGTGGGGTGGGAGGCCACTCTGTGTTGCTGCGTGAGGCAGCAAATAAGTAGTCAACAATCTAGGGCCCATCCTCTAGCCCTCTGGGTACAGCAGAGCAGAGATCAGGCTTTCACCTAGGCCTCCTGGCTAGGCAGTCTGCAGACAAGCAATCTGTGAGCTCTGGCCTTGTAGTAGGGCACAGTTATCAAGCAGTCCTCCTGGCCTAGCACTGAGGTAGCTGCCAGCCCAGAGGTGGATTTGGAAGCAGAGGAGAAGGCAGGGGGACATGGTCCCCCTCTACTCCACCAATCCTAGCCCAGGGCCCTATCAGTGGCAGAGGGTGCTGCCACTGGGTCATCAGGGTCCCAACTGAAACCCACCAACTCATGCTCTTGACAACCAAACTGGATTAAAAGTTAGCTTCTCTAGGCTACTTACTACATATCCTTTCTAAAATATTTCATGGTCAATGTCCAACTCCCCAAGGTTGGTGGCTAGTAGCAGGCCCAGAATGCAGGTTCAAACTCTGGCAATGTAAGAGAAGGACATCTTTCTCCTCCAGTGAATGCAGCCCAACTGAGCAGGAGACCCTGCCTTTTATCCTTCCCCTTCCTGTCCTGCCCTTCTGCTTCTGGCAGGGTGGGTGCAGGTTTCCTGACTCCACCCACCAGGGGAGAATGTAGGTCCCTTGCTTTTAAGTCCAGAGGGGGGCCATTCTGCCTTGCCACAAAGGGGTTTGCCTGTGGTTTCAAGTTCATCCTAGCTTCAGCTCAGAACAAGTTCTCAGTCTTATGAGGCCTCAGTAAGTCAAATCCTTCCAGCCCTTTCCTATGGATTGGGCCCTCAATGGACAAGGTGTTCTGAGTATTTGCTGGATCAGGAAGAAGCCCCTGAGTCTTTTAAAAACCAGGCTATTTGTCCAAGAATCCTTTCTTAGTCTGTTAGTCCCTGAAACTAGTATATGCACTAGTATATCTCTCCAGGGCTGTGGGTCTGGTTCCAAGATAGCAGGCTGGTTCTTAAGCCCAGCAACAGCTTGCAAGGTTCTCAATGAACATGTCTTTGTATTCTCTGCTTCCCTGTGAGTGCCTCACTCCAAGCCTTGCTTTGTTTCTCCACTGCTCCAGCCTAGACCCTGCCTTGTACCCAGCTTGGTTCCAGTCCTATCCTAGCTTTGCTCCAGCTGTGGAACCAGCCTTGCTCCTGGCTTACGTGACTCCACTTAATTCAGTTCTGACATTCAGCTCTGATTTTTGGCTCTGACTGTCTTGTCCCTTGGCTCTAACATTCAGGCTCTGCTTCAGTTTTGACCTTTGGCTCCCATCTCCAGCCCTGACTTTGCTTTGACCTTGTGACCTGGCATTTGGACTCCAACCGCTAGGACTGGCTCCTGCTCTGACCACTAGGCATGACCACCTACAACATTAGATTCTCCTGGGTTCCAGGAATGTAATTATGGCCAGCTTTTATGAAAGACATTCAAATGGGATGTACCCTGTACGCGAGCATATGGGCATGGTGCAATCAAGCCCTGAAGTAGAAACAAAATGTTAAGCTACTTGACTTAAGCATTTGTTGCACCATGTTTGTTTCTGAAACCCACTGGCACTCACAATATAGCTACCATTAGTGTAGCTAGAAAATTTTCTAAGGCAAATGTGGCACTAACATTCTTAGCAGGACCAGGAAGGCACCTCTTGACAAAGGAATTGCCAGTCACTCTCTACAATCTCCACATTGAGAGTGTTTCAAGTAGCTTCAACTACAGTTAGTTTTCACCATCCAACCCAGTGTCTTACTTGCATGCAGAAACAAGATAGGAAAGTAAGAAAAAGATAGAAACTACATGAAAAAGGCATGAGATAATAGCCATACGGCTTTATACACATGGTGACAGATGCAGTATAAGAACCAGAATAGAACAGAATTGATTAGAATATGAAATCTCGATGGACTTGAACCTCAAAGGTATATAGACTCCTAATTTCCATTTTAATCAATTGGATTTATGTGCCTTAAATATTTTGAAGGATCTGGTCCCATATGTTTTTCATTGACCAGGCTTTGCATACTAATAGCTAGTAATAGCTAGACTCACCCACATGCCACAGATGCAGGAAAGAAACAACTAGGATCCCCCAGACAGAAACAGAAGGCTTCAAGCAACTAAGGACTTGACCAAGTGCCCACTAAGTCAATGGATAGGTAGCCTTAAACTACAGAAGGCCATCAAAAGCTTCTGGATGGTGAAATGGAAAACTTTCATGTACAGTTTCAAGAGATAGTATATTACTTTATTTTCAGTATAGAATCTGAACATCAATTGCAGTGAAAGCTTCCCACATGCCTTTGTCCAAGATATCTCAAAAACAGTCATTTTAAAATAGAACAATAGGACATGTATCATTAAAAGAGTGGTTTTACATACTGATGGATTTGCTTTGAAACGTTTATTGATTAAAATGATAAAATATTGCCATTCCTTTGCTTTATGCTCAGTTCAGATGTGATTTAATGTGAATAAACTCATAAAATGGACAAACATATACTTTTCCAGAGATAAGGTACAAAAAGAAGGAATTTGCTCTTTTAGGTCTTTATTATCCTTAATTGTATTGTGATGGACTTTTTCCTTAAATTACCTGGTGATCAATTTATGCCTGTGATCCACCACCTCCCATCCAACATCACAGAAAAAGAAGGTGGTTAACAAATAACAAAGAAGCCTGTTTCAACTCATTAATAGTTTTGTTCTATGTACATTTTTCCAAAAAAACACTTACGAGCTCACTGTTGGCGTTTATTTTGTGTCCTTTTATATAAGCTCCTGAAGCCACGAGATGCAATTCAGAATATCTGTAAATCCTTGGAAGTGTAAGGATATTTTTCAAATATACTGCCCTTCAGTTGCAAGACCTATAAAGGTTCACTTCATAGTTTGTATTTGGCTCCACTAAAGTCAATGATAAAACTCTCACTGAATTCTGCAGGGTCAAAATTTCACCCCAAGAACCACTGTCCAGCCACAGACCTTGTTAATTAAATGATAGAACTGCACATCCTTTATTAAAATTATATCAAACAGCACTTTATTACTAATGATTTGATGTCAACAAACAGTAAATTGCAAAACCAAACTCATTATTTTTCTATCTCCTTATTTTATGGTTTGCAAATATCAAAGCGTTTAAGATATTTCTTCTACTCTTAGGAGAAATTCATGTGGTTTACATTCTTTAGCCTTGATTACAGTTGCAGCTCTGCATCTCTCACTTTAAACATTTATATGTGTTAGCTGTAAATTGTAGCATGTGGAATTTCTTCAAGAAGCGTGAAATCAAGTTCCAGTTTTGCAAGCTAACATTTTCCCCCTGGAGCGGCAAATGCAATGTAGAGGATGCATGGTCAGCACACCAATAAAAGCCTGCAATTTTTACAAGCAAGAGTGTTAAGACATACAGAAAAACACCATATTAAAAAACATGATAGTTCAAGGCTAGCGCTGAAATCTGCATATTATTTATTTAAAGCAAAAAATTTTAGTCATAGATCCTTCAGGGTGTTATGTACATGTTTCAGAATGCAGGAGTCATCTCTCTTTGAACTAGCATTTGTTTTCCTACAAATTGTTGGAGATGTCAGAGAACTGGCTATATACCTCAGAAATCACAGTTGGAGCATAGCCTGAGGTTTGCAGGGTACTGATGCTGATGGTCTCAGTGTAATCTTTCTTGGCTAGTAGTATATATCCCCAAACTTGCATATAAACTTGACATTTTTTTTTCCTAACTAGCCTTCTTGCTAAGGTGAAGCATTAGTTAGAAACCTGGATATTTCTTTCACATGCCAGGCTATAATGGTCAGGAATGCCCTATCAAGGTTAAATTTGTATTGTACAGGTCTCAGCTTATGCTTTATCTATAATTTGAATTTTGTACCCAGAATTGATCTCTTGCTTGAGCTGGTTGAATATGCCAAACATTGTAAACAATAATTTGTGCAAATTAAATTATTGAATGCACTTTGGCAGTATTCATGTCCCTTTTGGGTTTGCTTCCTGTGAATATGTAATATTAAGTGTTATAATAGAGCCTACCTGATTGTGACAGAGTGCAGGGAGTTAACAGGTGATCCTGCACTTTGATCATTCTGCAACCAATTAGTTCCCCAGAAAAGGCTGATTAGGGTAATTTAAGTTAATTACCTATTCATGTGGTGTTGGTGCTGGAGAGTGAGCTAAAGGAACAATTAGCCCATCAGCTCAAGACTGATAAGAAGGTCACAGGAAGGAAATGAAGAGGGGGAAGGAACTAATTGAATGCAACTTTAGATTTCAGGGAGGAGATAACTCTGCTTCTCTCAGGCACTGGGGAGGGCCATATAAGGGGTACTATAAATAGGATTGCAGCATTGGGCTGTAATGGTGCTTGTGGAAGGAACATACATAAATAGCAGTGTAGCGATAAAAGTAGTGGAGTCTGAGTAGGTTTCTGTGGTGCAAGAGGGCAGGGACAGCTACAGGGTCCAGCTTGGGATCTCGGCCCCCAAAATACCAAACACTACCAACCCCTAGTAAGAGAATGTCTCTGAGCCTTAGGATTTACAATCTAAATAAGCAAGACAAAGGAAACCTTATTATCCTCATTTTACAAAGTATTTAAGTGAATTGTCCAAGACTACTCAGGAAGTCTATAGCAGTTCCAGGAATTAAACCCACATCTCTTGAGTCCATCTTCTTAACCACAACATCATGCTTCCTCGCTGTTGACCAAGTTTGTAACAGTTACCTACAAGTTCACTGACAGGACTAGTCAAAGAAAGAACAAATGTCAACTAAAGATTAATCATTCACAGAGGCTGAAATTCACCTCCCAGCAAAGGGGCAGCACAAGGCACAATCAATAGCAAATCATGCACATGTGCCTGGAATTGTGTGTGTTGAGGGCTAAAAGATATGATTTCCTCTGTTTGTGTACACATACTCATTGTGGCTGACTTTTGAGCTACCATGAGTTTAAATTGCACTGTAGCACTGGTAGAGGTAGGGCCGTGTGGAGTACAACCAGCTTGAAAATGGCAGGTATGTATTTGACACAGCTCAGCTGTGCATCTGCTGCCTATGCTACTGTGACTACACAGCTATTTATACTTGCGCTAGCTCAATAAGATCTAGCAAGAGTATGTGTACATGAGCAGGGAAATCACACCTCTAACTCATACTGTAGACATAGCATAAAATGTAAATATGTCAAGCCCTGTCACCAAGAAGTAGCTTGCTTCCTTTGACTTGTGGTTTCTATCTTGCTTTCAGCACATTGTCTGTTTCTGTGCCTTCCCACTCCTCCATTCACTGTCCCTCTATAGTCCAACACCTATCTTTTTTTATTAGATCTGGACCCTGATTTTTGTAGTATGTGAAACATGTAAAGGGGTAATAAATGGGGTGGAAATGTCTCCCAAGAAATATTTCCAGTATAAGCATTCTAACAAATGCAGAGCTGCTGGGGTGTCTCTACACCATTGCTCTTCCCAGCCTATAGCACAGGAAAGATTTGGTGGGTAGGCTAGAAACAGGCTGGAGAAGTGGGGGCAAAATACTAACTATGACAAACCCATAGTAAGATAAAGTCCTTGAGCCTTAGAATTTACAGTGTGTTCAGAAGGATGCTGCAGTTCCAGTATTCTCTGCTCCCCATGGTTTGTAAGATGGCTCTGAGCCTGCACTAATTGATTTCAGGTGCCATATAGGCTCCTGGCAGGGCCTAGGATATAAAGAACAAATAGGAGGCTTTGCTGGAAGAAGTACAGTGGATGCAAGATTGCAAAGAGACCGAGCCATGGTCCTACTTTTTTCCCCCCAAGTCCTTGCCTCCTGAATTCCAGGCTTACATCCCTGTTTCAAGCTCCCTTCATTCCTCCTTAACCTCTTCTGAAAACATCAACCTTGCCCCTAGTTGGTGAGGCATCCATACTTTTTTCAAGTTTTTGTTCACCACCTTTACTCATGCTACAAATATTTCTGATGCCACCACTGTTCGTTACTAAGTATGCTCTTGAGGCCTTTTACTCATCAACTCTTTTCTCATATCCCCCTCTGTCATAAACTGTTACTCGTAAATGAAGTCAGTCATAGTGTATCTCACAACTAGCCTTAAAGGAACAGCTCCAAAAAGATGACAAGCTTAAAAAGTTTCAAAAGAGGATAGTAACATTCAGACTAGCATAGCTAAGGGGTGGAGTTAACCTGAATTTACACTGAGAATATAAGAAAAGATGACCACTGGTATCACAAAACTGGGTTTATTAACTCAAATGGAATCAGGGGCACTTAAAGGCATATTTATATCATTGTGTGTCATTTTCAGGCAGATTATTTTAACAACAATCTAAACATTTTATTACGCCTTTCACAATAGATAACTTCTGAAATGTAAAGGTGAATGGATTCATCCTGACAAATTTGGGCAGGTATTAGCCACCTCCTCAAATCAGTGGCAGGTGGCTTTGTGTCACCCCCACAAGTAATGCCCACAAAGTTCAATTTTCAGAAGTCTTAAAATAGTAAATGATTGATAGTACTTTGCAATTTCTTCTTATATGACTCCTCCATTACTGGAGGCTTGGAATCATTCTGTATGATCTTCTGCTAATCTCTTGTGGATTTACAGTGTTTTTTATTTACCCAGGATACCACATCATCCATTCAAGATTGTCTTATTTTACCTCATGGTCTACTGCCATCAACTTTCTCTTCAAGTGTACATAAAATATATAACCAGCTTAACCTCTTGAAGTTACCTGCAAATCAAATCTTTCTTTCCGTAAGATCTCTGAATGCTAAATTCCAATCAAATTTAATGCTTTTTCATTGATTAAGTAGTCTATCCATGATATTTTCAGACTTCTATAACACTGTCATTCACTTTTTTATTATCAATTGTTTGAATATCCAAGTTTCACAGCCATAATTTAACAGAATCAAAATTTAGTCTTCAAATGTATGTCTCTTCTCATCTGGGTGTGTATTTTTTCATAATGTCTCTTTCACCCATGTTATTCTGGTGTTAATTTCAGTATCCACTCTTCCATCTGCTGTAATGATGCTTCATAACTAGCAAGAATTTCTCACGTGATGTGTGACTCCGCATTTGGCCCTTACATCTTACTTTTTATTTGTAGGTTTCAAAGCATCTTTGAAAGATGGGTAATTATCTTCACCCTCGTTTTAAAGATGTGGGAACTGAGGTACAGACAATATATATACACATGACTTGCACAAACATAAAGAAGCAAAGTTGGGAATAGAAGCTTGGCGTCCCAGTCCTGTGTCCAGTCTACTAAACAACAACTATTATTACTAACATTTTTATTATAGTAACACATAGAAGACTCAATCTCGTCAGGTCCTGGGGTGTTAGGTATTGTATAAACATACAGAACAGAATGACTGTCTCTTTCCCAAAGAGTTTGCTATCTGAAAGCAACATTAGAGATGACAAATAAATCCCACAAACAAGATTCTGGCCTGTAACTTCTGTAAGTATTTCAGTGCAGGACTAGCTTAACTAACTGATTTGTAACTTTTAAATGCATTAAGAACACACAGGGCCAGATTATGATCCCCTTTCATAGAATAATATAAGATTAGAGTTGGAAGGGACCTCAAGAGGTTATACCGTACAACCCCCTGCTCAAAGCAGGACCAACCCCAACTAAATCATCCCAGCCAGGGCTTTGTCAAGCTGCACTCTAAAAACATCTAAGAATGGAGATTCCACCACCTCCCGAGGTAAACCATTCCAGTGCTTCACCACCTTCCTAGTAAAAAAGTTTTTCCTGATATCCAACCTAGATCTCACCCACTGCAACTTGAGACCATTGCTCCTTCTTCTATGCCACGATTGAGAACAGCCTAGCTCCATCCTCCCTGGAACCCCCTTTCAGGTAGTTAAAGGCTGCAATAAAATCCTCCCTTATTCTTCTCTTCTGCAGCCTAAACAAGGTTAGTCCCCTCAGCCTCTCCTCATAAGTCATGTGTGTCAGCCCCCTAATCATTGTTGTTGCCCTCCTCTGGATTGTCTCCATTTTGTCCACATCTTTTCTGTAGTGGGGGGCCCAAAATTGGATGCAATACTCAAATGTGGCCTTACTTGTGCCAAATAGAGGGGAATAATCATTTCCTTTGATCTCCTGGCAATGCTCCTACTAATGCAGCCCAATATGCTATTAGCCTTTTTGGCAATAAGAGTACACTGTTGACTCATATACAGCTTCTTTTCCACTGTAACCCCTGGGTTCTTTTCTGCAGAACTGCAGCCTAAAAAATCGGTCCCCAGTCTCTAGCAGTGTGGGATTTTTCCATCCTAAGTGCAGGACTCTGAACTTCTTGTTGACTCTCATCATATTTTTTTCGGGCCCAATCCCCTGATTTGTTTAGGTCACTCTCTATCCTATCCCTAACCTCCAGCATATCTACCTTTCCCCCCAGTTTAGTTTTATCTGCAAACTTGCTGAGGGTGTAATCCACTCCATCCTCCAGATCATTAATGAAGATGTTGAACAAACCGGCCACACCACCAGTCCCTGGGACACTCCGCTTGTTACTAGCTGCCAACTTGACAGTGAGCCATTGATCACTATCCATTGAGCCTGATGATCTAGCCAGCTTTTTATCCATCTTATAGTCAATTCATCCAACCTATACTTCTTTAACTTGCTGATAAGAAAAGCGTGGAAGACCACATCAAAAGCTTTGCTGAAGTCAAGATATATCACATTCACAGCTTTCCCCACCTCCACAAAGCCAGTCGTCTTATCATAGAAGGCAATCAGGTTGGTTAGGCATGACTTGCCCTTGGTGAATCCATGCTGACTGTTTCTGATCATCTTCCTCTTTTTCCAAGGGCCTCAAAATGGATTCCTTTAGGACCTGCTCCATGATTTTTCTTGTGACTGAGGTGATTTTTCCAGAGACTGAGGTCCTTGTTGAACTTCATCAAATTTCTTTTGGCTCAGTCCTCCAATTTGTCTGGGTCACTCTATATCCTATCCCTTCCCTCCAGGGTATTTACAACTCCCACCTGCTTAGTGTTAGTTGCAAACTTTTTCAGCGTGCAATCCATCCCATCTTCCAGATCATTAATGAAGATATTGAAGAAAACTCACCCAGGACCACCACCTGGGGCACTCTGCATGTTACCGACTCCCAACTAGACATTGAGCCATTGATAATTACCCATTGAGCCCAATGATCTCACCAGATTTCTATCCACCATTCATCCATTCATCTAATCCATATTTGTTTAACTTGCTGGCAAGAATAATGTGGGAGACTGTATCAAAAGCTTTGCTAAAGTCAAGATATAGCACATCCATTGCTTTCCTCGCAATACTGAGCAGAAGTCAACGGACTGCTCATGGGAGTAAATGTTTACCAGAGTAAGCAATGGGCTCATAATCTGACCTCAGGTAATGGCAGCATCATATCTATAAATCATTCATAGAACAGTGATCAGACTATATGATTTTGAACTTTTCCATGATTTGCAGAGGAATCATAACTCTACGCCTTCTAAAAAGAAGAAAAATCATCAATAAATAATCATGAATAATAAGAAGAGATCTTTGTCTGCCAATTGAGTGTCAGAAGAAAGAAATAAGGCATAAAGAAGAATTATGTGACACTTAAAGGGGATGGATATTTGTTATGAATTAAAATACAGCTAATGACTTTTATATATTATGTTTTCAAGGGGCTGCATGAGTTTACAATATTGTATCTGCAGCAGTACGTATATTTGAAGTTCAGTTTTAACTGTTCTCATTAGTATAATTATTATTGTGAGCCTAATCCTTCTCCCTGTGAAATCAAAGGGAGTTGGATCAGACCCTATACCTTGTAATTAAGGAACAATGTTAAAATGCAACAAAAAGGGTTGTTGAGTCTTATTTTTACACTAGTTCAAGCAACTGGGCCTCCTGGTTATAGATGTTGGATTACATCATGAAGAATGTGTCTGAAGATCTCAGTTGCAATTCCATGCACAAATATTTATTTTCCTAAAAGTCATTGAGCCCCCACTGCAATTTTAAATCAAAGATTTACTACGGGAAATTGACAGATTTAGGAAAGCCATACCTGCTTTGATCTTTTAAGTGCCTGATTCTACCTGGTTATTAGCCTCTCTGATTCCCTGTATCCTCATGTTTCCTGTATCATGGCAAAATATACATGCTCCAATATCTGACCCTTATTCATATGCTATTCTTGTAATCAGACTCAGTAAAGTGTCCTGCTAAGTTCTGGACACTGAATGGGAGTTGAGGGTGCTCCAGATATTACAGAGTTATGGCTTCTCAGGCTTTCCATGGGCACTAAGGGTTCTATCCAGCAGGATTTGAAGTGTCCCTTGTGATATGTCAAATCAGGACTAATTGCATGAAAAAAGAGCTATCTAAATGAGTTTAGGGTGTAGGAACAGGCCTATGATCATTCTCCAAAAATGATATCATATTTCTTTAAAATAAAACATAATGTTAACAAAAATTGATACAAACCATGTTTTGGAGATGCTGCAAGGCATAAATACAAGTATGCTGTGTATGTCCTAGGAGTTGGCAACAGCAGGCAGGATTCATTATCATATTCAGGGACTTTAAAATAACGATAATAATAAGAAAAAATTATTATGACTGAAGTGAATTTAGAGCTGTTGAAAGATAACACATTGACTTACATGAGGTCCTGTATTTATCTAAAGAACAGGTAAATCATAGGCAATAGTCAGTGTTGGATTCATAGAATATTAGAGTTAGGAAGGGACCTCAGGAGGTCATCTAGTCCAACGCCCTGGTCAAAGCAGGGCTAACCTCAGATAAATCATCTCAGTGAGGGTTTTGTCAAGCCACAGCTCAAAAATCTCTAAAGATGGAGATTCTACCACCTCCCTAGGTAACCCATTCCAGTGCTTCACCACCCTCCTACTGAAAAACTCTTTCCTAATGTCCAACTTAGACCTCCCCAGCTGCAACTTGAGACCATTGCTTCTTGTTCTGTCATCTACTACCATTGAGAACAGCCTAGCTCCATCCTCCTTTGAACCCCCTTTCAGGTAGTTAAAGGCTACTAGCAAATCCCCCCTCATTCTTCTCTTCTGCAGATCAAATTAGCCTGGTTCCCTCAACCTCTCCTCATAAGTCTTGTGCTCCAACCCCCTAATCATTTTTGTTTCCCTCCTCTGGACTCTCTCCAACTTGTCCACATCCTTTTTGTAGGGAGGGGCCCAAAACTGGACACAGTACTCCAAATGCGGCCTCAACAATGCCGAATACAGGGGAACCTGCCCGCCAGCTCCCTGAGGGAGTCAAGGTCTGCTTTTCTGAAGTCCATGGTTTGTAGCCTGCTATTCTCTTTTCTTCTTTTTGTCAGGATCCTGAACTCGACCATCTCATGGTCACTGCTGCCTAGGTTGCCACTCACGTCTACTTTCCCTACCAAATCTTCCCTGTTTGTGAGCAGCAGGTCAAGAGGAACATGACCCCTCGTTGGTTGCTCCAACACTTGAACCAGGAAGTTGTCCGCAACCCTCTCCAAAAACTTCCTGGATTGTTTGTGCTCTGCTGTATTGCTCTTCCAGCAGATTTCAGGGAGATTGAAGTCCCCCATGAGAATCAGGTCCTGTGATCTGGAAACTTTCCCTATCTGACTGAAGAAAGTCTCATCTACCTCATGCTCCTGGTCTGGTGGTTTAGAACAGACACCTATCACAACATCACTTTTATTGTTCTTACTTCGAAGCTTAACCCAGAGACTCTCAACTGGCTTTTCTCCAGTTTCATACTGGAGCTCAGAGCCATCATAGTGCTCTCTTACATACAGTGCAACTCCTCCACCCTTTTGCCCTTGCCTGTCCTTCCCAACAGTTTATATTCATCCATGACAGTGCTCCAGTCATGTGAGTTACCCCACCAAGTCTCTGTTATTCCAATCATATGATAATTTCTTAACTGTGCCAGGACTTCTTCTTGCTTGTTTCCCAGGCTTCTTGCTTTTGTATATAGGCACTTGAGATAACTAGCCGATTGCCCTACTTTCTAATTACAAATCAGGAGGTCTCCCTTGTTGCACCCTCCTCCTGCTTCCTCATGGTGTCCCACTTCTCCACTTACCTTCGGGCTTAGGTCTCCATCTCCCATTGAACTAAGTTTAATACCCTACTCAGTAGGTTAGCAAGGATTAACGTAATATAGGGACATAGGCACATAATGATATGGGCCCCATCTCTGGCCTACCCCCAGTCTGTGGCCTGGTTCCCCACTTGTAGTAGCAATGGCAACAGGATCACTCACCCCTCCCTGGAAGGCAGGAAGGCAGCATGGGGCCCTCTTCTCCTAACCCCCCCATACCTCTCCCCCGAGGAGTGGCAGGTGCGTCCCTCTCATTTTAGGAATTACAGATGTACCTTCTGTGCCCTGGAGAGTCAAAGATAGCAGCTATGTGGGGAGGAGGAGATGGCAGTACTTAGCTCAGAACTGGGTGGGTTGTATCTGCTTGGGTCGATGCACTGGAGCTCCTGCACTCTTCTCACAGTGTCTCCTTCTGGGATAGTGTGGGTCTTGGAATTAACATCTATAGAGATGAATGGGTCAGGTCACCCCTTTCTGAGCTATATCTTAGGCTGGCTACAAACTCAGGTAGATGTCTCTGTATCCTTTACTCTTGAGTTACATTTTCAAGCTTCTTCTCATGAGCATGAGGACAATAAACTTTATTTTTGTTGAATAAAAGCTGAGATTCTGAAGATATCCTATGACCAAAAAGAGTGGGCTCCCCAGGCATAGATTAATAGTGCCCAAATTTGAATCTTAATTCAGCCCTGATGGTAGCGGTGAAAGCTTTTCTTTGTTATACACTGCTGATACTCCTCACTCAAACCTGGAGAACCGAGGAATGAGAAGAATTTAGTCTCTGTGAACATTTTGTTGTTGGAAAAACAGAATAAGCAAAATTCAGATAAATTGTCTGTGTAAACTTCCAGATATGAAGTTGCTGGATACTCTTCTTTCTTGTGAGAATTTTATATTAGTCAAGTGAAATATATAACAGCTGACACATTTTTTTCTCTAATCTCTGGCCAAATACTGATTTGATTTCTCTGCTGTTCTAAAATATTTGAAATGTCTTTCTCCTTCAAGTTGTTTGATTTCTTGTTTCCAAATCATTATCTAAATGTTATGCCTAATCTAGGACTCCTCAAATGTCATATGACAGCTTCTTTGCTATTGTTGCATTGTAAACAATTGCATTTTACTGGCATTATTTCTAAATTAATAGACTCAAAACCAAGAGAGTTAAATCAACAAACAATCAGTAAAATAAGTAGAACTCATGTAGAAGAATTTCTGGATTTAGCCGCTAATGATCCCATTTATAAAAGAGTGAATGATAATTTTTATGCTAAATTTTATTAATCTGTTTTCAAAAAAGCATCTTGTACCATAACAGAATACTGTGCCGTCACTTTCCAACTAATTTACACCTAGTTATATATTGAGCATAATATATTTCTCCTTGGAACAAAGCCCATTAAAAATATACCCTTATTAAAGCGCATTCTGTCACTTCCTTATACTTGAGTGTTCTGCTTTGCACTGTTCAGAATTTCACTTTTTGTCTTTCATCAACATTTTAGCAATAGTAGTTAATTGTTTACAATTTTCTCCTGAAAAATTGTGATTAAGTAATTTTATCTGTAGCTCTCTCCAAAGAGAACAACATACAATTAATTGTATTCTGTGATGGATAAATCCATTTTATTTTCCTCTAAGTCCCATCAGACTCAGAAGATGAGATTAAAATGGGGCTGAACTATACTTTATGAGCCATGTGGAGGCAGGAAGGGGAAGAGAAAGGAATCTGTATGCCTCAGAGGACTCTTCCCTAAGCCCAAAGAACTCTCCAATGTGAAAACTGAGACAAAGTGGTGATTATTATTTCGTCCAAATTTGTGTATTTCATGTGCTATCTAAGTAAATAATAACTTGGTTTAGACTCTGCATAAGGTTCTATTCATATGTTTGTGTGCTTCACTATCATGTGGCCCTGAGGAATGCAACTGTAAACCTAGAGAGCCCCATAGCTGGAGTTCTAGATGAACTAAAATGAAGGGTCCAAACTAGTCCCAGGAGCTGAGAAGTTGGAACATGGGGTCTCAGCTCTCAGAAGGGAGTGCTAGACAGAGAAGCTGTCTGGGGTGTTCCAAGAGATCCCAGAGTGATAAATAGTGCCTGACCTCTCTCAGGCTCAGGGAGCTAAAAGAGCGTACTGGCCCAGTGAGGTGGTCAAACAAAATAGCCTGCTAAGTGTCCATACAGGAGGATTTCTACAAGAGCAGTGTGTTTGTGTGTGATATTTTAGAATTACAAATCCGTTTCCCTTCATATATTTAATATGGTTGTGGTGTTTCTCAAAAAAAAAAAAAAGAAAGAAAAAGAAAAGGACAATATTTAAAGCTACTCTTCAATTTCATTGTGAAGAGTAAAGTAAATAATTGGAATATTGTGTATTATTATAGGGCACGTCTCTTATGTTTTTAACAATGTTTTTCAACTCTACAGTGCTTGTTTATTTCCATTCATGGAAAGAAAGTGACAAATTATTATTAGTGCTTTATTTAAAACACTGTTGAGTTCAACAGACCTAAACATATGCACAGCAGATCTTTGAACTCATATACATTTTTATATCAGTCACTTTCACTGAGCTTCAAGCATTACGTTAAAGAATTTTCTGCCAATTTGCATTAAAATAAATCTTATTTTACTTTTCTCACTGCTGCTGCTCTGGCTGTTTTCTATTTTTTTTTAAATTAAACTGACAATAAGAGAAGCAGGAAATGATTCTACAATATATTTATATTAATGAAATTAGGAGAAAAATTCCAACTGGGCCTCATCCAAAGCTTATTGAAGTTAATGAAAGGGATCCCATTGTGCTCAATGGGTTTTGGAACAAGCTGACAACAGCTTTTGTAGGGGAGAGAGTAAAGGATGGAGGAACTGGAGAAGGAAATGGGAAGGCCCCCTGGTTTTAGTGGACTCTAGTTAAGATTACCATTTGGGTTTCTTTTTTGAGATAATGACAACATACATCTAATCTATCTATTTGTTCATAGATTATAAAACCAGAAGGGACTACTGTTATCATCTAGTCTAACCTCCTGAATAATGCAGGGCATAGGACTTCTCTGAATTAATTCCTGCTTGAACTAGAGCATATCTTTAAAAAAAAATCCAACCAATATTTAAAATTTTATAGTGAAAATTTTAATAAGTTGTTCCAGTGGTTAATTACCCTTGCTGATAAAAAATATTTCCATTCAGAATTTGTCTAGTTTCAACTTGCACCCATTGGACCTTATTATACTTTTGCCTTCTAGATAAAGACCATTGTATTATTAAATTTCTATTTTCCAAGTAGGTACTTCTAGACTATGATCAAGTCATTCCTCAACCTTCTCTAAACAGATATAGTGATCAACTGAAGGAATTCAAAGCATGTTTTTCAATTGTTTAAACCTTCTTGTGTCTCTTATGTGAACGCTCTTTAATTTTTCAACATCCTTCTTGAATTTTGGATTTTGTAGTCCCAAAGCAATTTGACTTGCCTGACCAGTGTCCTACAGGCTTAGCATACCTTCAGTTGCTTCCTTGGCTCCTATAACATGACATCTTCCAAATGGCAGAGATGAATAGGACTACTGAGTAACCTTGCAGATGTCTCGATTTCTGCATACCATAGCACATAACAAGATGAAATAAATAATATATATGCTTGCAGCTGCACATAGATAATGGTGAGGGGAATAACAAGTTATTCTTGAATGTCTGGGGGGTACACGTTTTCACTCCTATCACCCAGATGTTGTTTTGATTACCCCAATTATCATGGTGAGAATGGAATGTAGTTAAGGATGAAAACCCAATGAAGGATATATGATAATGAGTAGAGAGGTAATTAGGTAAAAGTTGTTTATAGAAGGGTATAAGAAGTTACCACTTGGACAAAGGGGAGTGCTCCATCAATGCCTGATTCTGTGGGAGGTACTGCCGGTCAGACAAGAGGATCCACTGACTCCCTGGTGAGGCTCCTGAAAAAAGCCGTTCTTAGATACAGCCTTCTGAGTGACTGCTTAGCTCTCCAGGTTTATTGAGTATGATATATTGTAGTTAATTTTAGTCTTTGCATTCAACTAGTATATCTATAGAAAACCTTGCACATTAAACCTTATTGATCTGCAAATCACACGAACAGTGTCTCAGTGGTATTCAGACTGATCACTAAGCATCCAATATCAACAGTGGACACCAGTACTGGGTCCATATTGCATCAGTGCTAAATACAAAGATAATATAGCCTTTCTACTTCTACTCAAGATTCTCCTGTTTATACATTCCATGATCACATTAGGCCTTTGAGTGATAGGGTTGCATCAGGAGCTCATGTTTTGCTGATTATCCACCAGGACCTTCAAGTCTTTTTCAGTCACTTCTTTTCAGGATACTGTCCCTCACTGCATTCTTTTTCCTAGAGGTATGACTTTAATGTGGCCATATTAACAGATGTATTTCCTGTTCCAAGTTTACCAAGTGATCCCAATCTCTCTGTCTCCGTGACCTATCCTCTTCGCTATTGACCACTCCCCAATCTTCCAAACTTTGTGTCATCTGCAAACTTTATCAGTGATGATTTTATTTTTTCCAGGTCACTGACAAAATGTCAAATAGCCTAGTAGCCCCACTAAAAACATACCTGCTCAATGAATCCCTATTTATAATGACATTTTCAGACCTATCAGTTAGGTATTTAATGTGTGTCATATTGATTTTGTATTGTTTTAGGCATCTTCATACATGTTATAAATGATTCACACAGTGAGCAAATAATATGCAGCCAATAATTTATTTACTGAATTTAGCTTACTTTTTCTGTTGATATATTAACTTTGATCAATTTACAGTTGTCTCAAATTTTTTCTTCCTCCAAAATTGTCTGGCAAATAATTTTAATGTATAACTTTGCTGTGAAGAACATTTACAAGCAGTTCATTGTAAGAATTCAGTTCTTGACATTCAAGCTTTGTTTGTTAGTTTACATTGGATACAGAGGCCTCAGGGTATGTTCCCTGAATGGGACCAATCAGGTTAACAGAGTGTAATGAAACAATGTATAATGAACCAATGAACCTGAGTCTTAGTATTAGGTTCGCAGTGCAAATAGTGGTGTATTATGTGTTTAAAAATCAATGTCCATGAATAATCTCTGGTATTATCTTATATTTACTGTTTCTTAGTGAAATTGTCTTTTGGAGTAGAGCAGAGCACCAAAATATTCTGTACTTCACATTCAGTGAACATATGTGGAACTACAGGTCTGATTGCATAGGTGGAGAGACTAAGTAGGGTTGTGCACTGCTTAAAGGGTCTTCACAGTGGCCTTGTGTAACCTGACATGGTGGCATGTGCTAGGGAAACACTGGAGATGAAACCTCATTGTGTGTTAAACTACAAACTTAAGCCCTTCAACTGTACATGCACTGGAACATGGATGCATTCCGGGAGCAGAGCCTTAGACTTAGTTTAGTGAAAGGTATTGCATTAAAACCAAACTTATTGTTCCATGCTGAAATCATTCAAGTTTAAGCATAACCTTATACTTTTGACTGTCATTTTGATTTCAGTGTATGAGCGATCCCAAAATTTGAAACCTATGTGAACTGAAAGTGATAAAATTTGTCCAAATTCTTCAAGCTCCAACCATTTTTCCCACAGTTCTAGAGACAAGAGGGGATAATAAGATTTCAGCTAAGACACGTTTAAAGTCAAGGTGAATCCTGCCAATATTATTGAAGTCGTGTTGGGTAGATTTAAAAACATTGGGTATGTGGGAACAAAATTAAAGGGAATCCAAGTTTACTGATCTTGGAAGCTAAATTTAAATTTGAATTAAGTAGAACAATAATAAATAAATAAACAAATAAAACAGAAATATGGAACAGAGGATTTTTACCCAGAAGCATCTCAGTCTTTCTAGAAGAATTTTGCAGCAGGAGGAGCTGGCACACTCAAGACTGAAAGATTAATGATTACATACAAATTTTCCAAATTTCTCTTTTTCCCTTTGTAAATGTCAAGACCTTTGAATATGTTCTTAGTCCATGATAATTTGAAATGTCTGTTTTCATATGGATGAATAGTTCAGTTGGATGTGCAAAAATGGACTCTGAGGCTACATAGTTATTCATGTTCCTGTGTTCACAGTGGCTCATGTTTGTACAAGCAACTTACAATATTGTATGCAGTATTTTTTAAATGATATTGCCAAATGGATCTAATAACTAACTTTTCTACTTGTGATGAACTGTTTTTTATATGTGTGATAATTTTTTAATCTGCAATAATTCTTCATGCATAACCTACTGTAACGGAATGCTTGATATGTGTGTTCATCCTTCCTATTCATTCCTTAATTGTTTTTTTACCTGAAAGCCCATAATGTTTAATTTGTTTCTTAATATCTTGACAGTATCTACATCTGTAAACACTTTGGTGATGCTAATGTGAGTTTGGAAAATAAAGGTACAACACTGTTGATTATGATGAGTAAATGGCTACAATTTGTATTGATCCAGTTATACAAAAATTACCCAAACTGTAACTTGAAAGCTAAATCAAACCAATGCAATTTTCCCTATTTCTCCATAGCAGTAGTTCACTCAGCCAAAGAAAGCTTCTTTTAAAACTACTAACCAGCTGACTTCAGTTTCAAACTGAAATCCCAAATTTTCTCCCTCCTTATGCACCAAATTTGGGTTCTGACAATGGGTGTGTCAATTTTGATTGATGTGGAACCCCTTTCCTCGTTCCAACTTTCACATCATATCATGGCTAAACTCGTTTCCAGCTTTGTTTTTAGGATTAGGATGAATTAAGTCCACACTGGTACATTGCTACAACTTTGGATTTCTTCCATCCATACTTTAGTACTTGCACAATATCCACTCCATGTATAATCCTAATAACTTAGTTAAGCCTATGAAGTGCTTAGAAGAAGGTGAGGGGGAAAAGGGAGGAATAAAAATCAGCCTTAACCAATCTGCAACAAAGGACAAAATCTTTCATGAACCCAAATTGACCCAAACACTACGTCACTTAAATATTATTATAATTGTAACATAAGCAACCCCACTATCAATCAAACCAGAGACCAAAAAAAAAAAAGTGGGGAGGAGACAGGGGACTCTTGTTCACTACGAATAGCAGGAATGACTCCCTTTCTGCTGATGGAGTCTTATATCCCACAGACTTGTGATGCGGAAGGGGGGTTAATGAGCCATTCAGGTCATATGTCCGGCTCTCTCAGTAAATGTGTGAAAGCACAGGAAATCAAACCACAGGTGTCCCTTCTCTAATCCTCCCCAGGGGGCTCAAAGTTTCACCATGCTAAAATATGTTAGACATTGAATGGCATCCAGGTTTCAGCTCTCTCTCTCGAAGAATACCATCGTGTCCTGAAGAAAAAAATTATGTTAAATTATTGTTTTTCCATGATCTTACCAATTCAAAAAGTACACAAATGTGTTTTGAGATGCAAAACTGTGGTTACTTTATTCCCCTTAGAGCATAAAGATTTTGCAAAAACTTCCCCAGGAGTCTGAAATCATCATGGAAGTACTCCAAAAGACAGAAGGGATTTAGGAATTTTGATGACTGACAATAAGTAAACATTCAGCCTTGAAATGACACATGGAATTGCTGTGTAGCACTCATTTTCCTTCTGACCCTCGTATTCTGTATAAGTTGTTCTTGCTTTTATCTTAGATTACAGGTGTTCATATTCTACTCTTCTGTTTTTAGTTTAAAGTGTACTTGACATACTATTCATCATTGTATCTTGAATTTCACTGCAGTCCCTACAAAAGCGGTTCCTGTTTTCGTCTTATGTTTGTAAACTCAGTAGCCTGAAGTTCAAGAGAGGGGGGTAAGTACAGCTACAAAGAGAGCTTCATTTTAATAATCTTTCTATCTAGAATTTCTCCAGTGTGACACTTTGAGAGCTACCATAAATGTATACAAATTCAGAATTGTTTAGGTAGTCGAAATGAACACAGAGACAGGAAAAAGGCTTATATTTCATGATGAAGAGACTGCTCAAGGTGCTATATGCTATAGTTCCCTTTCCTTGAAGATGTGCTTTGTTGAGAGGACTCTGCAGCAAAAAATGATGCACACTGAAGACTTTGCAATAGGAAATGATAGAAAAGCATCTCCTTGGCAGGATGCTATGTAGAGAGTGCTCTTTGCTGAAGTCATAAAGGATAGCAGTAGAGTTGAGTGAACACTGATGAGGATCTTCCTATCCAGCCACTAAATAAGATTGAAATCACTACAGCTGGGTTAGGTAGAGGAGCCTCGGGACCAGCTAGCACTTCCCAGGGGATTGGAGACAGGCCTGCTTGAATCCACCTCAGGTCTCTGGGGCTACACTAACCTCTGACACAAATAATGGATGGGATTTAGTGGATAAGAAAGAGAAAAGTGATGTTATAGAGGGATATTTGCCTATTTAACACTCAAACCACTGGGTGAGGAAACAGTTAATAAATTCCTGCCAAAGTTAGTGTTACTTATGCATGTATTCACAGATATAGAAATATTGTTGTTGTTTCCCACATTGATGATATGTTCCCTTCCCCCCCACCTAAAGTTTTGGTTGTTTCATACAGACTCAGGGTTTGCAAGTGAGACTTACTGCCTATTAAGGGCACCCCAAAAAGGCACCTAGTGATCCCCAGATATCTGAACTTGCTTCTGCTACCGCTGACATCACCAGCTAGAACGATTACATGTCGAACAAATTGCTCTAACAAAAATATATTCTTACTACTAAAAGCTTTGAAATAGATGGGGCCCTGATCAAGTAAGTAAATTTACCTCACACTATATATTTGTTTTCACTTCTTGTCTACCTGTGGGTAAAGTAGACAGACAGGTGAATGAGCTAATATCATTATTGGGACCAAGTTCTATTGGTGAAAGGCAAGCTTTTGGGCCACACAGAGCTCTTCTTCAGGTCTGGGAAGGGCATTTCCAACATCACAGCAAAACTCAAGGTGGAACGGATTGTTTAGCAAAAGTAGTTAGCACATATTGAAAAGGGCCATTCAAGGTGAAGTGGCCTGTTAACACCTCTGCAGTCTTGGACAAAAAAAAGGGGGGTTGTGGGTTACAGATTGTTGTAATAAACCATAAATCCACTGTCTTTACTCAGCCCGTGATTTTTAGTGTCTAGCAGAGTAATGAATTCAGGCTCCCAGGCTTATCTTTTGAAAGTGTGCAAGTTTCCTTTGAGAATGAGGACTGATAGGTCAGATATAGAGTGATCACTTGCCCAGAAAGGTGTCAGACTTGAGCCCAACACCTGTACTGATTGCCTAAAGGACCCAAAGCTAGAGATGGTGCATAAGTTCTTCCCAGCCCCAGGAAGTTCAGGGCATTGTTTGGATCCCATCACAGCAATCTGGCAAGTGTCCAGAGGTGGTGATCAACTAGATTTTCTTTTTCTGCTGTTAATCCCTATTTAACATTCTCTTCTTTTAGTTAATGTTACCAGCCAAATATGTTAATGACTAATTGAGACCAAGCCATTTATATTGCAGTATTGTAGTCTTCCTGGCAAATTCATCCCTTCTCTAACACTAGGGAATTTATTGACATAATAACAGGGATTGATTTGCCAGGGAGACTGCATGATTAGAATACAAATGAAGATTTTCTCACTTAATCTTTAGACAAATAAATATACAAGGTGGAATTGGGAAAAATATTTCAATAAACAAACTATCGACTCATGGAAGTTTCAGATTGATCAGAGTGCACATCACAGTGTGGGTTATCTATCATTTTTCAGTCACAGAACATTCAGGAAAGTCAGATTTGTCCTGGTGTCTGCAAAATAATTTGAAACCTACAGTCACCTGTATTTATTCATTTTGTGGAAGCCCAGCCTCTGCAATCAAGAGTGTAAGACTGCTTGAAGTAGACATTTAAGTGTGCTGCCCATAAGCTTCTCTAAATATGACTAAATTGGTCATTCAGCGCAGAATAGGTATCTGTAATGTGCTAACATAGGGAATTCCAGCTCTTCAGCAACATAGAATGGAACATATTAACCTCTTATTGAGTTAAAATGATTGTGTTCTATCTATAAATGCCAGCCCCTCATGCAGTCTCTGGCATGTTGTGGTGCATCAGTCTTATCCTGACCTACCCCTGGTGGCATCATAACTGCTGCATCTTAGATGAGGCAAGCACTATAGGCAGGGGCAGCATTTCAGATTTTGGTAGGGGGGCCAACTTTAATGGTGATTCCAGGGGCTACACCTGAAAACTCTAGAGGTTTTTTGGACGGTAATAATTTAGAAATTAATTTAGAAATTGCCTGGATACCTGGATACAGGAGCACTGTATCTACATAAAGAAAGAAAATTAAATAAATGTTAGACCCACTCAGCTCTAATACTAAGATATTCTGACATCTTGTGTCAAGTCACTTAGGGGCTGCTGATTAGATTTAAATTTGTAATGTATATTCTTACCTTTTTCAAACTTCTGAATACAACAGTTGAAACAATGGTAGAAAAATGTAGATTACTTTTGACCATTAAAGTTACTTACTTTTTGTGGTTCACCAAGCTTGGAACAGATCATTTAACTTTTGGAAGTATCCTACTAGGACAGTGAGTTTATACTGCACCTGTGAGTTTATACTGCACCTGCTTGGGTTTATAGGGGGTGTTACCAGTCTACAAATAATAGACTAGAAACTGAGGAATGAAACTGACACTTTCAAGTCTCTTTCACAGTATTGCCAACCCCAAATAATCAATCATGAGTCAGGCTCACAAAAAAAAATCAGATTGGCTTAAAAATCATAAGATTACATAAAAATAGAATAAAATAAAAGTTTTGATGTTCTTTATATTGGCCTTCTGTTTTTTAGCCTTTGGGGTGCACTGGGGACACATTTTTTCCACAGCCATGAGGGCTAGAAAGTTACATTGCCTTTAAGAATGAGGGCTGAAATCACACATCCACTTGACTCCAGGAGCTTGGGCTTTAAGGAAAATAATAATTTTCATGAGACTCATGACAAAATCATAAGAGTTGGCGACACTGCCTCACTTCTATTTAAAGGCCAGAAGGCTCTTAAACACAACTCTACAGTGTCTGAGCTGAGGTTCTCACAGGAGACTATTTGAAACTAAACACCAAGAAAATTCCACATTTTAAAGTTGAGGAAAAAATTGAGTCTTCTGAGATATATCAGGGCCACAGCAGGCAAGAAAGGAAAATAAACAGGCACAGGAGCTCTGGGCAGCTTTCTCTTGAAAAAATGTAGGAGTGTTAAATCTTCCAGTCCCTTGATCAGGTAAAACTTCTATTGCCCTCAGCACCTCTACTCACAGATATCTCTTTCTTTTCTGAATGTAATATT
The DNA here is from genome assembly GCA_007922155.1 of Mesoclemmys tuberculata. NCBI lineage: Eukaryota > Metazoa > Chordata > Testudines > Chelidae > Mesoclemmys > Mesoclemmys tuberculata. The sequence continues at coordinate 55,644,784 of ML675624.1, read as the reverse complement.
GGCTCTGAGGGCTTGGCTGTATTTCTTCTGAGTCCCTGCATCCTCTCTTCAACATCCTCCTTTCCCTCCAGAGGGATCCCTGTCTACAGGCTCATCTAGACTTCCTGGTCCTTAATTTAATTATCAGCCCTTTCTCATGTTAATCAACCTGCCTCTGTTTGTAAACGAAATACTGATTCCTTGCCTCAGAGGCACAAGCTGGGAGCAGCCCTTCTCCCCTGCAGAACTCACATTCCACACTCAGGTTGCCTGGGTCTAAAACTTGGGCAGTGATCAAAACTTGATCTCCTGTACAAAACTTGGAGGAGGAGGGGCTCCGCCGCCCCCCCGATATTCCCCTTAAATGGCACCCCTGACTCTAGGCCCTTCAGCTGTTAATGCCCTATGGCCATAACACCTGATGGGTAACAATCGGCACAACCCAGCTGCCTTCAACTCCATGTTTCTCCCAGGGATCCCTGCTTCTCTCACCTTCAGTAGTGAGCCCCTTAAATGTCCTTCAACTGTTTCGGAAATTGCACCTGCTTGCAACCCATCCTTCCTTGAGCACGAACTGAAAAACAGCAGCAGAATCACCACATGGCCCTCTATTTGATCTGCAATTGCTCAGTGGAGCTATCTATCTGAGAATCTCGTAAGAGACTAGAGCTGGTCAGAGAAATTTCTAATGAAATGTTTTTTCACTGAAAATGTAAAAATTCACTGAAATATAAACTTTTCTTGGGAAAGAGTTTGTTTTCATTAATTTCTCAATTCCCAAATATTCCAAAGAAAGTTTTGAAATTGTTGAATTGTCCCATTTTGGCACTTCCAAAATGAAAAATGTTGATTTTCTGATTCAAAATGACTTTTCATGTAAAAAATTAGGCTAATTAAGAGACGTTTAAGAATGGTCAAAATCAAAGGGAAATATCCCAATATTATAAAATAAAATATTTTGATGGACCTGAACCGTAGCTGGACAATTATTCAGTTCACTTAATTTTTCAAAATTTCATCTTTTCATCCCAAATTCACATGGGAATAATTTCTTGAAACCTCAGAATTTCATGGCATATGAAAACTATTTCCTGGCAGCTCTGATGATATTTTTGGGTTGGAGGGGAGGTAGGGAGGAAGCTAAATCAAACTAGTAAATTCTACATGTCTTTCTGAAAGTTATACAAGCTATGCTTATTTTGATGTATTCAGAAGACAGTGACAGCCATCCCCTGCACCCATGATTCTCACACGTGGGGCTAATAATTCAAGTGTTTCAATGTTATGTAGCAACAACGAGAGTCCTGTAGCACCTTAAAGACTAACAAATTTCTGTGGTTATGTAGCTATTGAGTACAGCCATAATTACTGAGGGCCCATTCCAGTGCCCAGTGAAGTCAAAGAAAACATTCCTATTGACTTCAATGAACAATGGGAGAGAGGTTCATCATGTATACTATTTTTATGACCTTTCAACAGGATTTATACATTTACTCCATTATGAGGTAATTTAAAGAAGTTTGCTGTTGCTGTGTGACCCATACTTTGTAGTAATGCACAGACTAATGCATTTCACAGATTTATTATTTTTCATGTCCAGTTTCTATTTCATTTTAAACTGCCTTTGGGCACTGTAGTTTAGTTAGTTTTATTCTTTGTTTATAAGGTTTAATCTTTTAGGAAATTTTAACTTGAAAGCCTTAGATTTGGGCATAGAAATTCAGTGTCTTCTTTTACCATGTCTAGTCCTTTAACAGGTGTTTAAGTCCGCTACAGTATTCTAAGTAGGCATTAACAGTAAGCCATGTTTTCATTCTTTATTCAGGCAAACTTTCCTTGGCATTAATAATTAAAAAACAATAAAATGACCCATCTCCCCCTCAAATAACGACTGAACATCCAAAAACTCTAGATAATACTTCTTGTGAATTACTTCAAGTTAGAAAACTGAAAGTCATCAACTGAAAGTTTTCTAACAAACAAACCAACAGAGCAGGCAAAGCATTGATCGATGGAAGGACCATTTGTCTTGATTTGGTAAAATTTGCTGCTGAAAGCATAAAGTACCTTCTACTGACTCTAAAGTATCTATATCCGTGGGTGTTTCTAGTGGGACTCCTTCAGCTTGAACCATCCTGAGATATAGTGCACAGCCTTGCAGATCCAGTCCTTATTTATTTATTTATTTATTTATTTTTTGGCCAGCGCTTCATCCATAGGACTAAATTCTGGCAACTCAAACACAGATGTAAAATATAGAAAAGGGAGCAGGGAGAGTATCCCCTTCATGCACAAGTGCTTAGGAGCAGCTTGAATGACTTTGTTTGAACTCAAAGGATGAAATTCACCCTTTTGACAGCCTGCAGAAAGTCATGAGTAAGCCCTATGTTAAACATTTAAGTGGGACTTAATTGCTGCATAGATATGAGCTTTATGCCAGCCCTCTGCAGTGGGATGAACTTCACACTTCATACAAGAGACGGAGGTAGGGAATAGGTGTTGCTGGAGATGCTTAAAATGTGATCATGTACCTGAGTGCACACATTAGTAGCTGGAGAGTGGTTAGTTCTCACTTGTAAGCGAGTTCCCCCAAAGTCTCCAGAAGCATCAAGTGAAATCTTAGCTACATTGAAATCAATGGGAATTTTGATATTGACTTCCACGAAGACAGGATTTCTCCCATTATGTCTGCTTTTCTACACCCAGGCAGAAAGATTCAGACAATTGCCATTATGGGGCTACACTTTCACATCCTCTGAAGCACACCACAGGCTCTCACTTCCACAATGCAGCCCAAAATACTTACAAATAAATTGAAATGAAATATGAAATCTCAGTTTGGAAACATTGAAGTTCTGTGGGTTACAGATTTACAGTTTCATTCCTGGCAGGCTTGGTAATCTTTCTATGGAGATAAAATGGACTTTAGCTGAATAAATGTACTCAGTATCTTGTCATATTACACTTTACATTGAAATATTTTGATAATTAGAATTCTAAAGAGTGATTTCTTAAATTTATGGTCTGCATTATCACTTTATGTACATTTTAATTTACTACTTGAATTAGTAGCCCACATTATTGTCATTAGGAAAAAAATGAAGAAAGTACAAACAATTATAAACAGTAAAAGGGTTTGGCTAAGCATTTTTGTTAGCCCTAAAGCTATCCTAGTAGTTTTACTGTCTTAATCAACTTAGTCAACTCTTTTTATTGCTCTTTTGCGATGGCTGTTGTGAACACATGCTGGGGTGTTAGTTCGCTGCTGCCAAATTAAAAATGATAATTCTCATGTGTGAAATAACTGCATGGACTAATGACCAAATCTCTGCATAATTTAAACCACAGCCCCAGCAGGAGGCAAAACAATTAGACCTCTTAATACAATATATCCCCAAAGTGTTAAAGAAAAATAAAGCCAGAGGAAAAGAGTTATGCAGAAGATTAAAAATAATTATTGTCATATTATTTATTAGGAGATTATAAAAACATTCATGTCTTGCTAGTGAAAAGAATATTAAAATACATGATCCTTTTCCTAATGTTTTATTTAGGAAATATGGAAAAAAGCCTGCTTCCAGTGAAGTCAATGGCAAAATTGCTGTTAACTTCAGTGGGAGACAGATCAAACTTTTTGAGCTAGCTTGAGGTTCTTAAAATCTGGACATTTTGAGATAAAATCCAAGAATCAAGTAACTACAACTTTGAGAAATTTTTGAATACAGATCGGAATTCTCCAGTTATTTCTATTATGGGAAAAACATTTCCAAGGTTTAAGAAAGTTTGGAATCAAGTCCACATTTTGTGATTTGGCCCCGTCTCAGATAACTAAAATTACCTTTTTACTTTTATCTAATTGAAGATGTTATGATGGGATAGTTTAATTTGAGCAATTGATTTGGATTATCGGCAGATAAGTCTGCTCAATGGTCTGTGGGAATGTTGGATGGGATGGGAACTGAGTTACTGCAGAGAATTCTTTTTTGGTTGCTGACTGGTGAGTCTTGCCCACATGCTTGGGGTTTAGCTGATCACCATATTTGGGGTCGGGAAGGAATTTTCCTCCGGGGCAGATTGGCAGAGGCCCCGGAGGTTTTTTGCCTTCCTCTGCAGCGTGGGGCATGGGTCGCTTGCTGGTGGATTCCCTGCAGCTTGAGGTCTTCAAATCTCACTTTTGAGGATTTCAATAACTCAGTCATGGGTTCGGGGTTGTTATAAATGTGTATGGGTAGGGTTTTGTGGCCTGCCTTGTGCAGGAGGTCAGACTAGATGATCATATTGGTCCCTTCTGACCTATGAGTCTATGAGTCTATGAAGAAATAGACAGGATTTTGAATGTGTGTTTCTATGCAAATATCTTTGCAGCCACTGCTTAGTGGTATGTGCAGACATTTGAATTTGTTTTTAAAAAGCTGTAGTTGAGCTGGAACTTCCAAGTAGAAGCTCATTTTATGCACAGCAAATATGCTCTTAATATGACAGCTAATCTGCACAGTATAGGTACATTTTTCTTTGCAGTTCAGGACTATGAATCACCAATCCTGCAACACTTTGCTAATACTAGTGGTTTGATATTGGCAACTCTTTAGGATAATGAAACCACTTGTTAGGCAATCAAATCCCACACTACTGATTACGGTAATAAATTGGTAAGTTAGATATTACTGGCAAATATCTGAGCTACTTTTGGTATCAATTGGTATCCATCTGTTAACTGAAAAGATACCAGAGTAACAAAGGGGTTGGCCCAGAATCCACCAAGTATTAAAGTTCATGCTTAACTTTAAGCACCCAAGTAGCACCAATGACTTCAGTACAACTTCAGAGGAATTACTCATCCTTGGAATGCTATGCATATTGCTTGAGCATCTTGTTGACTTAGAGTTTACAATTTAAGAAGACAAGTAACATAAAAGATGAGAGTACGGTCAAATATATACTATATAATATATATAACCACAAATGATGTAATTATTATATTTAAAGAACTTACCAACTTTACTCATCTGTTCCCAAACTTATCATTTGTGAATATGTTGAATGATTTTTTACTTTAGCATAAATTTGCTGATTTCTGAAAAATAAGGAAAGGAAAACTACAGGAGTAATGACCATTTTATAGCTAAGGCTGCCATATTTAAAAGGCCAGCCCCAGGAAGGCATGTTGGGAAAGTAAGTTAATCCATTAAGGTAAATGTATACTAGAGAGGTAACGTAGACACAAAGGGACGTGCTTCTGCGGTAGATGTTGCTTTAGTGTGTGGTATGCTCCCATCCCCTCTATCACAATAAGAGAACACCAAACAAGTGGTAAAGTGATTCACCATGATTGTAGAAAAGCAGATAAAATGTCAGATCACAATTAGTCTCTGATCATCCACCATTAAATTTAAGAGGACCTTTGCCATTGATTTCAATAAGTGTAGGATCAAATCCTAATGTACCAAAATGTAAATACATTTAGCTTCTCTTCACCCACTCCTACTTATCTCCCTTCCCTGGTTCTTTGCCCATGTTAACACTACAAAATTATGTCAACCTAAGTTATGTTGCATACAACTGCCACAGTTATTACATCGCTTCTGCGTGTTCATACTATGTTCCTTGTGCCACCGTTGCACATCCACACTGGGAGCACTTTTGTCAGTGCAGAGGACAGTGTACCGTGGGTAGTTATCTACCCAATGCAGTTTACTACCCAATGCAGGGTGATTTGAGAAGTTTTTGCAATACCTCATGGAGCTGACTGCAGGACTGACTGGGAACATGTGTTCAACTTTCCATAGTGCAGTGTTCTCCATTCTATAGTATTTTGTACATCTTTTCAAAATCACCACAGACCTAAGCATCCCTCCTTGCTGTCTGCCATCTGTGCCAGAAGCATGGATCCTGCACAGCTTCGCACTATTGTGATGAGCATTGCAAGCACAACGTGCCTCATCCTGCAGTGTCTGCAGGACTGGAAGAGGAGCCACGGGGAGCATAATGATTTCTTGGAGACTAGCTTGCTGTGGGACATAGAAAGAAACAATTAAAAGTTGTTGGCAGCATTACCGAGCAGCTGCAGACAGTGGAGCACTAGTTCTGGGCTAAAAAACAAGCTCTGACTTTGGATCACGTTGTCATGCGGGTTTGGGATGATGAGCAGTGGCTGCAGAACTTTTGGATGCACATGGCCACATTCCTGGATCTGTGTGCCAAAATCACTCTAGGCCTCCAGCACAGGGACACCAAAATGAGAGCCGCACCGACATTTGAGAAGCAAGTGGAGACTGCACTGTGGTAACTTGCAGTGCCAGATTGCTACCAATCAATTAAGAATCGATATGAAGTTGGGAAATCAATCACAGGGCCTGTTGTGATGTAAGTGTGCAGGGACATTAACTGCCTCCTGCATGAAGGACTGTGAATCTGGGCAGTGTGCAGGACATAGTCAATGGTTTTGCAACAATGGGGTTCCGAAACTACAGTGGGGTGATGGCCTCCATATCCCTGTTAGCACCCAACCACCTCGCTACAGAATACATCAGCTTTTCTATCTTATTGCAAGTGCTGGTGGATTACCAGGGATGTTTTACCAACATCAGAGGGGGGTGGCCAAGGAAGATGCATGGCACACGTATATTTAGGAACACAGGCCTGTTCAGAAAGCTGCAAGCAGAGACTTTATTTCCCAATCAGTGGATTACCATTGAGAATGTTGAAATGCCAATAACGTTCCTGGGATACTTAGCCTACTTCTTGCACGAATGGCTCATTAATCTGTACATCAGGCACTGAACAGCACCAAGAAGTGCTTCAGCTACAGGCTGAGCAGGTGCAGAATGAAAGTAAAATGTGCCTTTGGTCATTTGAAGGGTTGCTGGCATTGTCTACTTATGAGATTGGGATATTTATTTTTAAATATTGAGCTAGAATAGTGTATCTTGCTTAGTTTGCTATACCTAGTTGTGCTCCTTTTCAGCCCAGTATGAATCTTGGAGTAAGTACCATGTGTATTGGAATATAAAATTACTAATGCATCTATTAATATTGTCTGTGAATGACATTATGGTTCTGTGACACAAGCTATATCTACACTCACAGTGGCAGAGTCACCGTTGTCCGATCAATTTATCTAGATCAACTGAGCGGTCAGTGAAGACCCGCTCAGTTGATCCAGAAGTCGACGCTATTAATCCACCCCCGTAAGTGGCGCAGTGTAGTGAAGACGGCGTGCAGAAGAGAAGCACAGCAGTCGACGGGAGTTACGCCAGTTTTCTGTGTAGTTTGCGTAACTCCTGTCGGCTGCCACTGAATCACTGGGGTAAGTATAGACCAAGCCAAAGTGAAGTCACCAGGAAATTGGTGTGTGTCAGATCAGCTCAGCACCGGACAGCATATGTTGTGAATTAATAAGGATAAATTTTGTTCCAAAAATACAATTATATTCCATAACACAAAGAGGCATTTTAAAAAAAATAAAACTTAATAAATGAAGGGAACATAACTTAGGAAGGGGAAAAAACGGTCATTTCCTTTTCACATACACAAACATGTCTTTCACAGGTCAGTGTATGTGAAGCTTTGATTTTCCCCTGAGGCGGAGCAGCAATGCCACATGGAATGTTGATGGCGAATGTAAGGAGGTACCAATATGCAGTTCCCTATGGTCTGCACAGGGAAGCAAGCACAGAGTTGTTGAACCTGCAGGTCCACCAAAGTCAGCAGTGTCTCTGTTTTCTGAAAAGCACTAGCATTTCCTGTGGCACATTCCTCTCCTTTTTTCTGCCACTTTCTCTTCTTCCCTCTATCCTTGTCCTTGCTGCCTGCAAGGATGATCCTCCAGACCTTGTGCTCATTCTCTGAGGCATCACTAGCTTGCAGATCTCCTGTAAAATTTCATCCCAAGTCTCCGCCTTTTTTCTCATCTCAGGTGTTCCGCTGGTGTGGAGTGGGAAGCCCTCAAGGCTACAATGCCAACAGCTGCAAATACAACACACAGAGGTACCCTTCTCAGTGTATCCATGATGGAATTCACAACTTAGGTTACTGAACTCGCTCCCTTTGATCCACACAAATTGTAAACACTACATTCTCACTTGTGGTTGGGATTGATACAGCACGGTGCCAGTACAGCATCAGCCATGTTATGGCCCAAAGGTGGGTGGGAGAAGGTTGGGGAAATGAGGAATACTTGGGGATAGCTCACAGACATAAGTATATATGTATAAGGCACTGAACACTGGCATTATTTTCCACAGGCGGTGGTTCTGATTTTAGCTGATATCTCACTCCTGAGGGTAGCACAGGCAGAGGGAGCACAGCTGCTGCCTAGGCCTGTATGCTGCTAGCCTGTGTACTGCAATGGTGGCTGCTGAAGTAATTGCTGAGTGGTGTGGGAAAGTGTCCTTCCACAATGTAAAAAATAAAGCAGACCTCCCCAGTTACCTTCAGCAGAGGATTGAAGAGTACCTCTTTGAATGTTTCATCGAGATGTCTACGGAGGATTCACAGGACATCCTGGTGCACATAAAGTGCTCTGCGTGGCCTCCACTAAAAGGAGAACGAAAAGCAGAGAGCAACTCTACCTCTCTTGGTTCTTTCAATACCTCTTCCAGAAAAAAAAAGAATAAATCAACAGATGTCCTGCTACTGTGGGGGTTCCATCTCTGTATTTTCAAAGCAAACTGCATATTTACCAGAGGTTCTTTCCTCTGCATCAGGCTCACCTATGCTTGACTCTTGGGGCTGGCTGAATTGATGTTGAGTCAAACACATGTCCTGGCTTTCTGCGCAGTTGGGTCCCCTAATCACCCGTTCTCCATACTTTCCCTCATCATCATCATCTTCCTCATCCATCTCTTCCTTCTCACTGTTCATGGTGGGAGCCTGTGATTCAGGCTCCATCAAAATATCTATGGGGCTCTTAGGGATGGTGGTGGGGTCTCCACTGAGGATGGCATGAAGCTCTTTGTAAAAGTGGCAGGTCTGAGAGTCTGCATCAAGTCAGTTGTTGGTCTCCCTTTGTTACCTGGGGTTCTATCTATCGCAAGCTCTTGATAACCTTACTCTATGTGAGGTGGTGTCAAGAAATAAATTAAAAGAGACATGCCATCCAGCTGATAGATAGACTGGCAGACATAGTATAATACAGGAGTGTTCTCACTTAAAAGCTATACTTTACTTAGTCCCAAGCACTTACACATGTCCACAACAGGTTAGTAAACACCGCCAACCCTCAATAATTACCAAATTTTGGTGTGGCTCTCGAGCAGTACAATGGTGGCTTTCTGATTGGCCGGTCTTCCAGCTAACATTGAGGTACTCCAAAACAAGAGATCCCTGAAGAATCCAAATCTCTCTGCCTCTATTTATCCTTGTTAGTAGACAATAACACGTCAAGGAAAAAAACTTGTTGAGCAAGCAGTTTCAAAAGCTAATCAAGAGGTTTCCTCAGATCTCTTTTTAGTCAGATGTTTTTGTGCAGAATCCACATGACTGGAGGCCCTGACAAATATCTACCAGAAGGCATGCATAGATAAGCTTCTTGCTACACAAATCCCAGAACGTCCACCAGAGACTTCATTGGGAGGAGAGGGCAACAGGATGCAGAGTCAGATAAGGTTAAGAAAATGGCTCTCCTCCCCTCCTAGCTTAGTCATGCTAAGGCTACACAGGCCTGCAGAAAGGCCTACCAATTTTGGCTGCTGTTAGCAATAATTATGATAATCATTGTTACACTATCAAGTGGTCCCTGGCCCTTTTACTGGTCCATCAAAATCTCTTCACACACCTTGCCTTCTGGTACAGCTTTCACATGGCACTGCTGCTGGTCTCTGTTTTAGCCCTTCTCCAACATGTTCCAAGCAATCTGCTCTTCGATGTCAACATTTCAATGGCTGGAGTGGAGCTGTGCCTGCACAGCCTCTTCTCCCCGTAGACCGAGGAAATCCAACACCTCCTGTGTGTTCCAGGCAGGAGCATGTCTGCAGTGCGTACCTGGCATGGTTAGTTGGGCTATTGCACACAACAATCATTGTTGCTAGATGCTATCCCCAAGTCAGGCAATCAGGAAAAGGAATTTAAAAAATTTGCAGGACTTTAAAGAGGAGGGACGCTTTCCTGTCCATCTGGGATTTAGGTAGCAGAGTTCACAACAGTGATTTGAGTGGTCAGGGTAGGGCACTGTGGGACATCTCCTGGAGGCTGGTAACAGTTGATGTAAGTAACACAGTGTCTATACTGATACTGTGTTGGCCTAAGTACATTGACCTTGACTGTAAGCCGCTCAGGGAGATGGTGGCGTTAAGTCATCATAGTGGGGTAGTTACATTGGTGGGCAAAAAATTTAAGTGTAGACACTTCCACTGCTAGGTCAACATAAGCTGCCTTGTGTCAACTTAAGTGTGTAGTGTAGACCAGGCCTTTGTC
>ML675624.1:55605007-55633992 GCA_007922155.1 Mesoclemmys tuberculata | reverse complement strand
GTCTGTATTTTTGTCTATGTAGCTCATCAAACACAGACATTAACAGGTATTAGCATATGAGGGAGGGAAATATGCATTTTTGCTTTAATTTCCAGTAAGTAGGCTAGAGTAACTTTATCAGAGAAACTTGCATCCCCAGCTCCTTTCTTTTATCTTTAGTGCCAATGGTAGGGGAAATGATATTATTAAAACACTCTTTTCTTCCTTCTAAACTACAGATACCCTTTCAAACTGCTTCCCTTTTTCCAGTTAAAAAGTCTGACTACTAACAGTCTCCAAGAGGAAACATTCCAGAGGCAAATATGTTGTGTTTGCACCCCCTTTAACTTCAACTCACCCCCTGCAGTGATTCATTCATTTAATTTTCAGAAAGCTCAAAGAGATTGTGTTGATGAAATCTGAATTTTGCTTTTGGCAAAGAAAAAAGAGAAATGGGGGAACAGGAGGAAAATGATTTCTTTTACCTATCTACAAAACTGTCAGCAAGGCAACATTTACCACTTTTGCTTTGTGTGAACCCTTTTGCATACTTACTTATGTGCACTTGGGGCTATCCACAGATGTAATAACCCTTCCACCGCCACCCTTCTGAAAAAAAAGTTGCATGAAAGATTTGTGCAATGTGATTTGAAGCCTACTCCTATTGAAGTTCATTAACATATTTCTTAAATAATTGTATTATATTTTGCAATTACATCTGTTTAAGATCCTTAACATGAATTCCACCGGAAACAACCCAGCTGCAGTCTACAAGATATTCCCTGTTAAATTACTGTCCTAGATGTACAGGAGAGGTGTTCAGCTGCTTACTGTCGCACATAAATGTGAGAATAAGAGCCTGAGGCAATGTGAATACAGGCGTTTCAAACTTCAAAGGAGCTGTGAATGATTCTTGCCCAGCTTTTACCATCCAGAATTGGCCTATGCTTGGGGAGCAATTAAAATTAAATAGCCACTGAACTGCTAAAAGTGAAGATGACAGCTCTGGGCAGGAGCAGACTCTTATAAAGTCCCCCGTCTAATTCTTACCTTATTATTGATGGAGGAAGAAATCAAATGAAAACCGGAACTAACTCTATAATATTAAGTGAGCAAAAGACAATTTTGTTAATCTTGCACAGAGCAGGCCAGATCTTCTGTCTCAGTCAAACTGTGCTTTAGGTTACCATGGCAACCCTCGTGTAATGGGGTGAAATTGCATCCTGGGTTAGAAAGGGTTAAAGGCCATATTTGGGCTCAAGTAGCTACACATGTGCTAGATTTGGTCTTTAAAGGGGGGAAATTCCAGCAGTTGAGGGTAGCAAGGGGAAGAGTGGAGATAGAAATCTGCCAGAAACTAATAGCTTGCTAAGGGGCAAGGCATTGTCTGTAGAGAACTATAGCTGGTCAGAGTTGGTTGCTGAAAGGAAAATTTAACCCAGGAAGGTAATGACTTAACCTGAACTATGTGTCTGAGAGGTGTGGTGCCTGCGTGTAATGACTACAGAACAAGGACTGGAGATGCAGCCAAACAGGGTGGAAGATTCCTTTGTTTTGTAGCTTTGGGGACTTTGTTTTTAGAAGACTCCTTTTCCTTGGCAGGAGTTGGACACTTGCAGATCACCTGGCTTCGGAGCTATGCAGTTGTTACAGCCTGATAGGCAACAGGATGTGGGAGGAAACTGAGGCAAAATACTCACAGGACCATGGTGTGGTGCAAGAAGGTGTACTCAGGGGCTGTGCCCAGTTACACCAATCATCCAAGGGCAACTTCTGCAATGGACTGCAGCCACCATGTATTTGAGAATCCTCTGAGCTGCCCTAATCTATGCTGACTTCCAACATCTCCATTACGGCAGCCAAGGGATTGCTGAGGCTAAGGGATGCCACAGCCACATTCCCTTTTCCTAGCACATGCTCCCAACACTAAGACTGGAAGGCTGGTGCTGTAGGGATAGTTCATGCAATGCAACACCTAATTCCCTTTGTGGATCCAGGCCAATGTGCATATTCAGAATGTAAATCAGCAGCACTCAGAGGTCAATACTTTCACGATCGCTCCCCTACTGACTCTTGGTGTTCCTTCCGTTTTTTTCTCCTCTAAATCAGAAGACAATAAGCAATTAATTTTTTCCCCGCACATGCTGCTGACCTATTTCAAGCAGTCAAAGTTTTGGAAAGAAATAAACTGTGTAGAAGGGCTGCTTTTATTTGGGAAGGGAGGGGGAAAGTGTCATGGCATTTAAGGGGGAAAATAATTATCTCATGCTATTTTTATTAAAAAGGGCTGCTTTATTAACTCTGGCATGTTCAAGAGATCAGGAATTGTATTTGGTAGGTCAAATTTAAAATCTCCATTTTGAATTGGGTGCTAATAAGGCCAATAAATTAAAAGATTATACAAAATAACAATTAACATATTCCGCCTGATATTTTTTTCTAATTTTGACATTATTAAAGGCTATATGAATATGTCTACCTCACTAAAGATTTTGGAGCAGGATTCACTTCTTTGCTGTCAATGATTGTACTTCCTGCTGTTCCACCAGAATATTTGCACTTCCAAGGCAGGAGCAGAACAAAATAAAATAGCTTGGGTGAAAGCAGTAATCTGATAAGCAGAGGAGGATTCCAACCATATAATTATCATTCAAAGAACACACACATTGACACTACATATAACATTGCCACTCCATGTATTTTTCAGCTCATGAAGGTCTAATTTCCTGTGTCAGTTTTTGGCATGGGATGGGCAGAAGAGGCTTTTTAGTCTTAATATAGGTGTTAGTTTTATCCCTCCTTCCATTTACTGGCTCCAGTTGTTACCGCTGCGTCTGGTGGAGTTCCAAAAGAACACAATGGTTCACTGGAGAAAATGGTAATTATGTGGTAACCTGTGTTACCACTACAGTACCATCTCTGGATAATTGCACAATGAACACATCTCCACTGCATAATAGCTGTTTAATCATCAGTAAGGGTCTATTCTCCTTTCTTGATGCTTGAATAGCTCTCATTCATGTCAATGTATACCTTGAGCCTAGAAGACCCCCTAATCTTGAGTAATAGATTTCAGTGAAAATCAATGTGTTTCTTTTATCATTTTGTTAATGTGTCAAATATTTGTAGAACAATACAAGAGTGCATAGACTTTGCCATACTTCACTAAACCTTCTCTGTGCTGCAGGTGTATTTTAGTGCGTGCTGTCATTCTGACCTTTTTCTTTTTCCTCAGCATATAGATGAATATTGTAAGTTCATATCGCCACAAATATAGTTTAGGACTATCGCTCTGGTTATAAAAGGCAATGAAACACCTCAAGAGAGGTTGGAGAAGGCTACTTTGCTGATGTTCAATTCTTAGCTGCCAGAAAGCAAGTCTTTTGTGATAGAAATGTGTTTAATTCTGCTTGCTTGTCAGCTATGTCAGATTTCTTTTTTGCTGGACCGTATTTTCTGTGATTATGTTTTCATCACTTTCTGCTTATTATACTGCTGATGGAAACATTTTTGTATGTTGTGGTTTCTGTTTGACAGCAATCTTAATAACACATCAGTGTACTTGAGATTGGTAATGAGTATCTCTTTTTAGGACTCTGCCATTCTCTTCACTATAGAAAAGATTCTAAGCAGCAAAATAATCTCTTTGCGGTGTGCTATTGACAAGACTCCCCACCCTTCATTATCACAACCGTGAATGTGACAGTGTTGTGCAGTGAATGAGAGGTAGAGAGACTGTGAAAATGCTCACACAGCAGTTATTAATTTTCAGAGATGCACTATATTTAGCTATATTAACTTTTTGTTGTTAAGGTCTAATTCAAAGCTCCTTAAAGTCAATGGAAAAGACCTCGCATTGAAATAATGCAGCTTTGGATCCCATAATAGAATGGGGACGGCACAGAACTATCTTAATTTATTTACATTAAATGCTGATGACATGTGAAAGCAGGAATGAAAAATGGATCTACAAATGGGAAAACACAGAATCTGTTCTAAACAAATCACACTTACAACTTGGTACAAGAAGCTACTATGCCAACCCTGCCCCTGGAATGTTGGGATATGCCTATATTTTCAGCACACAGCCTTGCGGGTGGATATACTTAACAATCAAGCACTTACCAGGGCTAAGCATTATCATTGGAATCTTTTTTTATTTTGGACTGCTAATTTACATATAAGTGATCTGTAAGTTTGATTCCCCCTAGGGTTTGCTTCTCCATTGTTGTTTTTACTAAAGTATTAGTTGTACCTGTATGCTATACGATGTTGCAACCTTCCAACGATAATCACATAGCAAATTTTCATTTTAGTATTTGCATATTAGTAGCTGCAAGATAATTTACGCAGAATCTTAAGGAAGACTTGGATCCAGCTGCTGTCATGTAAAAGTCGATATGGGCTGAAAACAAGAGCTTCTTGCAAGGCTTGATTGTGGGAAGCTTAACATTGTATTCTGACATCGTTTACTTTTCTGAAAAGCCTCATGGGATCATGACGATGAAGTAAAGCTGTAAAAATAAAACTGACATGCTGAGTTTTAAATTGGCCTTTAAACTAAACTGTGAAGAATTCATAGTTTGGCTTCAATATCATATCGTATATCTAACTCTAAGTCTCTTTCAAATAAGTGAAAACACTCAACAACTTTGTGAGAAAGAAACTTAGATACTTACAATGTGATTTAGAATATAGTTATTGAATTTTGTAGCTACAGCTTTATAAATACCATGACTCTTATATTTGTTTTTGGAACTATTTATTGTAATCATACTAATTATCACGGAAAAATGTTATTTGTGAGTAAATCACATTTTATATAAATACATAAGGGGATTTACGATGCATGGGTATTCCTTACAGGCTAATCTGACAGTTAAGGGAAAGCAAAGCTACTTTATGGTAGGATACTTAAAAAAAAAAAAAAAGAGACAAGTGGACCATTTTCACTTGTGAAGAAACCATTGTGTGTGGTGAGGGCTCTGGTAGGTGAGTCCTGAAGGGTTATGCAAAAAAAAATTGCATCTTCACATAAGGCTCAAAAGAGCCTTTGAAGTGATATATCTGAAGTGACAAAAGATGAAATATGAAATATCCAGGGATATGGATTTCCATTCATTATTGGCTGATGTACAACATGTCATTTTGCATTGTATCAGTCCCAATGCTAATTCCAAAACCTATGGTTTATTAGAAGTTGTGAGATAATAAGAGTTGTTCACATAAATTTCATAACAGCCTAACAGCATAAAAAAAGAGGCTTGTCTGACCCTGGGGGAAATGGGGCTTTGCTATTCAGAAGATTAAATACATGCATGCTTTATGAATGTAAAGATTTTATTGTTAGGTTTAAATGGACTATAACTACAAGCTTCCATCCTACAAAATCTGACTATTATCCATCTCAGGCCTTGTCTATTCAAAAATGTACTTGTTTAACAATGATATTATTTGAAACCAGTTTAGTTAAACATGTAAAAATCTGTGTAGACATTCTTTAATTTGATTAGAACCCTGCTTTATATAGGTTTAGTTGAACTAGATTCCTTATTTAATTAACCCAAATTAATATAAGACAGGTTAAAATTGAATCAAGAATGTCTATGCTTCCATATCTATTGGTGGATATGTCTGCATAGCAAAGAAAAGAACATGGCACCAAGTCTCAGACTCAGGTCAGTTATCCTGGGCTTGTGGGGCTAAAAATAGTAGTGTAGCTGTTCCCACTTGGGCAGGATCCCAGGCTCTGAAACCCACCAACTGGGGAGTGTCTTGAAGACCAGACTCCAACCCAAGTGGGAAATTCTACCCCGCATATTTAGCCCTATAGCCAAAGCTCCTGGCTTGGTGCAGTGCATTTTTCTTTGCAGTGTAGACTTATCCTTAGAGTTTTATAATGCCTTTCAGCACTATAGTATCTGAGCAAGTCTAAGTAAAAAGAAATCATAGCAAAGTCCATAGGGGACTTCATGGACTCTCTGGCACTCCTTCTTGGAAATAAATTTTCTACCTGGGGTAGAGTTGGCACTGTGGAGTCTTTTAGATTTTGTTGTTGTTGGCAGGAGTTTATTGGGCAGAATTGTCATTTTTCTAGTGTGAAGGCCTTTTGCAGAATTTTCTAAAGTGTGTTGGAATTCATCTGACTTTTGAAGTTTGTTTCATAACTGGATCCTCTCTTTATTTGTGCTTTATACCCAGCAATTGCATGTTTTGTCCTAGGATTTGTTATCTGCATTTTCTCAGCAGAGCGTGGTTATTATTCTGGTCATAGACTGAAAGGATCAGCTCTAATTAGTACCAATATTTGGTTTTTAATGTAGCTGGGGCTTGATCCATTATTTGCTTTGAAAAGTAGAACCAAAGCCATAAACATATAAAGTTGATTGGGGGTCAGGGGATGGACTTGGGTCTTATGAGCTCATGACAACTTAAACCATGGAGAAAGTGTTTTTTAAGCCAATTTAAAATTTACATGGGATTTTTCACTGTATAACTCCTTACACTGGTTTAAAGATGGGTATTTAAAGTGGTGCAATTCTGAACATAGATAAGAAACTTACACTAGGTACCTCATTGTTTTCCTCTTGATTTTTCCAATAAACACTGTTTTTTGTAAAGATAGTTTGGGACAGAAACTGTTGATCATTTCTGGAGATGAGTGAATCAAATTTTAACATCTGAAGAGTGGCAAAAGATAGGAAAAGATACTGAAGGTGTGCAGCACTAGGTTCCAGATGTGGGGAAGAAGAGTTCATATTTTCAAAGGATGCTGACAAGCTGTGCAGCAGGAAAAGGTTCAACTTATTCACAAATGAAGATTTATCATTTTGCCTTTGCATAAGGACTTCATGCTTCTTTGGGTAAATCATAGACACAATGCTCATTTTCATCAACTCAATCTTAGAAGTAATGTTCTGAAAAAGCAAGAGTTTCCACAGAGGCTCCATAGACTGTTTTAAACCTTTGCCACTTCTCATTAGCTTCTTTGTCTAGGATCTATATTGCCTCCAACATGGCCTTGATGTAGCTTCATTTTCTGTAATCATATAGTAGATGCTTATAGTTTGTGATACTATATTTTGTAAACTCTTCATGAGAGCTTGAGAGAATACCCTGAAAATACAGGGTAATAAAACCCTGCAATTTTAATTCTATATTTGGTATCTATGCTAAATGGGACAAATTTTCAAAAGTATCAGCTCTTACAAATCAGATGAGATTTTCAAGAGACCTCAGTTTCTATTTAAACATCTAAATGAAGTGGCCAGATTTTTCAAAAGTGCTCTAGCACCCAGCAGTTTCCTTTGCAGAACACTTTTGAAAATCTGGCCCTATGATTACTGTGTGTGCAATGACCAAATTGGAATAACTGATTCCAAATCATCTACATTTTCTGGGGGGCAGTATTTTACAAATGTCACTATCTGAAACTGATCTTATTGTTTTGATTTGCTGCCAGATTTCAAACTAGAAGGTACCTGTTTTCTATATCTAGTTTAGATGTTGGCCAAGAAGACAGAAATCTTGTAATGACAGCTGATCAAGAGATTTTTGCCTTATAGCTAGAAAGATTTTCCTAATATCCAACTTGCCTCTCCCTTGATGTAAACTAAGCTGATTACTGTTTGTATGAGGGGAAGTGAGAAAATATGCCCCTTGGCAGTGAAAAAGTGTACCCCCAGACATTCAAGGATAACTTGTTATTCCCCTCACCATTATCTATGTGCAGCTGCAAGCATACATTTTATGTATTTTGCCTTATTATGTGCTGTGGTATGCAGAAAATGAGACATCTGCAAGATTTCTCAGTATTCCTATTTGTCTCTGCCAACCGGAAGATATCAGGCTACGAAGGTCAGAATAGTCAAGCAATCAACTTAAGTTATGTTAGGCCTCAAAACCATAATCAGACAACTGAAACTGCATTGGTCCTCCAACAATGTTTTCTTTTTCTCTTTTTTTTTTTTTTTGCTCTCCTCTGGACTCTCTCCAATTTGTTCACATTCACATATTTCTTAAAATGTGGTGCCCAAAACTGGACGCTGTACTCCAGCTGAGAGCTGACCAATGCTGAATAAAGTGGAACAATTACCACCAGTGTTTTACACATGGCATTCATGTTAAAAAATTCCAGAATAACATTTGTCTTTTTTCACAATAATAACATGCTGTTTTCTTAAATTTGTGGTAGACTCTAACCCCTAGATTTTTTTTTCTCTACTACCACCTAGCCAGTTATATCCCATTTTGTATTTGTGCATTAGATAGACTTAATGGATTTTAAGGGTTGGAAGGAACCAATTATGTCACCTGATATGATCTCTATAAAACACAGGCCATATCTTTGTGGTCAAAGAAGAGAAATCCATTCGGAATTTAAAGATTTCTGGTGATGGCTAATCCACCTTTGGTAAATTGTTCCAATGATTAATTACCCTGAATTTTAAAATTTTGTACTTACTTCCTGGTTGCATTTTCTAGCTTCAACTTCCAGCCATTGTACCTAGTGATGTCTCTTTGGTTAAAGAGTGCAACTGTATTAAGTATGTTTTCTCTTTGTACATATATACTGTGATCAAATAACTTTGTTTTTGGTATGTTAAATAGATTGAGCTTCTTAAATCTATCACTGTAAGGCATGTTTTCTGGAGCGTGAATCATTATAGTCTCTTTAATATTGAACAAAAGAATCAAAGGGCTAAAGTATAATAAATAAAGTATATTATAAAGTATTATAAATAAAGTATATTGAGGACTGCAAGCAGATTATACAACATTTATTTTTGTGCAGATTATGTTTAAGTGTTAAACAAAAAAAATCAGAGAAACATTAGAGTACATCTAGGCAAGTGCTCCATCTACCATTTATGAGTCTCAGAAACAGAACTCTAACACTGACCTCATTATATATCCCTCATAGGAAAGTCCATTAGGATTTAATAGAAATGAAATAAATAAATGACAGGGTTCTATAGAAATGACTCTGAAGCATACAATTTAACAGAACTCTATACATTTAAAATATCATATATGATTTAATATAGACTTAATATTTAAGAATGGTTAAACTACTGTATACTTCTCATATAAACTGAGCCTGATTCAGCCTTTAAAATCCTTATTATGTTAGTTAACCATATACTTAACGAAACAACCTTCTTATTGGTCAAAGTAATAAAATGCAAGGTAGCCAGTTTTAAATAATTTTCAGCATATGAGTTCCACCATCCCCTCAAGAGATATTAAAATATTTGTCCTTCTAAATGAACATGTATTTTGTGGACTATTTCTGCCTCAAGTTTTAATATCGAAGTAATAGAATGTTCTCAGAAGCACTGTGTTTAGCAATCAAGCCAATAAAACATATTATCTCACCCACCTTGTCTTGCGCATATTTTATCCTGAGAATCCTATGTCTTACCATAATGGATAATATACTTTAGGCATACTCTGTTGTAATTCATTATCCATGCAACCTGAAGGAAGTCATTAATTGAAGTTTTTTTTTTGTCAAAAATGGATCCCTCCACTATAATTTTGTCATACTGAAAGAAATAATGCAGGGGATTTGCTGACAAGACATTTCCATGTTAGGTGTTACGCTGGCTTTTGTGTTGAGTTATATTTACAAACACCCATAAAACAAGCATAGTTTATTCAGTACAGCTAATAGACATTCATCTAGTATGTTAATACTAGACAGTTAATGGAACCTAGAATAGAGAGAATATATATGAGTATCAATGTTATTTCATACAAACATAGCTGAATGAAAAATATGTTGAGATCTCAAGCTTTCATTTTTTGAGTATGGCATCAAAAAGGAGACCATAAGATAACAATGAAATTACATCCACCAGAAATTGCCATGAGATCAGGTTAAATTTCTAGCCTTCCCTCTTCTCATTTACAGATATTGTCACTAAAATAGTTTCACATTCTGTCACTTCCAGTTCTCATTACAATCATTGTCACTGAAATGTAAAACCAGAATTTCAATGTCCTAATCTGCAAAATCTGGTTGCGAACTGCAGTACCCTGACCTTTTTAATATGCTGCTGTTTGATTTTCTGAGCTCTCTTATTCTCCCTCATTTTCTGTATAAGTAATATGCAATGGAAAAGTAAAAAGAGAGACTTTCAAAATGTAAATGGTGATTTCTGGTGTCCCTGGTGATTCAGGAAAGCATCACGATTCAGAAAGGGTATTTATATATGTGCTGAGCTTTAAATATGTGCTTAAGCCTCATTAAAGTCAATGGGTATTAAGCATGTGTTTAAGTGCTTTCCATAGCCAAAGTGTTTCACCTAGGTAGGGGTGACAGCACAGAAGGGAAAGCAAACCTTAGGGGCCTACTATTTCCTTCCTATCTCCCTGGAGATGGGAAGGAAGGGGCAGGAAATGCATCGAACCTTGTCCAATGCTCCAGCCAGAGCAGCTGTAACAGTGTATGTACTGTT
This sequence comes from Mesoclemmys tuberculata, assembly GCA_007922155.1. NCBI lineage: Eukaryota > Metazoa > Chordata > Testudines > Chelidae > Mesoclemmys > Mesoclemmys tuberculata. The sequence goes on along the minus strand of ML675624.1, from coordinate 55,623,550 downwards.
CTTTGTGTAGAGCTTACTGTGTATGTTGTCTTCCCTCGCGGTGTTGTGGAAGAGCCAAAGAACTACTTCTGGGACAGCACAACTGTGCAGTACTCCATATAAAGTGCTTTCGGCAATGTTATATTTTATGTTTCCCAGACCTGAAGAGTTCTGTGTGGCTTGAAAGCTTGTCTCTTTCTACAACAGAAGTTGGTTCAATAAAAACATACCTCGCCCATCTTATCTCTCTCATGTTTTAGCAAACAGTTAAGCAAAATTCACTTATGCAGAGGGAACACGTTTTTTGGCATCAAGTGTTTGGTGGCAAGCTTTTGACACAAACTTCTATTTTAAAGATGCACAGGCATATACACAAAATGAAAAATAAATAACTCTCTCCTTTAAAGAGAATCACTTGTCTTAAAAATCAAGACAAAGTATTTTTCTTACATATATTTTGATGTTACTTAACCAAGACGTTGTAATTTGTGTAGCTGATTAAATGAGAAGAATCTTTGGGGAGGGTGAGAATTGAAGACATATGGTTCTGCTCCATTGGATCCATAAGCAAACATTCAGCTTCATTAGAGCTTGCAACAAAGAAAGAAAGTCAAGCTTAACAAAACTATCAAAGTCAAGATTAATCTAACACAAAGTCAGAAGAGATTTTTATTTTAGCAAGTAGTTTATTCTCCCATAGAAGGTGCCTATCTGTATTCAAATGAACATGGTTTTTATAGGAAAAGGGGAAATAACCCAAATTATGTAAGATTAGTAAATATTCAGTCCCACTTGCAGTGCATTTTGAAATAACAGGATACAAATTACAGTAAAATAATTTCAATACTATGATTTATTTGCCAGAAATATACCAAGACTTAGATTCAGGGAAATGATTAACTAATCCAAGGTTTCTCTTATTCATGAAGGGCCATATTGAAACCTGGTGTAAACAGGTACAATTCCATTCACTTAGTGGGGACTTGCTCCTTCCAACTGTTTATTAAAGGTCTGAATATCACCTGAGAGAAATGATTATATCAGTTTAGGAGCCTCTGCAAGGACTTGGGACAGTCACAGATTTTTCTTTCTGACCTGGCTTCCGAATTCTCAAGGACTTGTATATCTCAGCTTCTGTAGTAGATGTGTGCAATTAGAACCGGATCCAAAGGCTACTGAAGTCAATAACCCTTACTGTGCTTACAAAAATTGTCCTTAAAGAAATCAAGCAAATTGAGATGTACAAAGAAAGGACTTGTTAAAGACATTTTTATACTGTTAAGAACAAAATCATTTTCAGAATCCATAGGTGTTGTGGCAGAGTGAGCTATTAATGACCAGTGATAATGACAACATATTTATTACTCATCTTTGCTTTTAACTCTGATTTAATTTTAGTCTGTATGTACAAGACCCGAATGTAGTTATTTTCTCATCAAGCTCAAACTTTTCCTACACCATGGGTATCAGGGACCTCACATTAAGGGCAGCTTACATACTCTACATCATGCTTTAGGATTTTTATCACTATATTCTTCCAATGGTGCTCAAAAGAATAAGCGGTCTAGAATCCCTTAAGGCCTACTTCACGTAAATATGTTGGGTCAAGGATTTGAACTGACTTAAATCTCCAAGCACAGCTTACTACTCTTAAGAGAGGCCAAAGTGTCAGGAACAAAAAATGTTCTTTCTCAGTACAGTAATGAAATGCCACAAATGGACTAGCTATTTAAGTCCCTTTTCTTCAGACTGATCTCATGGGAAAGAATTATGGCAGCTGGGAGAGCTGTGTGTCACCAAATCATCCATCATTGCTGTTCTGTATTACAGATGGAGGCTCTGAGTGTCACACAATGGTTGAAGCATTTTCCCAGCCTATTCAGTAACTGGATTAGTACAAACTGTGTAGCATCAAGGCATTTTTTCTAAAGGTACTTTGCAGATGATATTGTCACAAACAAAACTGTTGGAACAAACAGAGTCCCTACTTCCTCTCTGAAATGTAGAGAAGTGCTCCCTGCTGGCTTGAAAGCAAGCCTTTGGAATCAGACAGATCAAATTATGGGTCAGGAGCATACATTTATTCTTCCAATTTAGTTGAAGCAATTAATGCTCTACTGTACATTCTAGCTTTAGGTAAACCTTAACATATATATCTATCAAAGAATATTGACTTCTAGGATTCAGAGAGTGAGAGGAGGCTCTTTTAGTAAACATTAAATGCCACAGAAAAATCATGTGATGTGGATGAGATGATAAAAATCAGAACTTCAATTTTTCAGTTCATTCTAAGTACAATAATTGAAGTTAATTTAAAAAGAAATATGTGTCATATCCTTAGGTCCTTACCCAACAATTATACTATCAAATTCCCATTGGTTTGAATGAAAGTTTTCATGAGTAAGGACTGCATAAACTTTGACTTTCAGACATATATAGTAAACATTTACTTCCCTCTGTCATTAGTAGCACGTTAGGCTTTTAAAGAGAAGAGAATACTAAGTTTTGCTTTTCATTCAACATTTATACTGTTATTTGATCGATTTTCAACTTCACACAGTATGGACAATTAGATTGGTCAGTTTCACTTTTGTTTCTAATGAGTTTCTAGTCAGCTTCACTTTCTGCCTCTCATTCACCAGCATAGTGCTACAATGTCTGCATGCAAACAGTTCTGGGAAACTTTCACATCTAAACAAACTGATTTCATTATAATCTACAAAATGTTATGAAGACATATCTATAGATCTTAGATTTTGCAAAATGTTGTTTTTAATAGAATCTTAATTTAGGGCTGAAAAATCTGACCTAACAGTTCTCCTTTATTTTTTCTAGTCACGTACAGTGTCAAGAATATGATTACATTTTATCCAGACTACTGAAAATATAGTCAATCTTTGTAAAGAAATTACGAATTGTTGTAGTTGTTTTAAAATTAAATTTCTAATTCAAAATAGTAGTTTGGAACAGCAAAATATTATGGGTGATAAGCAGTGGAAGGATTTGTCTCATATTGTTTATTTTATTGCTATATTTCATGGGATTTGATAGATATCTGGATTAAGTATAGGCGTGGATGACTGTTGTCATATACCATCAAATAGTATAGCACTATTGCTGGCTAACAAAGATTTTCTTTAATAAAGTCTTGTTTATAGAATCATAGAATATTAGAGTCAGAAGGGACCTCAGGAGGTCATCTAGGCCAACCCCTTGCTCAAAGCAGGACTACCCTCAGCTAAATCATCCCTGCAAGGGTTTTGTCAAGCCACAGTTAAAAAATCTCTAAAGATGGAGATTCCACCACCTCCCTAGGTAACCAGTTCCAGTGTTTTACCACAATCCTAGTGAAAAACCTTTTCCTAATGTTCAGCCTAGACCTCTCCCACTGCAACTTGAGACAATTGTTCCTTGTTCTGTCGGCTACTACCATTGAGAACAGCCTAGCTCCATCCGCCCTGGAACCCCCTTTCAGGTAATTAAAGGCTACTATCAAATCCCCTCTCATTCTTCTCTTCTGCAGACTAAGCAAGCCTAGTTCCCTCATCCTCTCCTCATAAGTCTTTTGCTCCAGCCCCTAATCATTTTTGTTGACCTCCTCTGGACTCTTTCCAACTTGTCCACATCCTTTTTGTACCAGGGTCCCAAAACTGCAGTCTCACTAAAACCGAAGACAGTGGAATAATCACTTCCTGCGAACTGCTGGCAATGCTCTTACTAATGCAGCCCAATATGCTATTATCCTTCTTGGCAACCGGGGCACACTGCTGACTCATATCCAGCTTCTTATCCACTTGTACCCCCAAGTCCTTTTCTGCAGAACTGCTGCCTAGCTCATTGGTCCCCTGTTCCCTGTGCATGGGATTTTTCCGTCCTAAGTGCAGGACTCTGCACTTGTCCTTGTTGAACTTCCTTAGATTTCTTTTGGCCCAATCCTCCAATTTGTTTAGGTCTTTCTGTAACCTATACCTACCTTCCAGTGTATCTACCACTCCCCATAGCTTAGTGTCATCTGTAAACTTGCTGAGGGTGCAATCTACCCCATCCTCCAGATAATTAATGAAGAAGTTGAACAAAATTGGCCCTAGGACTGACCCCCGGGGCACTCCAATTGTGACTGCTGCCAGCTAGACATGGAGCCATTTATCACTACCCCTTGAACCCCATGAGCTAGCCAGTTCTCTATCCATTTTACAGTCCATTCATGCAACCCATACTTCTTTAACTTGCTGATGAGAATACTGTGGAAGACTGTATCAAAAGCTTTGCTAAAGTCAAGGTATATCACGTCCACTGCTTTCCCCACATCCACAAAGCCAGTCACCTCTTCATAGAAAGCAATCAGGTTGGTCAGGCATGACTTGCCTTTGGTGAATCTGTGTTGACTGTTCCTGATCACCTTCTTCTTTTCCAAATGCCTTAAAATGGATTCCTTGAGGACTTGCTCCATGATTTTTCCAGGGACTGAGGTGAGGCTGACTGGTCTGTAGTTCCCTGGATCCTCTTTCTTCCCTTTCTTGAAGATGGGCACTATATTTGCCCTTTTCCAACCATCAGGGATCTCCCCCAGTTGCGATGAGCTTTCAAAGATAATAGTCAATGGCTCTGAAATCACATCAGCCAACTCCCTCAGCACCCTAGGATTTATTGCATCTGACCCCATGGACTTGTGTATGTCCAATCTTTCTAAATAGTTTAAGTTGTTTAATAATGCTGTGCTTAATAGCTCATAATCAAATTTGGCACAATCCATGGTTTAGGTAGAAATGTGAAGAAATGTTCTACCATAACCAGAGAACAACATTATGCCAACTGGGAGACCAGCCTCCGTCTTGCCTTTAAAATGCTTTCTAAATAAAAAGTTCTAATCCTATGTCTTTCCTTAATCCTCTGGAAGTCTTATATATCTCCTCTTGTTGTGCACTTATACTGAGCTATTTTGATTAAATAACTCTCAAGAGGACTGAGATTATAATGCAATAGTCTTTCAAACAGTTTATTCTGGCATGCATATTGCTATTAAACAGTGCACATATAAAATCTGTATTTCATAAATATGTGTTTCTATGAGATCTACTCGGGAGATGAATATCATATTCATTGTTCCTGACATCACTGAATTATAAATAATAAAGTGCAGTCTAAATTGTTTGTTTGTCATGGAACAGCTGTGTGAAAAACTCAGTTATTGATGGTATAGTAATTGCATCAAAGAGAGGATAGCCTTAAAATTATAGTGCATTCAACTTGAAATAGGTACTCTTAAATCAGACAATCAGTTAGAATGGACATAAATCAGTTCCCCAAACTATAGTAAACAAGTGAACATGCTCTTAATTCAGACACCAAATCGGAGTGTGGGGGTTTATTCAGGTGTTAAGTGGTATTAGACAAAAGATTAAGCTCTAGCTAATTAGTAGACCAGGTAGAGATAACCTTCAAAATACCCAGCTTTCTGTTCAGGCTGCTTGCTCTTGATCATAATGATTTCCAGGAAAAGCATTCTTCCTCTATGTCAAAAGATCAAGATCATCATACTTAAAGAGATTCTCTTGGTGAGTGTGAGAGAGACATGGCCGTACTCTATGGTCTGTCCAGATTGATTGGTCTATTTTTTCCATTTGTAATCTTCTGTGTTGTTGTCATGCTTTCCTTCTGACTATCTACATGGTTGCTTAAATTGGATTCTGGAGAGGCAATCCTGTCTGATACTGACTAGTCCCTTTAAGTAGATTTCCCTATTGTGAACTCATTTAGTTTTAACACCAGAATAAAGAAGAATGATGGTTGTGTAGTCAGAAAGGAAAAAAAAATCCCTTTTGAAAAAAGTTAGCAATAAATAAACATAGTCCATAGGACACTAATAAAACAGTGATTGCTTATTAATTCTTATTAGATATTAATTCCACAATCCTAGAAATACTTCAGAGTGACTGCTTACAAAGTATAAAAGAACACATCTGCATAAATGGACAATGAGGAAGAGTTTAATTATATTAGGAATAGAAGGAAATCTTATCAATGGTATAGACCCATTATTGGATGGAGATAGTAAAATCTTTAATAATAATGGAAAAAAGGTATAAATGTTCAATATATGTTTGTGTTCTGTATTTGGGGGAAAAAGCAGAATGATTTACTTGTAGCACGTGAGGATGAAGAAGTATTTTCCAGTCCATTGGTAACTAATTATGTTAATATGATCTGCTAGGGATAAAGATTTTTAAATCAGCAATCCCAGAAAACATGTACTCATCAGTCCTAAAAGAATTGACCAAGGAAAATTCTGGCCTTCTGATATATTTAATAAATCTTGAAATACCAAGGAAACTCCAGAAGAGTGCTAATGTGCCAACATTCAAAAAGAGTAAGTGGGATAATCTAAGTAACAATAAACCATTTAGCCTGACATAAATTCCAGAGAAAATAATAATTCAAAAGAGGATAGGGATATAAATAATGCCAGTGAACATGATTTTATGGAAAATAGGTCTTGTCAAACACCCTGATTTCGTTCTTTAATGAGATGACATGTTTGGTTGATAAAGGTAACTGTGTAAATATAATATATTTAGATGTTGTAAGGAATCTGACACAGCACCACCCAACCTTCTGATCAAGAAATTAGAACCATACAATATTAATAAAGATCCCAAAAAGTAATCATAATTGGGGAATCAACCTTGAATGGAGGTTTTTGTAGAGTTGTACAAAATGGGGTTCTGCAGGGATTAGCATTATTCAACTGTTTAATCAATTTTATATTCATCAATGATAAATGTATCCTGGAAAGCTGTTATCTGAAAATAATGTAAGTGGAGAAGCAACTCACCATGAACTCTCACTGTGATCCTGTGGCAAAAAGGACCAGTGTGATTCTTGGATGTATAAACAGGGGAGTAGTGTGGAAGAAGAGGGAGATGATTTTATCTTGGCATATGACATGGAGAGACCAATATTGGAATACTGTATAGGAGTGGTGTCATTCTTAAAAAAGACTTAAGACATCTCAATCAGTTTTGTTTAGCAAAAGAAGGCTAAGAGGTAACATGAATACAGTGTATAAGTACCTTCACAGGGAGAAAATATTAGTTACTAAAGGGCTCTTTAATATAGCAGTGATAGGCAGAACAATACCCAATGGCTGGAATTTAAAGCAGACAAATTCAAATTAGAAATAAGGAATGACTTTTTAATAGCAATAGTGACTAACTATTGAAAAAAACTACCAAGGGAAGTAGTAGATTCTTCATTGAGACTGGCTATCTTTCTGGAAGATATACTTTAGCCAAACACAAGTTATTTGGCTCAGTACAGGGATAGCTGGATGAAACTTAATGGCCTGTGATATGAAGAAGGTCAGACAGCATGATGTAATGCTCCCTTTTGATCTTAAACTCTGTGTGTCTAAATCTCTGTAGAAATAGTACCTTAATCATATGTGTATCTTTACTCATGTGAGTGAACATATGTACATGCTTAATGTTTACAGAATGTGGGCCATAGTTTTTAATCAGAGCTTCACTAAAATACTTACCTTACTTGTTTGCAGTATTGTAGTAGCTATGTTGGTCCTGGGGCACTAGAATGACAAGATAAGTGAAGCAATATCTTGTACTGGTCCAACTTCCATTCGAGAAAGAGACAAGTTTTCAAGCATCAGGTCTTCAGAAGAACTCTGAAGCTTTTTTCTTTCACCAACAGAAGTTGGTCAAATGAAAGATATTTCCTCCCCCATCTTCTCTCTCTCTCTTTTTGATTGGGTAGTTAATCTTTGTTTGTGCAATGAAGATTTGAAAGATTTAACAAAAAGTAGATTTGCTTTTGTTTTTATGCCTTCCATATAGCAGAATGAACTTACTTATATAAAATCATTCAAAACATAGAGCAGTAAGGAAAGTGATGAGATTCTTGTTTTCTCACTGCAAGAGTCCCTCACTTATGCAATTAAAAACATTCTGATGCAGTTTGTAATTTTCACCTATTATTGAAGTTTAATGTGCCAGTAGTTTCTGCGAAGAAGGGAACGGATCAATGAGGTTTTTTTCTCTGTAACAGAGGAATTATTTCTTCAGGAAAAATAAAAAGTGTGTGTATAAGAGAGTATCCTGATTCATCTCTCATGACAAGCCAGTACTGAAACTGATTTACTTTACTTTCACCAATCCTTCATCATTTTCTTTGGATCCCCCATGCTATTAAATTCTCTTTTTACTTGACCAAACAAGAACAGTGAAAAGAGCATTTACTGTAGAAGTACATGAATGTACTGGGGCCATAAGAAGAAATACTTGTGTCACTTTAAAAATATTCGCTATTATAAAAGAGAGGTGCATCAAAGGTCAAAATCACTTTTGGATGTAACTCACAAGTCACTAAAATAGTTCTGTGGTTTTACAGTAGCTTCTTTAAATTTTTATTTTAACCTACTTGCGTATTCTGAGAATACCACCCTTGGAAATACACTAAAGAGAAAACTCTGCTTCTTTCCTCCTTTTCACTGTCTGTCTGACAACTTCTTCAACACTTCTCCGGCCACAACAGCTGTTCACCGGCATTTTTAACTTCATCCTAGCTTTGGTGATTGTAGGAAGGGAAGATGCAAAAGTTCAGTTAACAGAAATTTTCCATCCTGTCACAACATAGCAGGTGTGGCAGTACCAATTTCCCCTGCTGCTGCAATTGGGACACCTGTCTAGCTGGATTGAGCATTGTGCTAAGTGACCAAAGTACTATTCTGAACTGCCATACAATTACTGTATATATATTGGGAAGTCATCTAAGCTCTTTGTGTTTCACCTCTAAAATGAGGATAATAATGATTACCAGATCATTGAGGTCTATGGATACAAAAGTATGCAAAGTATTTTTATTTATGGTATCATATCTCATATTACAAAACTAGGTTTTAAAAAAAGGAGCACAACACACAATCTTGGTTAAATAAAATTAAAGTCACTTATGTGATTATCTTTTCATCCTCTCAAAAGATCTGGCTGACCCTGCTTGAGTCTCCCAATTCAATATGTAATACTCTATTGACAAGTGATAGTGGTATTGTTAGTAGATTGCAGTTAATTACTTTCCTAATCATTCCCAACCCTCCATGCCTACTAGTGAATATTAAGCAAATGTGACTTTGATGTATAGATGTATAGAGTGTAATATATTTCTATGTTGTCAGTTTAATAAATTGAGCAGTTTTGGTTTGAGATTAGATACCCGATTAATAATTTAAAAGATTATTCTTTTGTCTTTATATTAGCCTGGAAGGCTTTTCTTTCAACAACAAAAACCCTAGAGAACTTAAATTACACTATACTCTGATAAAGTTACTTCATCCCATTTTTACGCTTGTTAAACCAGCATGACCTTTTAGTTTGTCTGCTGAGTGTAAAAATGAAGTAATTCAGATTGTTGTTTAGTATGGTATCAGGTGTATTTAAACAAAATATTTTCTATTTGTCAAGAAGTTTCTATAGAAGAAAACAAAGACTCTCAAATGTAATTGAAGTTTCTAAAGGAAAACAAATGAGTACACCACTCCATACTGTAATCAGACCTGTTTGTTATAAAATGAATAGATAAAGTCTTAATGGTTTACAATCAGGGGGGAAAAAACCCGCAAAGCTAATATTTTAGGCTAATTTGGACCCTAGTTTTCTTTCTCAAAGAGCAAATACTAAACTTAGACTAGGCAAGATTCTTAGCTGATGTAAATCTTCATAGCTCCATACAGTCTAAATCCATTGTTATAAATGGCTCGTAATAAAACAGTCTTTTGGTCTGCCTCATAGTGTGATCAAACATGAACACTGAGGCAATGAGGAGAATGTGAAGAGAATGTGGGGGCAGAAACAGGTGCTGCACAGAGGCTATGTGCCCCCATTCTAGATAGGCTATGTGCCCCCATTCTAGAAGTGAGCGGAGTCTTGATTCTGTTTCCCCAACATATCTGACAGGATAGGTATGCTGGCTTGTCAGGAAGTTCATTCCATCCCCAAAGCAGCAGGGAGACAGGCAAGGACATTATTACTTGGGGAATCACAATCTCCTTCCCAGGCTACTCCAGTGGCAGGTCCACAACACAGAACCTCTTATGATGGACAAGATCACAAAATAATCATCTAGGCCTGAGTGATGAATAATTGGTTTCTGGAAAGTTAACTAATACATTTTCTTAAAGATTTTTAGAATAAAATTTTAGAAACTATGTTTGGCACATTGACCTATTTCTCAGTACTTCAGTTAGCCGAATGTATAGTATTTTATCACAGATATAAGCACTTGATTTCTAATTGTCATGTAGTTCTTCTGGACAGTTCAGTGTTATTTAAACAATGTATTACTTTGGCTTGCACTGTTTCTATGAAAATATATGAACATCCAAACAAATGCATAGCAAATCATTTAAAAGAATCCCATTAATATTTTGTTCTCATTTATTTTTAAGTATATTCAGAATATTAATCCTTCAATTTTCATGAGAAACTTCTGTTGTTGCCCAACATTAAATTAAAGTTGTAACCTTTTGCAAAAGTTACATTTAATGACCAGACTATAATTACTAAAACAAATGCAATAAAATTATTCACGAGAGAAGATGAATTGACAATGCACTAATAGTGTGTTATGTAGGGTTCTATCCTGAAGCCTTTTTTTACACAATACTAATGCACAGAGCTGCCCGCTGTAGAACATTATTATGCAGCTGTGTTCATTTAATTTTGTTTTAATTGAACAGTTCCAGGATCAGAGCAATCACTACATGGCAGGGGAGCATGTACTGAGCAATATCCATCTCCTGCGATGCATAAACTACTCATCCCTAAGTCTTCAGTGTTTATCACTCAGTGGTTCTGGAGATGTAAATTAACAAATACTGAATATGAGTTTCTTATCAAATAACTATTACTGAAAATGTTTTCCTTTTTTCTGCAATTTATTTTCTCTGTTACTAACTTCATTTGAGATTCTTTAACTTTATAGGGTCTTTAATGTTGTACAAACAATAGGCCAATTTCAGACCCTACTTTATTTTAGTGCTCAGTAAATTTTGCAAAAATGTATTAGCAATTGTTTGCAGCCAGATTTTCTCAATAATTGACTTAAACTGCAAACACATACACAAAGTGTGAAAAATGTCCATAAAAAGACCAGACATGAATGGTGTCTAAGGCCAGGTCTACATTACAGACTACTATCAATATAAGTACGTTTGAACAATCCATACCCATAGAGATGGAATTATACTAACTAATCCCCTCTGTAGACAGTACTATGTCAATGGGAGAAGCTCTCCCATCAACATAGCCACCACCTCTCATAGAGGTGAATTAATTATGCTGATGGGACAAACTCTCCCATTGGCATAGGAGCATCTTCACTTAAGCATTACAGCGGCACAGCTATATCAGAGCAGCTGTGCCAAATCAGCATTTTAAGTGTAGACCATTAGAAAAGAAAAATTTAGAGAATAATATCCACAAAAAGTGGAGTTTACTACATCGGTATAAAGTCTGGGTGGAATGTGGAGAGAAAGAGAGATGAAATTAACTTCTTCAATTCATGACCAATCGATGTAACTGAAATGCTTGTGACTACTACTGCAGTGTGTGGCCTGGAATGGTAGACAGAACTCTTTTCCTTTAGTTCAGATGGTCCCTGATGTCACTGGTTTTGCATAAAATCCTGGATCCCTTCCCTATTTCACCCTGTAAATATCCCTTTGTCTCTTCTCCCTCTCGTCGTTGTTCTGCACCAGCATACATAGGATGTCATAGTAACCAGTTTGGTTGTGTGAAGCTGGTGTGCAGTCCCCACTGTTAGGTTATTCAGCATCTGACCCTACACACAAAGCAAACTTTGATTGGAAAAGAAGTTTTTATGCCCACCCTTCACCTGAAAGGTAAGTTTAGCCTTGATAATGAATTTTGAAGTTGTAATCACAAGCTCAATTTCTCATTTTAAAAGATTCATTAATCCAGTCAGGAAATAGTAATGTTCCATCTGACCTATAGTCCAAATAAAAATACTAGAATTTGGAATTGCGTATACTGAATACGCACTCATGGCTAACAGTTAATGAGCAATCAACAGGCTGAAGAGTGTTTGTAGAAAATATTCATCAAAACATTTCAAATTGTAAATTAATGGAAACATTTTAGATTTTTCAGCAGGTGTAAATCAGCATAGATTATTGGCTTCAATGGATTTGTGCCAATTTATACCACCTGAGTGTCTGACTAGTCTGTTCTTGGACAATTCACAAACAAGAGAAATGGTGAATACACTGAGGAATGGATTCTGCTCCCCTTACTCATGTTGAGTAGTACCTTACTTTGTAAGCAGAGCGATTTATTTCAGTCAAACCTTACTTTATGACCTTTTAAAAAAGTGTAACTAAAATTTGTTCTGACGGTAAGAATGATCACTTAATACAGGCTTCAGAACCTTTTAGAGTAGGATTACACATACAGATCTGATTTTGCAAGGAATGCATTTTAAGCACTTAAAAAGTGCATAGAAAAGATATAAGTTTAAATAAGTTTAATTTAAGTAAATGATGTATATGGAAATAGAGAATTTGTATGCACAACTATGTATCCAACTGAGACCACCCTGAACAGTGAAATGTAATTTTCAGAAATGATTTTGTGCTCATGATTTCACACAGTTCACTAATATTATACTTAGGTATCATAGACACCCTTCTCTTATTTGTGTGATTATTTCTCCCATGTAAACAGATTCTTAAAGCTCTTTCCCCTTTTCACTGTTATAGAGACTCTAATATTTTCCTTGCTTAGCAGTAGAACTGGTTTTACACATTGAGAGTACAAGTGACAGAATCTGGACTTATGTAAATTGCTTGCTGCAGATTGTTCACCTACTGTAGTTCTGCTTTTCAAGTTCATCCATCAGCCACTGTTAGCATGTAAGTGACTTATCAGTGTGTGCTAATAAATAATTATCTGTTTCACTGAATCCTGTGTCCCTATTTCTTCCTTCAGCTAGTAATTTCCCAAGGGAAAAAAATCTGTCATATATATTCAACTTAAATAAAAACTGTCTTGTAATTACACTGGACAACAGAGATTTTGCTTCCTGAATACTTTTGGGTGTATCTTATGGATTTTGGGCTGCTGATTACGAAAATCACCATGACATTTCCCTATAACATACTGTTTTTTGAAATTGCCTATATTTGTTATTTCAATTAATAATTTAAGTCTATTAAAATGTTGCCCACAATGTAAGCTGAAAAGTTTTCTATCTTGTGTCCAAGCATGCCTGGGCATGCTGTGACACTGGTCCTAATGCAGGCCATACAACATGCAGTGGGAATGCTAAGGCTTAGGCAGGGCTGATGCTGGCAGGATAGGTTTTAGAAAGACTATAAAAGCATTTCGCACACACTGTTCTATGCACTGCGTTTATATCAGTTTGCATTCATGCTGATGCACATGCTTTATGCGCATAGCATATTGTGTGTACTCACAATAATAAAGCAATTGTATTTTCAGGAGGATTGGTGATAGCAAAATGTCTCACCAATGTCGCAACAGCCGCTATACTTTTCTTGGCAACTACAGAGCACCAAACTATGTGCAGCTGGTTGACAACATGCTTCAAGCATACCAAACCATGAAGTGGAACATGTCACTAAAGATTCATTGTCTGCATTTGCATTTAGACTTCTTCCCTGCAAATCTTGGTGCAGTCAGTGACGAGCATGGTGAAAGGTTTCACCAGGACATTGTGATCATGGAAAAACGGTATCAGGACAACTGGAATCCATCAATGCTGGCCGATTATTGTTGGACACTTAAACGAGAAGCCTCAGACACTGAGTACAAATGAAAATCATCAACAAAACATTTTTAGCACCGTTACGTGATTAAATGCATGACATTCAATAAAAGTCCATTTCTTCTTTCTCCAAATTCCTACATGATACAAGTAGTCTGAAATTATATTTGTGTTCAGCTTCAAGTAGTCTATTTTAATCTAAAAACATTTTTGAGGAAGCAACACTTTCGAAAAAATTTGTTGTCCAGTGTTTTTCCTTCTACATTTCCTAATTAACAAAGATATTTTTGTTTAGAAACTCCTTCTCAGCAAGTCTTTGTTCCTACTTTTCATGAAATGAAACTATATTGCTGAATTTGTGATATCATAAGGATTTCCATGACATTAGATTTTGTAATGTTGCAACAGTGTGAAGGATAACTCAACCCAACCAGTTTCAGAAAGTGCATTGCTATAAGTAATTAAGCCCTGAATTTCTTTCACAGACTTTCCCTTCTTCAGCTTGCCTATAGAATTTATTTCCCCTCCCCTTCTGATTCAGGATGAAGGACAGAAGTATGCTGTCACTGTACAACTCCACAAATCAGGCAAATGAGACGGCTGCTTTATCCAAGACCCTTCCCAGATGGAGAGGTTATTTTCTTGGGTTCCAGCCATTGAGCAGTTAGCAAAGTCTTTGCACTTCATTCACGTACCCCACAAGTTCCTGTGAGATAAGTGCCACTTCTGGATGCTTGACAGTATGAGTCATCTGCTGGTGCAGATTTTCCATTTATCTAGGAGGTTATTGAATACGTTCCACTCTTCCCTTTCCTCCCACACAGCAATGGCACAGACCATCAAGTGGCCACTGGCAGCTTTTAAGAGAAGATATCAGTAGGCATACTGGTGACAGCATAATCCCTTGGGAGGCCTTGGAAGAAAGGGGAAATGCAACAGAATGGGAATGAGGAAATGGTGAAAGAAAGGAATGACAAGACAGAATGAAAGGAAGTGGTCAGGTTCTAAAGGGTGATGCCTGGACTTGAATAGCCTCTGATAAACAAGCACAATCCCTAAATAGTCTCAGCAAATATTGATGGCAAAGCTATTTAAATATTCATGACAGGCATTGAAAAGTTATCTAGTGTTTCAAATGACTGTTTTTTTAACTCTATCACACAGAATATTGTAGATCATCTCAGTGCTATAACTACCTACAGTTCTTAAAGCTCCACACACCATAAAGTGGATGAGAAATGGCTAAGCATCTTAGTTTTTTAAAAAGTGAACCACAGAATCTGGGAAGCTGGATGTCTACCATCTAACTTTAGGGTTGAAAATTCAAACAGTTCTGCAGTGTTCCAGCTGCAAAATTCCCACTGACTTTATTAGGATTCACACAGCTACAACCCACACAATCCTGTTCTTTGCAAATTTACCTATAAGTGACAAAATTGGAGGGGAATTATTTAGAGCAGATGTTCCAATATATACACCTCCTCCCGTCTAACGATACGTTTTCTAAACAAACTGCAGGTTTCGTTGATGCTGTCATTTGAATCTAATGAGAAAAATATCACATAATGAAGATGTTGGTTTTGTTTTGATTCAAGTTGCTCATTAATGATGCATGTGGGCAAACACCTGCCTCTTTCCAGACTTCTTCATTATTAAAATTACTTATTTCAGATATTTTCTTTGTGCTTTATTGCTTCCTAAGTGTTTATTTTTGTCCTGGAAGGAAGGTTGGTTTAATGGATAAAGCACTATACTGGAGCTCAAAAGATCTTGGCTCAGCCAAAACCCTCCTGTGTGACCTTGGCCAAGTCACGTCATCCCACCTTATTCCTCAATTTCCTATCTGTGAAATGGAAGTAGGGAAGAACTATCTTGTGATATCATAAGGATTTCCATGACATTAGATTTTGTAATGGTGCAACAGTGTAAAGGGTAACTCAACCCAACCAGTTTCAAAAAGTGCACTGCTATAAGTGATTAAGCCCAGCATTTCTTTCCCAGACTTTCTCTTCTTCGGCTTGCTTATAGAATTTCTTTCCCTTCCCCTTCTGATTCAGGGTGCAGGACAGAATTATACTGTCACTGTCATATTTGGGCATGATTGCAATGTACTCCGATATTCTGGTGATGACAGTCATAAAAGTATCTTGATAGATGTGATGCAATTCTTACCAACTGGGTTTTGATCTCAGCCTTTATTTGAGACTTTCTAGTTTTTAATCTTGTTTGCAGTGTTGTTGTAGCTGTGCCGGTCCCAGGATTTCAGAGAGAGAAGCTCGGTGAGGTATCTTTTATTGGGCAAACTTCTGTTGGTAGAAGGGACAAGTTTTGAGTTTTATGGAATTCTTCCTCAAGGTTGGTGAAGGTAATCAGAGCGTCCAAGGTAAATATAGGGTGGGACATATTGTTAAACATAAAGGGTGCTGGGACAGTGCTAAATTATTATAAATCACTGTGGTTGACATAAGTCTGGTAAAGCTTGGTAAGTCTGAGTGCTAAAGGATTCTGGGAGCAAGGCCTCCTAGCACTAGACAGATTACATGGCAAATCACTAAGAATACTTAACTTGCCCTCGGCACTGACATAAATCAAGAATACTTATCCAGGCCTTGTGTGTGTAGCTGTGTTGATGTGACAGACCAACGGTCATGGTCAGCCAATAGCCAGTTTGCTTAGTGTGTACATGTGAAAGTGTGTAATGGTGAATCTGGAACTAACTGACCTGGCTCTATGGGCCCTGTAGAACACCACAACATCAGTGTTATAACTACATATAGTTCTTAAAGCTTCACACACCATAAAGTGAATTACAATATGCACATTTCAGTTGATCCCTGTTGTTCCTCTCAAAATTTATTAGAAAAAGAAGTTGTAAATAATCATGATATGCTAAATAAGTGCTAACAAAGCATACTTTCAGGACATGTGACTCCTTTGGGAAAAATATGTAAGTGGGAATATCACATGCCACAGAGACATCCCAATTAACATCCAAAGAGGGATTTTAGAATTAAAAGTCTCAGGGTAGTCAAACACCTTACCACAAGGGACCATTAAACAGATCAGGTACTCAAGAAGAAAAAGAACCTAAAGGCCTCAGTAGCCAACACCCTAATTCAAGTGACTCAGTAAACAGACCAAGTACCTAATGGGACAAGAAGAAGGAAGGAAACAGTCTCCATCTAGAATTGGTATCTATATCTGCTTTGTTTGCTAATCAGGATACTATGTGGGGCCAGCAGAGTTACTGAGGGATTATGTTTGGGAAATTGAGGCATATTAAAGAGAGGCTTTGTACAGCCTTTTCTGTTTGTTTGTTGCAATTTATGTTTGTTTGTTGCAATTTATGAAACCTCCTCCCCTTGCAAACACTCACTTTGTTCTTGATCTATAATATATCCTACTGTCCCCCACCTTCACTTTCTGGTTTGGAAAAATAATTATATTTGAAGCAAGAACTTAAGCTCCTACTTTTGAAAACCTTGACTTCAAATGTATTATAAGATGTCTGATATTGATTGTTTATTGTTAATAGGACAACAAGGATCAGAGATCTAGAGAGAAGTAATTTTATATAATTTTATATAAGTGTGAGGTGATGGTCTTGAAAAATGTTAATAATCTCATCAACCATTACTCTCTAATTTATCTTATTGTATGTTTGGGAATTTATATACCACAAAACATAATATATATCACATGTAACGCTTTACAAATTATCATTATTCAACTGTCTCAGTTACATGCAATGAAAAGACTGTGGTGGCAGTTTCATCCCCAATAACTAAAGGAAGAATTTTGTAGTCCCCTTTCTAGACACTGACAACACAACACAGTATGTCAGATTATTATTAAAATGTGGCAAATCTTTATCCTCTCTAAAAATAAACAAGGACCATTGGAATTTTAATATTCAGACAGGGACAGATTATTTTGTTTGTTTGTTTTTTCCTGAATACTTCTATTTGGAAAACAATGTAAATTATAGTAACTTTTCAACATTTTAGTCTACTTTTAACTCAATTGTTTCTGTAAATTAATTTAAATGAAATGTAATCCTTTCACTTTTTCATGTATGGTTAGAAACAACTGTTCCTAAAATATATATTAAGTGAACTCCATTAGTGAATCTGTTTGAGTTCATATCCATTGCAGATGTCTAAAATATTTCCAACATGATAGGACGTGGCAAACATAATTTATTTTCATGATCAACACTCAAAGCAAATATACACAAATTTTATTATTTGCAGGAATTACAAGCCATTCATAAAAATGGTTTATATAAAACAGATTTTTATTTTTTAAATTAGGTCATTTTAATTCTCTTATGACACAGTCTTTACACTTGATTGAAGACAGGCTGAATAGCATAATCTTTTTTAATAATTTCAATAAATTCTGCTAAGTGTCAAAGAGCCAGTGTTAGTGATGATTAAGTAAAGGAATATTGTAGAAGTTAATATTGCATTGGAATTAATTATTGAGATATGTATATCATTGCACATTCAGCACACATTAAGGGAGTGTTTGTGGGGTATCAAATTAATCTTTTTAGTCCAAGGTCAAGGAGGGTCAATGAAGGGTCAAAAAAAGACAGCTTCAGAAGCTTTTTAAGATCTGAATTATTATATGGGGTCCACACGCTCTGCAAAGTGATAGTTGGTAAAGCATTCACTGAATAAAATGTGATCATTATAAGATCTTTGTGTAAAGAAGGATAAATTATTCTTCATGGGCATAAGTGATTCT
>ML675624.1:55589499-55604607 GCA_007922155.1 Mesoclemmys tuberculata | reverse complement strand
CTTGCATCTGACAAAGTGGGTTGCAGCCCACGAAAGCTTATGCCCACAGAAATGTGTTAGTCTTTAAGGTGCTACAGGACTCTCTTTGTTTTTGCTATATACAGACTAACACAGCTACCCCTTTGGAATATTATACTTACTCGCCACTCTCTCCAGAAAGCATCATGAAAGAATATTCAGTGGCACCTCAAGTACTGAAGCGATAAGAATGGAAAGATTGGTAGGTGGAACATGAGCACTTTGAAATGCCATACTAAAGCAAAATAATGTGCATGCATATTTTCAAACAAAAACAATTTGATACTGTCTCCTGCCCCCACAACATAACCTTTTTCCTATTGCATTTTCCAATACAAATGTTTTCCTTTTGACTTTAACTAAAGACTGACAAAATGGGATGATTTAGATCCAAACATCACCGATCAAGAAAGGGTATTTATTATGCAAATCAACTTTTAAAACAAGATAAGGAAAGCATTTAAAGTAGGCTTAAATTATCTGAATGTATAGTGCAAGGTTTATGATTGTCCTCAACTTGATTTAAGCTCCTGGCACCACTAACTTGAATTTTGCCTTTGTTTGAGAAAAAAAATCCATCAGCTACAAAACTTTATTGAACCTTCTGTTAAACAGTTCATGGTGAACAAGAAGAGTTTCTAGGGGTATGTCAGCAACAAGAGGAAGATTAAGGAAAGTGTGGGCCCCTTACAGAATGGGGGAGGCAACCTAGTGACAGAGGATGTGGAGAAAGCTGAGGTACTCAATGCCTTTTTTGCCTCTGTCTTCACAGACAAGGTCAGTTCCCAGACTACTGCACTGGGTGGAAAACAATGGGGAGGAGATAAACATCCCACAGTGCTGAAGGAACAGGTCCAGGACTATTTAGAAAGATTTGACATACACAAGTCCATGGGGCCAGATGCAATAAATCCTAGTGTGCTGAAGAGTTAGCTGATGTGTATTTCAGAGCCATTGGCTATTATCTTTGAAAGCTCGTGGCAACATGGGAAGGTCCCAGATGACTGGAAAAAGGCAAATATAGTGCTCATCTTCAAGAAAGGGAAGAAAGAGGATCCAGGGAACTACATCTACATCTAGTTTAGATGTTGGCCAAGAAGACAGAAATCTTGTAATGACAGCTGATCAAGAGATTTCTGCCTTATAGCTAGAAAGATTTTCCTAATATCCAGCTTACCTCTCCCTTGATGTAAACTAGGTTGATTACTGTTTGTCCTACCATTGTGGACATGGAGGACATTTGATCACTATCCTCTTTATAGCAACTGTTGTTATGAAAACTGTTATGTCCTCCCTCAGACATCTCTTCTCTAGATTAAACATGCCCAAGTCTTTCATGCTTTCCTCAGAAGTCATTTTTGTTGATACTGGACGCTTAGTGATCAGTGTGGATACCAGTGAGACACAGCACACCCAATCTGCAGATCAATAAGGTTTAATGTGAAAGGTTTTCTATAAATATACTAGTTAAATAAAAAGCCTAAAATTAACTACAATATATCATACTCACTAAACCTGAGAGCAAAGCAGTCAATCAGAAGGATGTATACAGGAATGCCTTTCTTCAGGGGCCCCGCCAGGGAGTCAGTCGGTCCTCTGGTCTGACCAGCAGCACCTCCTGTAGAATTAGCATTGATGAAGTGTGTGCCTTTGTCTAAGTGGCGACTTTTTACAGCTTTGTATACACAGATTTCACTTAATTACCTCTCTACTAATTATTACTATTCTATCACCTATGTTGGGTTCTCACCCTTCACTACATTCCATTCTCACCATGATAATTGGGGTCCTCAAAGCAACATCTGGTGATAGGAGGGAAGAAAGAGGATCTAGGGAACTATAGGCTGGTCAGCCTCACCTCAATCCCTGGAAAAATCATGGAGCCGGTCCTCAAGGAATCCATTTTAAGGCACTTAAAAAAGAGTCAGGAGAAGTCACCATGGATTCACCAATGGAAAATCATGCCAGACCAACCTGATTGGTTTCTATGAAGAGGTAACTGGTTCTGTGGATGAGGGGAAAGCGGTGGACGTGATATACCTTGACTTTAGCAAAGCTTTTGATACAGTCTCCCACAGTATTCTTATCAGTGAGTTAAAAAAGTATGGGTTGGATGAATGGACTACAAAGTGGATAGAGAATTGGCTAGAGCAAAGGGCTCAATGAGTAATGATCAATGGCTCCATGTCTAGCTGGCAGCCACTCAGAAGTGGAGTGCCCTGGGGGTCGGTCCTGGGGCCGGTTTTGTTCAACATCTTCATTAATGATCTGGAAGAGGGGGGTAGATACCCTGGAAGGGAGGGATAGGATACAGAAGGACCTAAAAAAGTTAGAGGATTGGGCCAAAAGAAATCTGATGAGGTTCAACAAGCACAAGTGCAGAGTCCTGCACTTAGGACAGAAGAATCCCATGCAAAGCTACAGACTGGGGACCGACGAGCTAGGCAGCAGTTCTGCAGAAAAGGATCTGGGGGTTACAGTGGATAAGAAGCTGGATATGAGTCAGCAGTGTGCCCTGGTTGCCAAGAAGACTAATGGCATATTGGGCTGCATTAGTAAGAGCATTGCCAGCAGATCACGGGAAGTGATTATTCCCCTCTATTTGGCATTGGTGAGGCCGCATTTGGAGCATTGTCTCCAGTTTTGGGCCCCCCACTACAAAAAGGATGTGGACAAGTTGGAGAGAGTCCAGCGGAGGTCAACAAAAATGATTAGGAGGCTGGAGCACAAGAATTATGAGGAGAGGCTGAAAGAACTAGGCCTGTTTAGTCTGCAGAAGAGAAGAATGAGGGGGGATTTGATAGCAGTCTTTAACTACCTGAAAGGGGGTTCCAGGGAGGATGGCTAGGCTGTTTTCAGTGGTGGCAGATGACAGAACAAGGAGCAACGGTCTCAAGTTGCAGTGTGGGAGGTCTAGATTGGACATTAGGAAAAAGTTTTTCACTAGGAGAGTGGTGAAGCATTGGAATGAGTTACCTAGGGAGGTGGTGCCATCTCCATCTTTAGACTTTTTTAAGCTGAGGCTTGACAAAATCCTCACCGGGATGATTTAGCTGAGGATAGTCCTGCTTTGGGCAGGGTGTTGGACTAGATGACCTCCTGAGGTCCCTTTCAACTATAATATTCTATGATTCTATGATTCTATATTGTACACTGTAAGTTTACAGGAAGCACAAGATGTTGCCTCCTTTCTTGTGTGAGGTTAGGTAATTTTGGGTCTATTTATAGGGGAACAAAACAGTGGTGGACCTAATGAAAAAAAGATTAGCCTTCTAAGAAGGTGTAAAAAATGTCTAAAAATCATTGTATTTAATTTAATAGGTTAACATAATTTTAAAACGAGCATACCATATAAAATAGATCAGAGACACTAAAGAGAACAACCCTGCTGCTCTTTCACAAAGAAGACTTTTCTGGAGACATGCACAATACTAATCTTGTAGTTTTCACTGTCTTCTCTTTATTCATTTCAACCTCAAAACTGTTTTACTGACAAATGTTACATTTAATATAATTGTAAGAAAGGTCATTTGTATTTCTAGCAACATAATTTGACTACTGAACTGAGTGAGGGCTATAACTTCAAGGATGGGAAAGCCATCCACTTTCTTATGAAAGCTGAGTCAATGTGTTGCACTGTAATTATACATCCTAGATGTTTGTAACAAAGCCAGACAATTGTCAAATGTTCAAAAATCATGAGTCAAGCCACCAAAAATTGACAGGTTGGCATAAAAATCATGAGATTAAAAAGAACCAAAAACCCCCCTAATTTGAGTTCTTTCGTTTCTGTTTTGGTTTTCAGGGATTCAGGCAGCACATGGGTCAAGCTTTGCTTAGCAATGCAAAGCACAGAAATCTAACTTTTTTAAAAAATAAAACCCAGGCTTCACACTAAATCAATTGCCTACAGCTGGGGTTTTAAGTAAACCATAAATTATCATGAGACTCATGATAAAATTGCCAGAATTAGAAACACTGCTTTATGTATATGTGGTCCCACTGTTTCAATGATGCTGCTTAAATCTGGATTCAATGGTGCTATACTTGAGCATAATGTTACTCATGTGCACCTGTGCTTGCAAGATCAGAGGTTTACACTGGATGGGTTTACACTGACGGCGGCAAATTCGCCATAGTCAGATCAATTGCTCTGGATCGACTAAGCAGTCTGTGTAGACCCGCTCAGTCGATCCAGCAAGCAACGCAGGAAAACCACCCCAGTAAGTGATGTAGCGCTGCATCAAAGGGAACACTGTTCCCTTTGAAGCTGCGCAGTGTGGACGGCATATCACCCGTTCACTGCCGCCGAATCCTGAAGGTAAGTGTAGACCAGGCCTAGGAAACCAGAACAACAAGAAGAGATAACACAGGAAAGGGTTGGGAAAGGGGCAGGGTGACGGAGATGATTATGTGGTTACTTATGAGGCTAATGTATGTGTCCTGGTGGCTATTAGTTTCTTTGTGAGCTAATATAAATTGTCCCCTAGAATTAGATCTCCAGGCTGATAGGGAAGCCTGAAAAAAGGGATAGAGATGGGTTTGGAGAGGTCATCTAGACAAGTAACTTGGGCAAAGCAACCCTGCCAAAAGCAGGATCAGAGAGCCAAGCGCAAATGGGACAAGGGGCACTGAGCTGTAAAATGTTAATACAGACATACACTGTTCATAAGGAGGAGATGTTGTAAATAGATTCCTGTGATGAGAGCTATATTTTGACTTTTCCCTTTGTAAAGCACTTTGTCATGAATGCCAATTTCTTTTTAACATAGACTTTATATGAGAAAATATTGATGACTTTAGAGTACGATGTCTTTCTAGAAGAGTTGCCCATTTAAAAGTAAATGTTAGAGCAACCTTTGTTTATTGGGAAAATAAATAAAGCTGGGATCCCTAATGCCATAATACATTTGTTAAACAGCTGGCTTAAATAGTAAAAGACTCTATTTTGATAAGTGGTTTTACAAGAGTGACACATTTTCATTTTTGGTTAATAAATGTGTTTGCATTTTAATTTCTAGTCTCATTTGGCATTTTCCTATTTTGAAAATAACAAATAAGCCAAAATTATTCTTAAAGACCTAGTCAGAGATTGATCTGGGTATGCTGGATGCGCACGGAGGGTTTGTACTTTTGGGATTTGCCATGATGACAATGTGAATGAATAAACATTTAGGGCCAAACTCTGTCTTCTAATGCTAAATATACAACTCCTATTGCAGGATGGTCCCAAGAACCCTCTATGGTTATTCACTTCAGGATCAATGGAAAGAGTGGAGAGTTTTTCTGGAAGCACTCAACCCTATGCAGAATCCGACCATTACTGTCAGCCTGGTGTCAGTCTAAGATCTGGACTACACCTAAAACTTAGGTGGTTGACCAAACTGTATCTCGCAGGACTTTAAAAAAAGTCACACCCTGTGCAACGTAGCTCAGTCGATTTAACACACACTGTAAGTGCATCTGGGGTGATGGAAAATTTCTTCTGACGACCTAGCTACTGCCTCTTGTGGGGGTGGATTTACTGCAGTGATGCAAAAATCCTTTCTGTTGGTGTAGTGAGCATCTACACTACAGTGCCACAACAGTGTAGCTGCAGAACCACAGGTGAAGTGCTTGTAGCGTAGACATACCCTAAGCAGGACAGGATTCTTTCTGAGATTAAAACAAAAAATCTAGACTAGACAATATATATCTCTTATTATTATTATGAACCCCCTTGACTTTTGCTTTCTTTTTTTTAATGATGGGATGACTAGAACTGAACACTGTATTCAAGGCAAGGATATAGCATTGATTTATATGCTGACATTTAATAATTTTAGCATTATTTATAGCCTACTCTTAATACATCTCAGTATTTGTTTGCCATTACTGTGTAGCGGCTATGACACTGTTCTGGGAATCAGGAGACTTCGGTTCTAACTCTGGCTCCACCACTGCTTTGCTTGGTGACCCTGGACAAAAACACCTTATCTCTCTGCCTTTCTTTTTCCCTGTGACTGGATGCCTGTCTTACTCTGCAAGTTCTTTAGAGCAAGGACTACCCCTCACTATGTGTTTATACAGCATTGATAATGCGGCCTCATTTCAGTTAGGGCTGCAAGTCACCATTGTGAGACAAATAAATAATCATAATAATAACAGCCGCCACCACCACCATAGCACAATGATCAGTGACTTTCATCAAGCTATCCACACTGATGCCCTTAATGGTTACAGTTAATTCAGAATCGAGCAATATATACAAGCAGTTCAAATTATTGCTTTCAATATTTGTTACCTAGCATTTTGAGAGGATGTTTCATAAGTAAGTTTACAAAGTTCACAAAACTCATCACCTAGGTATTCCCTCTGGCTGCCTCCTACTGATTTCTCTCTGGAAGGGGTGATCTGTTCCTTGGATAGTATTACCAAAATGGTGAAAGATTCCCTCAGGCTCATTTAAGTCAAGTCCTTTCATGAGATAATATTTATAGCAAAGGCTTTAACAAAGTCATGTTTTAGGAGTCTCTCAATTTGCAGGTTCTACTTCTTTTCATATGAGAGGTGCAAAATGATTATAAAAAAGGATCAACCCGTTTTCTGGTGCTCGCTGTAGGAGAGAGGGCAAGGAAAAAGAGGCGAGTGGCTAGTCCTGCGGGAGGAGGGGAGGAGTCGATGGAGGCGACAACCAGTATGAGCCCTAGGAGGATTGCAAGGGCAAAGACGAATCGAGAGGGCTTGCGGCCAGCTGGTGCCGGGGATACGTGATTGGAGAATAAAACTTGAAACTTGAAAAACATAAATCAACAACAAGGCAAGACCCTACAATAAAGGTGACATATATGCTGGTGAGATAACAAGTGTCTTCCAGCCACTAGCAACACCAGAAGTGTTGAAGGACTGTCTGCATTTCCATATTTGTATCTCTTCAGAGCCTGAAGGGTAAAGAAAGTGCAGATCAGTACACATTATGTCAGACTAAAGACAGGTATATATCCTCAGCTCTACCATGGAGATATTTTTGTACCTTTGTTCCCAGATGATATAGCATCTGTCAAACACAATTCATCAGATGTATTTATGGGTTACTCCTTGAAATTATAAATGTAGTGTAAAGCAGTATGTTCAATAGAATTTGTATTCAAGTATCCATTAGACACACAGTATTTGGATAGATTAAGAATCCACAGATACCTAAAAATTGGGCAGGTGAAATCTGGATAATGGGAAATATGCTGATGGAAAATTATGCCATTGCTTTAAATTTTTCTGAAACAAAATTCTACCCCTTTACTCACCTTGTTTTACTTTGTCTATGCTCCCACCTGCTGGCCTCTGAAAGGAATGTATCCTAGGCAGTGAGCTCCCAAAGGAGAAGCCCTAGCAAAACCAAAATCAAAGTACACAAGCTTCTGGGATTCCACCATCACTGTTACATTCATAACCTAATATTCCAATAGTAATTTCCTGTAAATTCCTGAATGCTGTGAGGTAATATGTAATAAAATGCTGTGAGGTAATATGTCCTACATCCCAGAGCACTATTGAGACACCTTCCACCAAATTGACTACTCAGGGTTTGATTCTCAATGGTGACTTAGGCAGTACAATACTTAGCTTTCAGATACTGTGCCACTTAGTGGAATTTCCAACCCTGAAATAGGGGCCTAGACTTCCCATACAATGCAAGGGGAGAGTTAGGTACTGTTACGGGATATATACCTCATCCTGTCTTTAAGAGAGTTAATTTGGGCCTGAGAGGCCAATTTACCCACTTGGCTACACCTGGAAGGTGGGTAACCCAAATTAAAGATGAGTCTTAGTTGGGAGAGGAACTGGGTGGTTTGCTATAAAGGTAGGAAGTCTGAAACAGAAACAGAAACTCTACAGCCATTTTCGGGATTAGCAAGTAGAAAGACCAGGAAGGTCAAGGAGGAATCGTCTTCTGAGTAGTAAAATCTGACAAGAAGCCAGGAGAGACACAAGGCAACCACGGAGGTGGAGGAAGCTCTGGTGGTAAGCCCTGATAATAGAGCAGGATTTAGACTTCTATAGAGGGAATCCTGGGAGGTGTTCAAGTGAGGAACAAAAGGATGAAAGGTAAAGCCTGAGGAAGGAAGAAGAGGGTTTAAATTTATTCTTCCGATTTGGGATTTACTGGGGGATTCTGAGGAAGTGTCCTGAGAGTTATAGCCCTAAAAGAGAGGTAAACTTAGAGATGCGGTGGGAAAGACTTGCTCAGGACATAGTCCAGGAAAGGGACAGCAAGGAGTTTGATACAATGATCCTTAATTGTCTGTCCTGAGGTCCCTTGACAGGGTCCAACATAAAGAATGGGCCTGTGTTCCCCTATCAGTCATGGCATGAAGCCCAGAAAGGGAAATAAGGATGACTGAGAACCTTGAGAGAAGAACACGAGGACTATAAAGTACAGAGGCAGATCTGAAGACCTTTTATAAGGACACTGAGCTGTTGTTTGTTGGACTTTGTTACACTAGAAGGGGTGGGACTAAAATGTGACCTGGCCAGGGGCCCAAGTCAAAAGAAGCGGCAGACCACTGCAGGATCAGAGCAGCTGTCAGAGAGAGGCACTAGAAAGGAGGAGACCTAGCTATGCCATACCCAGTGATTCAGCAATGAGACAACCTTTCTATAGGTGCAAAAAGATTCAAAGAAGCCAACACATTGAATAGGGAACTGAAGCTAGCCACTAGGAAGGTCTAAGGAGACAGGCTTAGGCATCTTCCAGTTTAGAGGGAAGCCTATACCCTTGGTTCACTGTTATGGACTCTTTCCTTGGGTTATGTGCGTAATATAGGTCAGCCCTTTCTTGTGGAAAAACCATGGTGATGGTAGTTTCCAAACTCCTGAGCTAAAGAGTCATTCTCTCTCTCTGTGGTCCCATGCATATTAATTATTTATATAAGGAGGAACATCTTTCTCACAGAGATTGAGAGCTCTGTGCCCCATTAGAGGCAATAGTCCAGTCATATTTAGGTCACTCATTTAGGAGATCATAACATTTAAAGTCAGAAGGCATCACCCTTCTATATACCAAGTCTGCCCTCCTATATATTTCAGGCCACCAGAACCTGCACACTAAACACAACAACTGAAATGAGTCCAAAGTATTACAGCCCACAGGATATTAGACTATTAATATTAGATATTAGACAGGGAAAAAATAGGAGGAACCAATATCAGAGCTCCTTCAATGACAGGGAAATGATTAAGTGAGATATACATGCAAACAATCCTTGCAAATGACCACACAGATGTGCTTCACAGGAAGGCAACTCCCTCACTCTCACCCCAAGGTCACTGTCAATCTGACAGGGTGGAATATCCTTTCCTAACCCCTAGTCCAGAATACTGCAGGAGGAAGAAGGGTGGGCAGAGGAGATCCTTTTCTGATCCCTGGCTGTTGAAAACCTGAAGCACAAGCATAAAACATAAATAAGTGATCCTGACCATCACAAGAAATCCCATCATACAATCACACTCAAGTTTGTTCAGCTCTCTTAAAAGTAATTACATTGTTTTCCCAATACTTCTCTTGGTAGGCTGTTCCAAACTGCATGCCTCTGACGGTTAGCAACCTTTTTCTAATTTCCAGCCTGAATTTTTTCATAACCATTCATTCTTGTGCCAGCATTGTCCTTTAGCTTGAAGAGCTCCTCACTTTTCCTGGTATTGTTCCCTTCAGCCTTCACTCAGTTTTCTAGTTGGATTATATATAGTCCTTTCAACAACTGTAACACCTACCTGACTACTACTCCAATCAATATTTGCACTTTCTTATCCCTTATTTCTTATCCCTTTCTTAACCCTTATTATGATCTTGTGGTGTTTCATTTTCTCTTCCTATTTTTTTCATTTAGCTGACTTTCTTCCTCTTATGTATTAAAGCTAGGCATAGAGATTACAGGAGTCTCACCCAGGTCTCCCCTCATCTCGTCATTTAAAGCTCTTCATATCAATTGTGCCAGCCTGGATCCCAGAAGGCTTATGCCCCAGGTACTCAAGTGGAATCTGTAGAATAATAATAATTAATATAATATAATTAATTAATATAATAATAAACTAGAGTTAGCTTAGGTTTGGTTAAGAAAATAACAATTTCACTTTATATTTCATGGCCAGTAGGAAAAAGGCCCCAATCAACAAGTAAATGAACTCTGTGGGAATAGGAAGTAGTGTTACTTGCTTATAAATATTGCTTACTTTCTTATATGTGCACCCCTCTACTTGGGATTCAAATTTGTGAAGCCTCTTCTTGAAAAGTATTGTGTGAATAAATGGAAAATGATGCGGGAGAAATTTAACTAAATGTCAAAATGTTAATTAAACCTCAAAATTCCCTCAGATTGAGCTTTGGTTTCAGAAGAATGTTCAAGGGAATGTTCATTAATCCAAATTAGCTTGCTGCTTTTTCTGCTTGTGAGTAATAGGTAAATACAGCTTCCTTAACTGCATCACTGTGTGCTGTGCAATGTGCAGTTTGTTTCTGAGGGAACCCAAAGATAACTCAATAGCATTATTTTCTGAAAGTTATTAAAATCTCCATGACAGTGATAGTGCAAATGGAAACACTCCAACAATGCTGTACAGAACTAAATCATTATTTTCTCCATGTACTACTTGTGATAATGTCCAGCAGAGACAGGCTTTATAAATATCATAGCAATATGAAGAAAGACATGATAGCTGGCTAATAAGAGTAGATTTTCATACCTCTCTACTGTAAACATGCTAGATATTTCATCATAAAAATGATCAGTCCAAAACTGGAAGCAAGAATACCAGCACTTCTAGTCATTAGAATGATTCTTGTGTAATCTAATGAACACTGGGTTAATATGTATGCAACAGACTGTACAATGAGTCCATTTTTGTTTTAGTTGTTTTTTGCCGATGACTATTGTAATGCTATTATCAGTGATAACAATTGTTAAAAATGCATCAATATCCATTCTTTTACTTAACCAGTAACTAAATTGTTAAGTAAACTATATGTAAAGCAGAGCATTTTTTGTAACACCATTAATTATTATTGTTAATGGACATAAATGTTTGCTTGGATCACATCTGTGCTCATTCAAAAAGTTAGTTCTTTCTCAAAGCTCACTTTCAGGGTCAAAGGTTTGCACAAAGACATTTTCTTACCAGATTCATTTAGGCTTATTGAATTAAAAAGATCTTACTACCACTGATCAACAGCTCATCATAAACAATACTGCCGTGCCATTTAGAGAAAAGCGAAAATAACTGATTGTGATCAAACAGGGTCACATTTATGATGCCATTTACAAAAGATATGTGGCTTTCTGAAATCAAAAGAATGTAATTGGAATAAACAGTCTACAACTCTAGACTTCCTAATGGTTTTAGATTAAAATGTCTCAGGTGGGATTATGTGTGTGAGTATGTATGTAGTGTGATGCTGGACATGTGTCCAGAACTAGAACCATTTTGCCATTGAAGGACCTGATGGCTGAGGGAGGCTATGTACATTTTTCTGCCCCTTCCAAGAAGCTCCAAGACAGAGCAGAATGCACCTCCATTGGGATATATTGCTAACCTCAGCAGCCATAGCTTCCTACTGTTGGCCTGCCAACGAATACTGACTGGAACACTGTGGTGCGCTAGCTGATTTGGTTATCAAGCTCCCTTTTCAAGCAGTACATTGGCCTTTCCTACAGAAGAAAGGGTTTCCCAGTATAGATATACCCTTCTAGTATACACAGAGATTATGCTGTCAGTGCTTTTGCTTGTGCAGTTACTATTAGTACCCTGAATGACATAAACTACACCAGCAAAAGGATCTTTTTGCAGGTATAACTGCATCTGCACTAGGGCTTCTTCTAGCAAAGCAATATTACTTAGGCATGTGGTCTTTCTGTACTTCTAACCAACACAGTTATGCCTGCAAAACTCTTAAATGTAGACCAGGCCTTAAACTTCTGCCCAGCTATTGCCTGGATTAGCCAGAAAGAGAAGAGGCCACCTAGACTCTTGTCACTCCCATCAGTCATGTGCATCCTAGAGCAGGGTTGGGTCTTAACTCCTTAACAACAACTTAATAGTTTAACATCTAATATAGTTCTATATTGTATTATTGCTCAAGTTTATAATATTATATATAATAAAAATACTATACAGAAGTAGGATGGTCTTGTGGCTATGGCTTTGTACTCTAGGTTAAATTCCATTTATAATTATAACACCTACAGATAAGGCATGTTTTTACCCCAAAAAATATTTAAAAGCTACAAGGACTATTCTTACTCAGGTCTATAATTGTGACTCTCCAAAACTAATCATTGGCCTTAAAGAATTATCTCATTTAGCAAAAGTACACATCTGAGTCTAGCAGAATGCACTCTGCTGGCTGATGTAGTACATATTGTTTGAGCTTAATTTTGATCTCAGACTAGTGAAATTAAGTATCATTCCAAAAATCAATTGTTACCTTAATTTAAAAACAAATAAAGGTGAGAAAACACAGAATCAGGCCCTGGGTCTTTGTTTCATACACTATGGAACTGCACAAAAGACAATGAGAACAAATTATTATAAGATCAGAATAAATTTGTACAACTATTTCCCCTTGGGATTCTTAAAAGTAGCATCAAGTTAATTTATCAAGGACTCTGAAAATATCAGGAGTCCATGCAAAAGATTGCTACTAAGAACACTAATAGTGGCAATTAACTTAATATCATTTATTAAAACAAACTAATATCTGCTTGATGTTAGTGATTGGGCTTAATGATATTTCTTTCTTCAAACAAATATGGTTTAAAATGTTAGGCAACTTGGGCCAAATGTATTCCTCATGTAATTTCATTTTCTTTCTCCAAAGACAAATATCTCCAAGTAGCTGTACAGGAAGTTACCTTGCATTCTTTAATAACAATGTTAAACATAAGAATAATATTAAGCTGGGGTGTGCCTAGAAATTTAACTGTTGGAGGGGCACGATCTGTGCTGCATCCCCTCGGCCATCAGAAGCCTGTTCTCCCCTCACTGTGGCCCCGACAGAAGCTCACACTTCTCTTTCCTCCCCCACCCCAGTCCTGGCAGGAGCATATGGTTCCCTCCACTGCTCCAGCCCAGAAGGAGTTTGCTTTTCGCTCCTGCCCCAGGGCCAGAAGAGATCTGTGTGCCCAACCATTTTAGGGGTGTCCCATGCCCCTGCTTGACCCCCTTTCTGCACACCCCTGAAAGTGTTAACTATAATAAGTGTTGGTAACTTAGGGCAAAATTGAAACCGTTCTTTTTGTCCTGATTAAGGAACAGTGTACCTGTGCCTCTCCTTCCCTGGCACTCTCTTTGTGATGCTGGCAGACTCGATGCCAGCTCATGCCAAGGCCTGAAGGCCCCAGCTGAACATTAATGAATGCATAGCTGGAACCCAGTCTGGCCCACCTGGGTGTTAGTATTATTAAAATGTATATTAGATTTATAAAAATGTGTTTAGACTTTATGAAATGCTTGTAGGATGCTGCATGTATTAATCTCACTTAACATCTGTACCCCATGTTATAAGATTACATTAAGTGTTTGCATTGTAAACTCTGTAACTGTGTGAGTCACCAAACAAGAAAGAAGTCTTAGTTAATGTAAAGGTTGGTTTCTTACAGAAGATGTTTTGTCCTGCATGCAAGAAGGCTCATTGAAACCAAATGAGCTATAGTGAAACATCAAAGGACAATGACTTTGTTGATTCCTTCCCCCCACACCCATGAAGAGGAGATTGCATGAGGACTTGTCCCATCATCTTGAATTCTGGGGGAAAGGAATCAAAATCCTTGACCAGAAGAAACTGGGTCTCTGTGCTGCTTGGACTTTGGGAGGGCAAGATTTCTAAGCATAAGCAAGGGATCTCCAGATACCTAGCCTGAGTTAGCCCTTGCATATTACAACTTCTATCACCTTTTGGAACCTATGACTGTAACTCATTTGTGTGTGTTCACTTGCTTTAACCTTGAAAAATAACTCTTATTTCTTTGTCTTAGTTAATAAATTTTTTAGTTAATTTATTATAAGATTGGCTGCAAGCATTGTCTTTGATGTGAGGTCTGATGTGCAATTAATCTGGGATAAATGACTGCTCCTTTGGGACTGGGAGTAATCTGAATATTGTTGTGATTTTTGGTGTAAGGGACCATCTATCACAAAGGCAAGCTTACCTAGGTGCCAAGAAAGACCTGAATATATAAGGGAACTGTCTGACTCCATGATTAGGATGTTATAGTGCTTGAGAAGTTCACACTGGACATGTAATTGGTGATATCTAAATAAAGAACTCGCATCCAATTTGGGATTTGTGCCTTGCTTCCTAACAGACTTCCCTAACATGGTATCCACACTCTTGAGCCGATCCAGACAGCTTTGTAGGGGGGCATTTTAGCAATCAGCCAGGTGTCCACTGCAATTAGAGCAGATGAAAGGACCAGCCAACCTGACATCTGTAACTGAAGCACCCAAAGACCACTTCAGACTGGTAGGGTAACAATCAGTTTTGGGGTGCTTTATGTTCTATTTATTTGTATGTGCTTGAGACTAATAAAGCAGATACTTTAAGCAAAGGCATTCTGGTGAGAGTGCTGGGGACTAAATAAGGTGAAAGACTCAAGTAAAAGCACTTGATTCTGACTTGTCTGTGCTAGCCATATAGCAGATAGTAGTGCTGCGATTGCCTTGGTTTATGCCCTGATATTGACTCTCAGAGAGTAAAATTATGAGTTTGAGGAATCCTGGGTAACAGTTGCAGAGAGTGAAGTTACAGGTCTGAGGACAGCTTGACACCCATGTTAGAGATATATATTAGTAGCAGATTATTTTCCCCTCTGTGGTGGCTCAGATGAGTTGGCTGGTGCACTGGGAGGGGAAGAAGTGTTGAGGATCTCCCTATTCTCTGCCCATTTCCACCAAATCCCACCAAAATGAGGGTGGACCAGTGGCTCTAAGAAGCTTGGTCTCCACTCCTAATGTCGATTTTTGGGAGACTAAGCAAGATAATAAAGGTAAGTCTTATGTCCCAGTCATATGTCCCTGGAATATTGTGTGCAGTTCTGGTGTCCCATGTTTAAGAAGGAT
>ML675624.1:55496464-55589099 GCA_007922155.1 Mesoclemmys tuberculata | reverse complement strand
CTATGAGTCTATGAGTCTTTCTTCTGTATGGTTACAAGAGCGAGTCATCATTTTGCCCTAAATAGTTGCAACACTTTTGATTATACATTTACTCAGGAAAAAGAAGTGAAAGATAAGAAACTACCATACTGTCAGTTATTAACATTATAATAATTAGTAAATAATACATCTAAGACAAGAGAGAAAAATATTAATAATCTTTATTTATAAATAGTTGCAATCTTTGTTTCAAAGGTCCTTGAAGATATAATGATGAAAGTTACAATGCCTATAGGCAAAGCTGCCCAATACTTTCCATTATAAGATGCTCTCTGCAATTGCTTGTAACTCTGTCATGCTGTTTGGTCTGAAATTTTCCCTGCCACAAGGTATCTGCCTAAGACTGATTTTTTGGAAACCTTTCAGATACAATGGTTTGGTTATTTGTGTCAACAAGGAACTAGGAAAATACTTTATTTTGCCCATTTTATTAAAATCACACTACCAAATTATTGAGAAGATCTAGTGCTCTCATGCTTAGGAGTAAGGGTTTGAAATTTTGAGCGGGTATCACTACGGTTTAAGGGATGTGACTTTTGCTGTTACCATGACAAATCACCAAATTTTTTCAAGTTATGAAGCTCTGGAAAATATCCCTTCCACCTGGTTCGTTGAAGCTTCTTATAGGTGGGATCTAAGTTCTCTGAAGCTTTCATGGGCACTGAGCATGCTGCACCAACTCACAGATTCTACATGCCACTGCACTACATACACAATCTCTACTACTGAGCCTGCTTTATCTTACAGCTGCAGAAGAGGAGCAGGATTTTACCTACAACTGCTCCTTCTGGCTGATGGAGATGCTGTGATGCATTGGAGAACACGGATGGAACGGAGAGCACTGAGACTGTCTCATGCTCTTGATGCTTCTAGGCAGCAGGAAGGAGAAGGGAGAAGCTGCCCTGATTCAAATGCTGAAGGGGAAAGAAATGCTGGGCAGAGGGAAGGTGGCATAGGAACTCAGGAGAAAAGGGTTAGGAGAAGACACAGACAGAAAGCAATTCAAAATTAAGAAATGCCAGAATTAAAGTTGCCTGTATAACTTTAGCCCTCTTGTGCATAAGCATTATGATACATTCTTTAATTATACAATTAATTAAGCATACAGTTTAATTATACAATTAATTAAGCATGCTCACCCCCCTCAGAGGTGACACAAAGCTGTGGCTAGTGGGAGGGCATTCCTCCCCTCCCCATTTCCCGGCACGCCCAGAACCGAGGAGGCAGCACTTCTCCTGGCAGCAGTGTTCTCAATGTGTCCCTGAAGCACAGGGAGGGAGGAAGCAGAAGGCTGCAAGCTGATTGCTGGCTGAACTCCTTTCCTGCCACAGGGGACTTCTTTGCCTTCCCTGCTGGCAGGAAGCACTCCAGCAGGGCTCCCGGGCACTGTTTCCCCCTGATCCAGCCCCACCCCTCTGAGACCCAGGAATGAGGCAATCAGCATGGCAGTCTTTGAAATTTTTTTACTACATTTGGTCTGCAAGCGGCCCACAGGGCACAGGTTGAGGACCACTGCTCTAGGGGATATAATGGAAGGAAATAAACCAGTTTATTTTGAAACTCTCAAAAACAGACTCAACCTGTCATCAAATTGTTAATTTAACAATCTTCATTTGAGGGACTGAATAGAAAAAACCTTTGTATTCCTTTATTCTTGTTCCATCTGACTTGGAAATCCTCTGCAAATCACTTAAAGAAGATAAACACCAAAAATGTTGTCTCTGTAAAACGCTTTAAATATTAATAATAACTTTGATCTTGAGTTGTTATTACAACTCATTCACATAATTGTCTCTCAATCCTTTTTAAATCTCTCTATCAAGTTTAATTAAACATGCCCTAGTCTTGTAAGATTTCCCCCAACCCCTTTTTCTAAATTGCAAGGCTGTTTTTCTGTTTTTTTCCCTCCTACCTGTGGTAATGTGCTGGCTACCAGTGTTTATCAGTGTGGGATACGTGCATGTGTCCTGATGTAGGTGTTGTTTTACCTCTGCAGATAGCCGAGACAGCTCTCACGATCGAATGAATCGACACAACCACGGATTAGCTGAGCAACAAAGGCACCCGAGCCAGGTTTATTGCGTGCAGCACAATGAGAAGTGACCTACAGAGTAACTCTGGGTCAGCTTCCTATATGCGGCGTTACAATGGACACGGCCCAACGGCGGGACTTTCTGTTATCTCCTAGACTGGATGACATTGTTCCCTCTAACACCCTCTTTTATACATTGTTATATACAATTCCCTTCTGCCCCCTTCGACGTAGGTAATTGCCACCCTCTTGACGTAGGCTAATGCCACCTTTTACCTTTAATTGGCTGATTTGGGCAAAACAACTCCTTTTATCACCTTTTAGACATTTCTATTAATCAAAAGTGTTATTTTAGGGAGTTAGTTCTCTTTGGTAACTTGGTGCCTTCTGCACCTGCTACATAATTTGCATTTTGGAAATGTGTATGTAACCCCCTTCCTTCACTGAGTTACTTGAGAACAGGCAACACTCATCAGTGTGCAAGGTTTTTAACAATAAATCAGTGCGCCTAAGGTTTTTAACAATAAAGGAGATCCTGAGTATCCCAGTGTTGATGTGGGGTAGTTGGGAATCCTCTGTCCACCCCTCTGCTGCAGTCCCTTTATTTCTAAAACAAATTAAAATTGGCGGTGCCTCCACCTGGCTGGCCCCTGCACACGCTCAAATGTGGCTTTGGGAGCTGCCAGGACTAGACCTAGTCTAAAATTATCATAATCTGAGACATGTCTAATTTAACAATTGCAATTATACAAACTAAACATCCAATATCCTTAAATTAGAGTTAACAACCTTTACTTAACAAAACAAAGAAACATGGTATAACAGACTGAAATTAAACATAAACCACAGGGGCAGTTGAATAAACCAATTAATAAAACAGTATTCAACTTATCTACCAGGCATTTACAGTGCCATTATTTACCCCACCTCTGGAATGTGCACTCCCCCAGAGTTCAGACTCTGACCCCTTTCTTGCGTGGGCGCGCTTGAAGATCTGTGGAAGGAGAGAGCGCTCTGTGGGTTCACTGCACCAGTGCAGCCAAAGCATCAGATTGGAGATTGGCAGTCCTGGCCCTGCTTGAAGGGACTGTGTCTTGGCCTCTTCTCCGTCCCAGTCAGTCTCTCTGCTGTGCCTACCTTGCAAGCCCTCTGCAGCTCTGTGCTAAATCCTCATGTCAGCAGGCTCCCAGCAGCAGTCAGAGGCAATAGCAAGCTTCGGATCTTGTACACAAGCAGTCACAGCAGCAGCAGCGTCGAGACCCAGCCAGCAGCTTCCAGCCTGGGCTGCCTCCGCCCCAGCACCAAAATGGAGTCTCCCACATGCCTTTCTTTCACTCCTGGAAGGGGAAGAGTCTCTCTCTTTTCCCCAGGGCATCATGGGAGTTGTAGTCCCCAGGCTCTTCCCCGCTGCAATTAAGTTGGTAGGCCCCTAAAGTACAGGGTGCCTACATGTATATTTGCAGTGTCAGCACTTTCCTGTGTCAATTTCACTTAACTTGGGTTTTTCCACTTTCTTATGCTTTAGCCTGTTTTACAGGCCTTATGCTCATTTCTTACTACACTACCAAGCTTCCAAACATTGGCATATAGCAGCTTGTGATGCCTTATAGCATCCTGTTGCTGTGATCACTCAGAAGTCAAAAGGTGGACAGCCAGCAGCAAATTCACATGTTGTGCAGGTGATCCAGATCCTTGGGATGAAAGGACGGAAGCAGACTTTATGTCATCCACAGAATGACAGCTATGCAGCAGGGTAATTTCAGCTATAGTGAACTGTGGACCAAACAGTTTGTTGTTCTTCACAGTCACTCTGAAGTCTTTTTTTATTCTAAAGAATACAGACGCTCTTACTCAAAAAGTTGACATATGCTCACAGTAACATGGCATTATTTGAAGACTTATCAGTTAAATGGAGTTTCTGATGCCTATATTATATAATCTTTTAAATTTTGCTATGACTAACTGAAGAACATATATTAAAGGTGGCATTTTTTAAAGTGCCTAAGCCCAATTTAGGTGGGTTAAAAGTATAAATCCAATTGACTTTTTAATAGGATTTATGCTTGTTAGTCACTTTGATTATTTTAAAATCCCACCCTAAACTAACAGTACAAGAGAGCTCTGAAAAAACAAATCCCCATTCATGGTTTGCTCCTCCTTCACCTAATCAAGTTGATGGCAAAACTTGCATTGACTTTCATGGGTGACGGACCAGGTCTTAGTTCCTACCTTTTACAGTAAAGCACAAAAATCTTCATCCTAAATAGGGTGATTTATGATTTTCTAACTGAAATGGGAAGAGGCTGTATTTCAATGTAATTCAAATTCTTAATATTTTAGAGTAATCTGATCAATGTTTTTAGCCTTACATCAAGAACGAGCAATTAGCTAATTTTTGCTGGATTACATTCAAGCTAAACTATCACAAACTGGGTTGGTGCAATACGAACCTATTTTATTTACTGCACTTCTTCCTCTTTGTGTTTAATAAAAGTTTCTCTTTTCATCAGCACCAAAAAAACCACCAAAAATGAATGTAATATTTCACAGATTTGTTGATATGATGCATGGAGAAGATTAGAAGGATTAAAGTCTTAAATCTATTTTATTTATATCTATTAAATACTATAAGAAATATGTTTATTATATTCTTTCATTCTTTCTTTATATTCAAGAAAGATTATGTCCCGTTTGTTATAAAGTGACAGGTTCCCTTCAGGCCACTGTTATTCCTCTTTCTTTAGAAACCTGTATAGAGAGTGCATGATTCCATTATTATCACTGTTCAGTTTTATTTACAGGTTACAGGAAGGAAAATGCTAATTACTTTAAGAAAAAAAGGATCCCTTGAGCCTCTGTCACTACATAATCACATTGCTTCACTTAGCTGCTTTACTAAATTTTAAATTCTTTGAAATACTCGGAGACAAGTTACAAGTTACTGTTGTCCTTCAAAGGAATTCTAAGTTAGAAAGAGTCTAAAGCATAAAGGAGAAAGGTTGTCATACCAGGTGTGCTTGCTTGTCTACAATTCAACTTGTGTTTCTTGCTGATTGTCTAATATTGGTTAAAGTAAATGTGATTAGCTGATAATTACTGGTATTGATTTCTCCAGAGTCAAATGAAACGATTTTTGGAGGTGGCAGAAGTATGAGGGTAGAGGAGAATAACTTGTGAGTGGTGGTCATCATAAATTAACTCAGCCATAGAGCAAGATCCAGGACAATAATATGTGGTTAAAATAAGCCACAATGTTACGAAATGTAAACTGCTAGAAAAGGCTTAAATCACTTTAACTACCTAGCTAGTAGCTGTTCAGTGCAGGTTCCCAGTACTGAACCATACCCTAAAGTGCTGGTTCCCATAAACAATGAAAGGAATAGACTATCCAGCGGTCCTTGCAAAATTTTCAAGAAAAAACTCACTCAGATTATAAAGTCAGAAGGGACCATTACAATCATCTAGTCTGACCTCCTCCACAACACAGGCCACAGAACCTCACTCACCTACTCCCGTAATAGACCTCTAACCTAAGACTGAGTTATGGAAATCCTCAAATAATTATTTAAAGACTTCAAGGTACAGACAATCCACCAGCAAGTGATCCATGCTCATGCTACAGAGGAAGGCAAAAAAAACCCAGAGCCTATGCCAATCTGCCCTGGGTGAAAATTACTTCCTGGCCCCTAATATGGTGATCAGTAAAACCCTGGGCATGTGGACAAGACTTACGAGCCAGACACTCAGATATAATTCTCTGTAGTAACTCAGAACCCACCCTATCTAACATTTCATTATAGGCCATTGGGCATATTTATTGCTAGTAATCTATGATCAGTCAGTCAATTGCCAAATTAGACTGTCCCTTCATACCATCCTTTCCATAAACTTACCAAACTCAGTCTTGAAGCCAGCTAGGTTTCTTGCCCCCACTTTTCCCTTTGGAAGGCTGTTCCAGAACTTCACTTCCCTGATGGTTAGAAACTTTATTCTAATTTCAGGTCTAAACTTCCTGATAGCCAGTTTATATCTATTTGTTCTTGAGTCTACATGGATGCTGAACTTATATAATTCTTCTCCCTGGTATTTATCCCTCTGATGTATTTATAGAGAGCAATCATATCTCCCCTCAGCCTTCTTTTGGTTAATCTAAACAAGCCAAACTCTTTGAGTCTCCTTTTATAAGTCTCCATTCCTAAGATCATCCAGGTAGGCCTTCTCTGTACCTGTTCCAGTTTGAATTCATCTTTCTTAAATATGGGGGACTAGAACTGCACACAGTATTCCAGATGAGGTTGGACCAATGCCTTGTATAACGGTACTCACACCTCCCTATCTCTACTGGAAATACCTTGCCTGATGCATCCTAGGATCAAATTAACTTTTTTTTACAGACACATCACATGGCGGCTCATAGTCACCCTGTAATGAACCAATATGCCCAGGTCCTCCTCTTCCTCTGTCACTTCCAACTGATGTACTTATATCTAAAGTTTTTGTTATTAGTCCCTACGTGCATGGTCTTGAACTTTCCAGTATTAAATTTCATCCTACTTCTATTACTCCAGTTTACAAACTTATCCAGATCTTGTTGTATGATATCCCGGCCCTTCTCTGTATTAGCAATACCTCCCAATTTTGTATCATCTACAAACTTTATTAGCACACTCCCACTTTTTGTGCCAAGGTCAGTAATAAAAAGATTACATAAGAGCAGTCTGAAAACTGATCCCTGAGGAACTTCACTAGTAACCTCCTTCCAGCCTGACAGTTCACTTTTCAGTATGACTCATTGTAGACTCTCCTTTAACCAGTTCCTTATCCACCTTCCAATTTTCATAATAATCCCCATCTTTTCTTATTTAACTAATAATTCCCCATGTGGAACCATACCAAATGATTTACTGAAATCTTGGTAAATTAGATCCACTGCAGTCCCTTTGTCTAAGAAATCTGTCATCTTCTCAAAGAAGGTGATCAGGTTGGTCTGGCATGACCTACCTTTTGTAAAGCCATGTTGTATTTTGTCCCAATTACCATTAACATTTATGTCATTAACTACTTTCTCTTTCAAAATTTTTTCCAACACCTTGCATACTACTGAGGTCAAACTAACAGGCCTGTAATTATCTGGATCTCTTTTTTCCCCCCTTCATAAACATAGGAACTATGTTAGCAATTCTCCAGGCACACAATACAACCCTTGAGTTTGCAGATTCATTAAAATTCCTTGCTAATGGTCTTTCACTTTCATATGCCAGTTCCTTTAATATCCTTGGATGGAGATTATCTGGGCCCCCTGATTTAGTCCTATTAAGCAGTTCGAGTTTGGCTTCTGCCTCAAATGGGGTAATTTCTACCTTCATATCCCCAAACTCATTAGCCCCCTACCACTATCCCTAAGATCTTTGTTAGCTTCATTAAATACCGAGGCAAAGTATTTGTTTAAATAT
Organism: Mesoclemmys tuberculata; assembly: GCA_007922155.1. Lineage (NCBI taxonomy): Eukaryota > Metazoa > Chordata > Testudines > Chelidae > Mesoclemmys > Mesoclemmys tuberculata. The sequence goes on along the minus strand of ML675624.1, from coordinate 55,581,575 downwards.
TGGGGCATACCTACATTATCCTAAACCTCCACCCCATACTCAGTACTTAGTGGTCCCACCTCTTCTTTGTTTGTTTGTTTCCTGTTTATATGACTATGCCACCTTTTACTATTGGTTTTAATTCCCTTTGCAAGGTCCAACTCTACTTGGTCTCAGGCATTTCTCACTTTGTATCTACATGTTCTGACCTCCAAAAGACAGCTTTCCTTGCTGATTCCTTCCATCTTCCACTCCTTGTAGGCTGGTTGCTTTCTCTTAATCACCTGTCTGAGATGTTTGCTCTTCCAGCTTGGTCTACAACTCTTGCCTATGAATTTTTTCCCCTTCCTTGGGATGCAGGCTTCAGATAATTCCTGCAACTTTGACTTGAAGTAATTCCAAGCCTCCTCCACCTTTAGATCCATGAGTTCTTCAATCTAGTACACTTCCCTAACTAATTTTCCTTAATTTTTTAAAGTTAGCCCCTTTGGAATCAAAGACTCCAGTCACAGATCTATTTTTGTTTATCCTTCTATTTAGTTTGAACTGAATTATCTCATGGTTGCCTGATCCACATGGTTGCTTGATCCAAGGTTGTCCCCTACAACAAGTTCTTGTATGAGATCCTCACTATTCACCAATACCAAATCTAAAATGGTACCCCCTCTTGTTGGTTCAGCAACTATGTAATGAAAGAATCTGTCTGCTATCACATCTAGGAAAATCTGAGCCTTATTGTTATTATTACTAGTACTAATCTTCCAGTCTATATCTGGGAAATTAAAATCTCGCATAGTCACACAGTTCCCAGTAGTATTTACTTCATTAAAAACATTAAGGTCTCTATCCATATCCAAATCGGATCCCAGTGGTCTGTAGCACACCCCAAGAACTATCCCAGGGGAAGCTTTCGCAGTTTTCTTCCCCAATATGATTTTTGCCCAGACAGACTCTGTTTTATCTATTGTATCACTTCTAATTTCTTTACAGTCTAATTCATCATTGATATACAACACTACTCCACCACCTTTGCCTTTATTTCTGTCTTTCCTAAGCAGCACATATCCATCAATGCCTATACTCCAGTCATGATTACTATTCTATCATGTTTCTGTTATCCCTATAATATCTGGTTTCACTTCCTGCATTAGTAGCTCTAGTTCCTCCATTATATTTCCCAGACTCCTCGCATTGGTGTACAAACATTTTAATTTTTGCTGTTTGGCTTTGCTCACATTCCTGACATGATTCCCCACAGTCATTCTACCACCAATATCACCTATTAGGCTGGTATCTACACCACCCTTCCTTTTCATGTCCATTCTCATACTCACTGCTATATCCTTTCCTATTTCATTTTCCTCCCTCTCAATTTTAAAAATAGGTGTGGAGATCACCCGGGCATTTCCCAACCATCTCCCCCAAATTCCTAGTTTAAAGCTCTCTTAATCAGTTGTGCTAACCTCCACCCTAGAAATCTATTTTCCTCCCTGTTCAGGTGAAGTCCATGCCAAGAGAACAGTCCTCTCTCCATGAATGCCTCCCAGTGGCTGTACATCCCAAAGCCCTTCTTATAGCACCACTGCCTGAGCCATCTATTAATCATCATAATCTTGTCACGTCTTTGTTGTCATCCTCTATAGATAGGCAGAATCCAAATGAAAATCACTTGAGCCTCCATTTCCTTGAGAGTCTTCCCCAGCCTATCATAGTCTCCCTTGATTTGTTCCAGTAAGAATCTAGCGGTATCATTTGTTCTACAGGAAGGACAATCAGTGGATTCTTTCCAGCTAGGATCCTCTTCTGCCTGAGGTCCACATCTCATACCCTGGCACTTGGCAGACAGCACACCCTTCTGTTCTCTGGATCAGCTCTGGTTATAGGTCTGTCTGTTCTTCTCAAGAGCGTGTCCCCAATCACGTAGACCTGCCTTTTCCTGGTGATGGTGTGATTCTTCGGCCTCTCCCCTGTTCTTTCTGCCTGCAAGTCCTCTTGTCTTCTATTCTCCCTTTCAATCTTCTGCAACCCATCCTGGATCCCCCTGGGGCTCTTATTTGGTGGTATCTCCATTGGCTTAACCTCTCTTTGTATAGGAGTAGCTGATCTTCTCTTCTTTCCAGCCCTCCCACCTTCAGTTACCACTTGCTGCACACCTTCTTCATTTCCAACTCCACAAATCAGTTCCTGAGCTTTATTTCTCCTTCACTAGCCTGTCTTTTCCTCTGCCTGATTTGCATAGTCACATGCTTCTGCTAGCCACTTTGCACACCCAGCATTCTCCCCTCAGAGTTCTTTGGTTTTGCTTTCATCTGCAAGTCTGGGCTTTTCCCTTCAGCCTTCTCATGCCTTTGCTCCATCATCTGCTCAAATCCTCTTCTAAACTCAGATTTTCCATCTACATCTCCAAGTCGCCACTCTTTTTTTCCATCAGCTCTATCAAGCAGCACTTTATACAAACAAAGCTCTTTTGTGGTACATCCCCCAGTTCCCACATCCAGTCATCTGCATTGTCTTTTCCATTGCTTGAGTCACTACCATTGCTGCCTCTGTATCTGGCATAGCTTCCTCACCTATACTGTCAGTGAGGGGAGAGAGAGGGAGACGGAGAGGGAGACGGAGACGGAGACGGAGACGGAGCCGGAGAGGGAGAGGGAGAGGGAGAAATTGTGAGTGAGTGTGTGTGTGTGGGGGGGGAGACACTTCGACCCACCAACATGCAACAATTCCAGAATCTTACATACTCTCTCCCCAAACTCCCCTGTTTATAGCTTTGTTTCCTGGCTCCTGTGTCACTGCTTGATTGGGTGGTTCCCTTTATAGGCCCTTAATTAGGGAAGCTCCACTCCCTAATAAGGCTCAGCTGCGCTCAGTGCCCCACCTAGTACCAGTTCCTGCAAACTGGGAGGGGGGGAGAGGGGGACAAATTAAACACAGAAAAAAACAAACACAATAAAAGGAAAAAACACAATTTCCACAGAAATCACTTACTGCCCCTAAGGACCAGGGGCTTGACTCTTCCCTTCTCCAACAGAACTCCCACGCAAACTCCCCTATTTACAAATTGTTATGCTGGTTCCTGTGCTGCTGCTTTTTCTTCTTATGAATGTTAAGAGCTCAGATGAGGGCAGATCCAGGCTACATAAGTCCTTTGAGCCAAGCAGCACTGCCCTAGGAGGTATGCCAAGCTGCCAAGCCATATGGAACATAAATAGGATGTTTCCTGAGCCTTACGAACCTCAGCATCCACATTGGACTTCTGAAAATGTTGCACTATGGATATTAACTTAGAATTTAGGAAAACCAGAGCTCTCCTGGGTGATGAGAGGAAGTTGTGGCGTGGCAGGGGAGAACACTCAGTATTTCATTTTGGGGGAAAAAGGTGAATAGCAAAAACCCTTTAGTAGTCCAGGAATTTTAGCATCAAACTACAAAAACAAAGAAAAAAGAGGAAAGGTGGGATAGCAGCTGATGCAGATTGCCTCCTTGCTCAGCTCCTCTATTGGTCCTCTGAACTAATCAGGCTCTCCACATCAACTTATCTTAGGCTGAGTCAGAACAAGAGAGGACCAGATCCCAGCCCTTCTCCCACTCCTTAACCATAAAGGAACTAATATGGGGGAAGAGAAACCTCCACTCCTCTCCCTAGGCAATGGGACTGTACCCTGGATGAGCAGGGAAGGGGAGAAGAGAAGGAACTGTTCCTTGAGGCCAGAACCAACCCTTGCTATGGCTCATGGTCATTGTGGTTGTTTTATGATTTCATAAGGATGCCAAAATAGTTGACCAAACTCAACATATGTATAAGAACATATTTAGACAGAACATATGTGCGTGGGCCAAAATGTTTATATTTGTGTGCCTAAAGCTAGGCGGCAAAATCAATTTCAACTTCAACTGGATATGTAGGTACTCCACACCTTTAGTTTCAGGCCACTTAAATTTAAATAGAAGGTTAGGTGCCTAAATTTAGATGATATTTGAAAATGTTTTCTGTGATACTGATAGTTCATTGTCTCATGAACCTGGATAGGAATGTGTGGAGCTTGTGTTCAATAGGATGAAATGTGTGTGAACTAGTTCTGTATGCTTTTGTGGCACCTGTCTCAAGGTTTTATGACATAATTTTGAAGGTGGACTCAAGATTCTAGGACGCAGCTCAACGTTACAGGACCTTATTGGTCCTATTGGTGGGAATGGAGGATAGGACCCTATAGGAGTCTAATAGGGAGTAGACCCTATTAGTGGGAGAGGAGGATTGTCCTAGGGAATCTACCACACTAATGATCTAGCCTGGTTGGGTTACTCAAGCTGTGCACTGGGTAGCAGCTATGTAGCATAAGAAAAAAAAACCAAAAAAACCTCAGTTTGGTTTATTAAACTGTTGGAATTGCAAGCGATCACTTTAAAAATGGGAATATTTACTAGTCCTGCTTTCACGCTATAGGAAACAGTAGCAAAGTATGTGATCAGAGTCAGTAAGAAAAGTTCGAGCGTATAGTGAGGTGAGATGAGTTGTGCCTTGTTGCCTTTGGGAACAGCCTGTTTTCTCTTTCTCTGTTTCTCAGTTCATGTGTTATTGTTCTGAATTGTAAGAGAGCAAGTTGTTATTTTGATCCTCTGCTCTGACTATTAGGACTGACCACCCGTTCCCTGCTCTTTGCACAGTGACTCACACAAAATTTTGATTACTATTAGTTTTGGTCTCAAACAAACAAAATAATCATTAGCACATGCAACTCAGAATGTATATAGACAATCCTATTTACATTTATCATTTGCATGCACACATGATTGCACACAGAAATAATTTCTGTGCAGAAAGTTGTGTATGCACACATAAAGGCAGGATTCAGGACCCTGGAATTTTGTCCCCTTCTGTCAGCGTAATACTCCCTATTAGGCCTGGTGCACACGTACCTCCAGATTCAGCAGCTGTCAACGGGAGATATGCAAGTGACGTAAAACATTTGTGTATCTCCCGTCGGCTTCACTGCGTCTGCTCTGTGTGCTGTCCACACTGCCTGTGTCAACGGGAAAAGTGTTCCCTTTGATGCAGTGCTATGCCACTTACCAGGGTGGCTTTCCTACGTTGATTGCTGGATTGACTGAGCAGGTCCACACAGACCGCTCAGTCGATCCAGAGCAATCAAACTGACAGTGGCGAATTTGCCTCTGTCAGTAGAGACCCAGCTTTTAAGACTTATCCAAACTGGGTTGCAGGTACCACTGATGGTGGAGTTTGATGGTGGTTTGATTCAGTAAATTTTGCAAGTCAAGATAGAAAATGTTTCCAGCACAATCATCTGAGTGGCAGAACGGAATAAAAAACAACTCCAAAAAACAAAAAACAAGTCCAAAACAGCCACTCAGTCCAGAAAACCTAAGCCAAGGAGGCCAGTGCAGAGCATGATAACATCCCCTGTAAATTGGCACCCAGGGATACGTCCAATTCAGCCTCCCCTAAAAATGACCCTGATGAGAAGTCAGAAGGCCAGTCAACCATCTTTATATTACAACATGGTTATAGCAAGGCGCTGTGGCCTTCCTCAGAGCTTGGGCCTGAGGAAGGGTCATGATGCCCCTGCTGGGCAGATAAGGACCCTGAAGGCCAAATACCCCTGGAGCGAGGGGCAGGGCCAGGACAAGACGGGGAAGTACAAAAGGCCGGCCTAGCAGCTCAGTCACAGAGAAGTGCTGCTGGAGAAGACATGCCTTACCTGAGACTGTGGCCCTGCGGCATGAACACCCCCTCGGACTGGAGTCTTCAGGGCCTGCCAGGGCCGCTGGGACCTAGTAGCTGGGAAGAGCTACCAGAGACTGCTGAATGGGAGAAACCACCCAAGGCTGTCCCTGACCTATGGGAGCTGCCTGCTGCCAGGGACACACTGGAGCTGCCAGAGCCCAGTGTGGTGAAGGACCCACTTAGACCCTGTGACCTGGAGGAGCTGCCATCTGCTGATGGCCCTGAGAAGTTCCTGGACCTGCTGCCAGCTGATGCTGAGGGACTACTGGGACTCCGTCTAGCTGTCTACCCCAGCTACTTAGAGGAAGACCCCTGGCTTCAGGGTGGGAGGAAGTAGTCCAGGGACAGCTGACTATAGTTTGGCTGAGTTTGTGGTAGCACCAGTGTCAGTGTGTTGTGGCTGGAGCCCCACTGACCCAGTGGCAGAACCTCTTTGCCACTGATAGGGCCCTGGGCTGGGATGCACTGGAGTTGGGTGGGCCTGCATCCCCCTTCCCTACCTTTCCTAGCCACCCTGGGAGTGTTTGTCCCCTCTGAATCTACTGCCATTGAGGATACTGAGCTGGGGACTATAAACTATTTTGACTGCCCTGCCCCATCTGAGGGCTGGGGGCTATAGATTCCTTTCCAGCTCCGCCCCATCTGGGAGCTGGGGGCTAAAGACTCACAACCCACTATCTTCTTTTTTTTCTTAGAACAAGGTGCTGTGGCCTTCCTTGGAACTTGTGCTTGAGGAAGGGTCATGATGCCCCTGATGGGCTGAGTCGCCAGCCTACAATGGTCCGTATTAAAAAAAAATAAATGTTTAGATGCCCCTGGCCTATTGAACATAGGCTATGAAAATAGAAAGCTTCTGAACAGTAGTCTTGAATGAGTCTCTTTCTTTATTGAAGAACACACACTGTGTACTTCTGATTTAAAATTTGCACAGCTCTTTTATGTGGCTAGAGTTAAGTAATTCCCACTGCCCACATTTTAATTGAGCAATCAAGTAGTATATGGTCAGCCAAACTTCATCAAGGAGCCAGTGCGTGGTTATGTTCTTTTGAATATCTCTGAAGGCTGTTAGACCATCCTGAAACACAGACCATTAAGGTAAAATTAAGATAGGCACATATAACATTTATATCAAGGAATAGAACCCTAAGGATTTTTATCATTGCAATCTGTACTGGGAATAATTTCACTCTCCATCAGCCTAGATAGTATAAATTATTTTTTTGGCTCCTGCTACTAAACACTCTTTGGAGAGGACTTAAAAATATAGATGTCATTATCCCCTTAATTTTTTTCCTTTTTTTTTAATATTCCTTGTTTTAAATATGGATATAAAAAAGCTTGTGAACCACTGATTTTGAGGACAACTATACCTAAAAATTAAGACAATTTTATCTGACTCTATTAAGTACTGTAAGGAACTGAGCATAGACTGTTTCTCATGCTCTTGACTAGAACAGAGCATGTAACTTCAAAATGTTTATAGTTATCTGTTTGAAGGGTTATAGCCTTTGGAAATATTTCTGTAGATTGGTAAAATTTTAGGGCCAAATTTTGCCCTTGATCCCTATATTCAGTGTTCTTAGACTTTCTATCATTTTACTTTTTAGAACATCTCCTTTATCTTGTAATTATTTTCTAATCACTCAACAGCCCATTCTTTCATTGGGTACATACACTTTTCATTTACTCCGTCCCCAAAACAAAATATATTGTAGTTAAACAAAACAAAACAAAACAAAGAAACAAAAAATGGTAGAGTTGGGGGTGGAAGTGGGTAGCCCAATGGAACAGGTCCCGGGCAATGCTAGGTAAGGTAGTTAAAGTGTGAGATCCTGATTCAGCATTAATAATCAGCAAAGTGTCTAAGTTCCTTTAATTCCATTTAGCCTTAAGGGCTTTAGGCACATGGGCAAATGTTTTGCTGAATTAGGTGGGCCCTGAATTAAGTATCTCTGAAACCTTGAGCAAAAGCAGGCTTGTCCCACAGAAAAAAGGAAAATCTGAAACAAAACAATAGCTTTCAGGCTTCCTTTATATTATAAAGAGAAGCATAATAAGGCTAAGTCCATACAAAAAATGACTTGTATGTCACTTTTAAAAGTGCAAAAACTCTGTCCTTTTCAATATCCATGGCTCCTAGTACTTTCGATAGTCACTTCATAAGTTGAAATAAATAAATAAAATAAGTAGATAGAAACCCATCTCCTCAGAAAAAACTATTGCTGAGGTATAACTGGAACAATTATGTTTGTTGGAATCAATGAGCCTTAGTCATGAATCGTAGTAATACCTCTCCCCAGAATGATTTTCTTCATTTCTCATCTCACAGAAACTCAGCTAGTTTTAACATTTTACATTTCTCATTTTTAAAAAAAAAATACCAAGAAATCTCCTGTCATGTGTCAGTTCCTAAGTTAATGTTCCTATTTCACTGACTTGTTTTTTGCAGCAGTCGCAATTTCAGATCTCACAATCATTGAATCATAGAAAATTAGGGTTGGAAGGGACCTTAGGAAGTAATCTAGTCCAACCCCCTGCTCAAAGCAGGACCGGCCCCAACTAAATCATCCCAGCCAGGGCTTTGTCAAGCTGCACTTTAAAAACCTCTAAGGATTGAGATTCATCACCTCCTCCCTAAGGCCCGGTCTACACTTACCTTTGCGATTCGGTAGCAGTCGATGGGAGATACACAAGTGACGTAAATCACTTGCGTATCTCCCGTCAACTTTGCAGTGTCTCGTCCACACGCCGTCCACACTGTGCTGCATCGAAGGGAACGCCTTCACCACTTACCGGGGTGGTTTTCCTGCATCGCTTGCTGGATTGACTGAGCGGGTCTACACAGACCGCTCAGTCGATCCAGAGTAGTCAATCTGACAGTGGTGAATTTGCCGCCATCAGTGTGGACCCAGCCTCTGTAACCTATTCTACTGTTTCACCACCTTCCAAGTGAAAAAGTTTTTCCTAATATCCAACCTAGACCTTCCCCACTGCAACTTGAAATGGTCCTTTTTCTATCATCTGCCACCACTGAAAACAGCCTAGCTCCATTCTTTTTGGAACCCCCTTCAGAGAGTTGAAGGCTGCTATAAAATCCCCCACTCACTCTTCTCTCCTGCAAAATAAATAAGCCCCAGCCACCTAATCATTTTCATTGCTCTCCACTGGAATCCCTCCAATTTGTCCAAATCCTTCCTGTAGTGGGAAGCCCAAAGCTGGATACCGTACTCCCAATGCATCCTCACTAGTACCAAATAGAGAAGAATAATCACTTCCCTTGATCTGCTGGCAATGCTTCTACTAATGCAGCCCAGTATGCCATTAACCTTCTTGGCACCAAGGGCACACTGACTCATATTCAGCTTTTTGTCCACTGTAACCCCCAGGTCCTTTTCTGCAGAACCACTGCTTAATCAATCGGTCCCCAACCCGTGGCAGTGCATAGGATTCTTCCATCCTAAGTGCAGGACTCTGCTCTTGTCCTTGTTGAACCTCATTAGATTTCATTTGGCCCAATCCTCCAATTTGTCTTGATCACTCTTTATCCTGTTTACCCTCCAATGTATCTACCACTCACCAGTGTCATCCGTTAACTTACTGAGGGTGCAATCCATTCCATCATCCAGTTCATTAATGATGTTGAATAAAACCTATTCCTTCTTGAAAGGAGAATCAGATACCATCATGCACATTTAGTAGAGGAATGACCGATTTCATTGCATAAAATTATTATTGTAACAGTGACAGGACACATGATAGCTAATAACTGAAAAAAAATTGTTGATTAAAAGATTCATGGAAAAATCAGTCTTTTGGGAAATGGACTGAATCTGTAAAACTAGGTTACATTAAATCTCACAGTATTCTTACTGTGAGATATGGCTTTAATTTTTATTTACTTTTTCAATTTCAAATACCTAATGAGGTTTAATGGAATATACAACAAAGGTATGTTATAGAATATATGCCATTCCCACACTTGCAGGCATGTGCTTTAGTGATAGATAAGAATAAGTCATATACAGGCAATGGGACTTCTTTTACAACAGTTAATACTACACTAGCAAGAAGTACATATAGGACAGAGGCCATAGGTATTTATTTTTATCACTGGAAACACAATGATATTTTCATTTTACATCATATAAATGAAGCAGTACTTTGATTGTGGAATTTTATAACTGACAAGTGTAGAATATGAATATTTGGATACTATTTGTTCATCTGGAAAATCAGAAAAAGAAGGCAACAGATGAGGAAAAAAATGCAAATTTTTTAAAAATGCAAGACCATCATGATATTCATTTCACTAAGATCCCACTGGCAGTATAAAGGAATCACAATTATGCTCACTTTTAAATTGTACAGTTTGGAGTAATGTAAAGACACTTTGGTATAAATGAGAATCAAGGCCCAAAAGATTTTCTTCTATATTTTATTTACAAATTATTTATGTTGAAACATTAAATAAATTTACAACAATAGGAGAAGAACATGAATATCAATCTGTGTTAATCTTTGGCTCATTTTATACTAGCATGGGTTATTTTGTTCAATGATCTTTGCAATGAAAGAGAACCATTTCAGCTGTACAGTTCCTAACACAATGGGGTCTTAGTCCATGACTTGGTTTCTGGGGTTTTATGATAATGCAAAAAACAACCAACAAGGTTAGTTGGACGTTTTTTAGAATTTTCTTTTCACTAGATATTTAAAAGAGTTTGTGTCTTTCCAGACAGACTTATGTACATAACAAATAAAACATACTTTTTACAGCTTAGATCCTATCTGTCACCATTTAACATGACATAATCAGTATGTCCAACATGACAGACATCTTCAGTCGTAGCTTACATTTCTACCTATTGTAGTTTTTGCATAAAGCTTTTCAAGTACAGAATTATTAAGGCTAGAGAATTATCATGTCTACCTGTCTGTTCATTTTAATAGCTAATATTTTCATGTGGTAAAACAGTTACAAGAAGCTTTCTATGTTCAAAATTTGTTCAAAAGACTTTTGTTTTATCGTGAATAGAGCGTTTGTAAAGGTAATAAAGTTGTTTAGCTAAAAATGAATTTTATAAAGGTATTGCAATGAATTTTAAATATATTTCTACCTAGCAGAATACTCAGAGCCTCAGTCTATTCAGAGAGAAGGTTAAGATGTGACTTGATTACAGTGTAGATTAGGAGTACCTGAATCTGAGAAGTATTTCTGATAATAGAGGACTCTTTAATGTAGAGCACAAAAACAGAACAAGATCCAATGTTAGAGACTGAAGCTAGACAAATTCAGACTAGAAAAAAGGCTCACATTTTTAACAGGAAGAATAGATAACCACTGGGATAACTTACCTATGGATATATACTCTCCATCACTTGAAGTCTTTAAATCAAGACTGGATGGATTTTAAAAACAGATATGCCAACCATAAACTATGGTTTGATGCAGGAATAACCTGGTGACATTTTATGTCCTTTGTTGGCCTTGAAACCTATGAATTCATGAACTGTCATCCAACTTAATATAACCATTTAAGATGATAGGCCCAAATGCTTCCATCGCTTTTGAAGAATAATTTCATTGAACTCTTTGACTCCATTGTTAGTGGTGCCATTGTTTCTAAGAGAAGAATTGGTCCTAAATGTTACTTCAGACAAAACATCTATTGAAACATACTTTAGATTTTTCTTATCCTTAGCCACTTTACTTCTTTGTGATTTTTATAACATTTCTTATCAAATACAGTATAACATATACAGTATCTTTGTAATAGCAGTGCTTTAATTTAAGGTAAAATAAGGATGTTCATGTGATCAGCAAGGTACAGTATTGTATTCAGTAGTTTCTTTAGAACTCATTCTATGAGAACGCAGCATGTTAGATGTTATAAAGTGATGTTACAATGGAGGAAAGATATTTTTAAAATACATTTAGGATTTGCTGTTTCCAAGGTTTCAGGCAAGTCATTTAGTGTCCAAATTGTCCAACTGTGAGCAGCTGAAAAAGACCCCCCCATTGCCAAAGGATAACAAATAAAACAACAATAATGAAGCATTTATATAGTGCTTTGCATTTACGAACATTAACTAATTAATGGGTAGAACAGGCCTGATGTCAGTGCTGATAATCTGCCTGTCTGGTCATATAAATTTGTGCAAACATCTGTACTATCAACCAGTTGAACCATCAAGTCTCAATGCCTTAAATTCAGGTGATTGTCAAGGATTTTTAGTTAGACATCCCTCACCTTATAAGGAAGTGAAGAGCATATCTAAGAAATCCCATTTTATTATTTTACAGTCTACTCGGTGTAAAATTGATTCACCCATGTATGCTGATTGTTGGCCCCATGACAAGCAGTGCTGTAAATAGATTCCCCTTCATGCATAGCTCTTAGAAACCATTGTATGATGGTCTAATATCAGAGAAAATGTTACACTATGCAACATGAAGATTTATTAGTTGTGTGAAATTCATTATCATTTCCTTAAGCAGACACACAGAGCCTAAGCATTAGAGCCATTTAAGGTTTAGGATGGCTGCATTCTAGAAATAGATTTAAATTAGGTGGGAGTATTTTTCCAGATAATTTTTAAACACTTTGTTAGGATTCAATCATGGTCACTGTCTGACTTTAATATTAAATATGTTTTGTAAGAGTGCTTTTCCAATCACCAACCATATCGTCACATTACATATATTTAATAGATGCTGCTTTTCTAGCCTGCAGCTTAAAATGTTATATATATGTTTTTAAAGCTGGGAGGGTTTTTTCTCCCAGACACAAGTTTTAAAATAAATTTTGTTTGTTTTTGTTTTTTTAATTGATTCACAAATAAAAAATACAGTGCAAGATTTCAGTGTTGCCACTATCTCATTTTAAAATATCTGTTTTTCTTAAGTGAACCCTGCTATGTAATGTTGATGTAGCAGCAATACACTGTGTTCACATCCCCATTACAAAAAGGCATGAATTGTATACAATAAAAACAATATTTAGGGTTTCATTTGCTTGTGTTTCCAGACCGCAGTTCAATCAAACAAAATAAAATGCTATCAAAAATGCATTTCATATTGTATTTGTATTCTATGACATGCTTTTCAAAGAGAAGAATAGAATGTATGTCTCTGCATGATAACATAATCATACTTTAAATGCTCTTTTGAAATGTCTTCAAATCACAAGATGATCTGCTCCACAAATATAAAGACTCTATTGTATCACTCAGAAAGTTGTCATCACGAAGGTCATAATCTAAAAATGCAGAACATTAAAATATTAACTTGCTAAACCTTCCTGAGAGTGCTTACAATGCAGGTCATGTATTTCTATCCCCCTCCAATTTCATACATCTAGTAAAAAGTTTTAACAAGTCTACATGGATAGAATTAGTCTTAAAAAAAAACAAAAAAAAAAACTTTGGTTCTACATTTTAAAAGCATTTTGCTGGGAAATAGTCATAGCTTCTTGAAAAGTGTCCAAAATATAGCTACAGTCATCTGGATTCTGTTCTGAAAAGGCTATAGTACTTCTTTCCTGACATTTTCAAAGTTCAGGTGATCCTGAGCGATGATTAAAGGTTATCTCTAGAGGATATTGGCAATGACAGTTACACCATTTTGCTATAGTTCAGAGGTAACACACATACTCTGTTTTCTTCTCCAGTCCAACCCTTTATTTCACAATTTTAAATTTTTCTTTCTTCTCTCTTTAGAGCTTGACTCTAGCTCTGAGTATGTTACCTCTATATGGAAAGCAGAACAAGTTGCCTTTTCCTGTCAGCTTCCATGCACAAGCATGTCAATTGATTGGCATGAAATCTGAGCAATATGACAAACACACTGTTTGACAAGCACTTACCAAATTTGCCTGTGCTGTTTCTTGTCCTTTTGCTGAGCCAAATTCCATTCTGGTGATCACTTTTCCCAGAAATTTAACTATGTCCAGAAAAAAACAACTCTAATGCTCAAAGATCCTGGCATCAGCAGTTCTAAATGTGATGTAACAGTATTGGTTCCCATAGCAATTGATCTTACAATTGTTACTCTTTGAAGGTTAAGTTCCAGAGGGGTAACCATGTTTGTCTGTTTTTTAGCAAAATTGCAAGAGTCCTGCAGCACCTTAAAGACTAACAAATTTATTTGGGCATAAACTTTTGTAGGCAGAAACCCACTTCTTCTTGCATCGGACGAACTGGATTTATGCTCACAAAAGCTTATGCCCAAATAAATTTGTTAGTCTTTAAAGTTGCCACAGGACTCTCACTGTCTTTGAAGGTTGTTTCAAGTCTTTTTTTTTCTAGTTTTGTATATTTGATATACAACCTGTTCTGCAAATAAATGTTAACCTTTTAGTCATTTTCATAGATTATAAATCCAGAAAGGACTATTCTAGTTTGAGCTACTTTTTAACCCAAGCCAAATAATTTCACCTGAATTTCAAAGAATTTTCCTGTGTACAGAGCCTGATAAGATGTGTCCGATTAAAGCATATCTTTCAGAAAGACATCTAGTCATATCTTAAGACATCAAGAGATGGAGAATCCATCCCTTCCCTTTGCTCTCACCTGCACTGATAAAAAGGTATGCTTTGTTTCTAATTTGAATTGGTCTCATGTTAACTTCCAGCCATTGGTTCTTGTTATGCCATCCTCCACTAGGTTATAGAGCCCTTTAGTATCTGGTACTTTGTCTCTGTGAAGGCACTTTTATACAGTAATCAAGTCACTTCTTGATTGTTGGAGGCCCCATACAATTTTAGTTGCTTGACCACTGTCCTACAAGCCTACATAGCATAGCTTCAGTTGCTTGCTTGGCTATTCTGACCCCTGTAGCATGACATCCTCCAGTTGGCACAGCCTTATAGATGGCTCAGTTTCTGCATAGCATGGCACATTATAAGACAAAATACATATACTGTATTTTTTGCAGCTGCACATAGATAACAGTGATGGGAACAACAAGTTATTCTTCAACATCTGGGGGTACACTGTTTTCTTGCCAAGGACATATTTTTACTCCACCCCTCCTATCACCAGATGTTGTTTTGACAACCCCAATTATTATGGTGAGAATGGAATGAAGTTAAGGGTGAAATCTAATGTAAGTAATTAGAATATATTATAATGAGAGAGATAATTAGGTGAAGGTTGTTTATGAAAGGGTATAAGAAGTCATCACTTAGACAAGGGGTCGCTCCATCAACAGTTAACTCCATGGGAGGTGCTGCTGGTTGGACCAGAGGATCCACTGACTCCCTGGCGGGGCCCCTGAAGAAAGCCATTCCTGTATACAGCCTTCTGAGTAACTGCTTAGCTCTCCAGGCTTAGTGAGTACGATATATTGTAGTTCATTTTAGGCTTTGTATCTAATTAGTATTTTTATAGAAAACCTTTCACATTAAACCTTATTGATCTGCAAATCGGGCGTACCGTGTCTCACTGGTATCCACACTGATCAAAAAGTATCCAGAATCAACATTGATCTTCTTTTCAATAAACTAAACAGATTGAGCTCCAAATCATTTTTGCACACTCTCCGTAGTGCAAATGGCATTATTTTGACTAACAATGGTAGTGCACCAAAGAGCATGAGGAGAAGAGAAAATTGTCAGAGAACCCTCTTTGAAGCATGCTAATCAATATTACAGAGGGATCCTGGTAGATGACCTTAGCCCTCTGTGGTCAACTTACACTCCGAAAACCATGGTTAATATTGTGACTGCTAAAAAACTTAACTTATTTTACCTGTATTTAAATGTTTTCTCAGAAAATAGGCAGCTGAATGGGTTGAGGTCTTGACAAGGTTTATAAAATTCTCTCTCTCTTTTTTTTTTTTAAAGAGGTTTTTCTCCCCTATAAGGTGTCCTATTCCCAATTTGGGCTACCATATGAAGATGCTGAGCACTCTAGCCCTGCTCCCAGCATAGTGGTTAAATATGTACTTAATTTTAGGTAGATGAGTACTCCACTAATTTCAGCGGGCTTTATAAGGTGAAGTGCAGGATACTGGGAAGAAAAATGTATAGTCTCCAACCTTAGATCAAGTCAGAGGCTGTAGCACAGCTATCACACAGCTACTACTTCAGTTTATGGGCAGGGACAGCAGCATATGTATGTAGGGTCAATGGATTCATGAAAACCCACCCTGTAGACACCTCCTAATGCCACTCTCCACAATCACACGTGAAAGGCAGTTATAGAAGCACCTTCCACAGAGCTCAGGGGGAGCTTCCAGTTCCAGTTGTGAAAGTTCATTGAAAATGAATAGGGCTGCACTGAACTAACTAAGAGAAGAATCTTACCCCTTATTTTCTAAACTGCCCTTTTGTGCTGAGTGTCTTGAATTTATAAAAACTGCTTTTTTGTTGTGCGGAAGGTAGCCTTGAGAGATGAAGTTGTGATTGACTTCTGTAACATCCTAAGCTGCTTTTTTTCCATATCTTTTATCCTAGATTCCCTCTTTTGTGTTGGAATCATTAAGGGTAGTTTGTATTATATTTTTTTCTTTTGTATTTCTTTTCTTACCCATGAAGTTGCACTCTCACTGAAACGCTGCAGGAGAAGAACTCCAGTGAGAAGATGACAATGGGTTTTTTGCTCAGAGAGATGAATTATGAAAATGGTTAAAACTGGTCTTAAGTGTCCGAATATGATTTTCTTCATTGTGTAAATGAATTCTAATATATTAGTTTACAGGTCCTTCCCTCCTAAAATGAAAAGTAATGCTACCACCAGCAGGGTCTAATATGAGAAAAAAACTAGTTTAAAAGGATCTTTGGGCAGAACACGAAAACATTTGCATTCTCCTTCTAGTTGCACAGTGTGTGAAATTCTGCCTGTATTAAGTCAATGAAAAACTCCCGCTGACTTAAATGGTCCATGATTTTACCCAATGTTTTGGGGAGCAAATCTACTGAAAAAAACTATGGCAGGCCCTCCTGGAGGTTGAAAAGGATTAAGTGGCTCCATGAGCCATCCTTTTTCTGAAGAGTGTTGACGTGCCACCTTAGCTCCAGGAGGAAAGTGATTAGGCCAAAGGTAATGAGAAGAAAAGCACTAGCCCATATGATTCCCCACAAAGCTTCACCCCAAACTTCAAGACTTCTTAAGAAAGGGTAATGCTAACTGAGGCAGAATTAATTACTCTTTTATTATCTGTGACTGGGTTCAGTGGAGCGAGAGTGTAGCAATAGTGGCAAAAGACAGTGACAGCATGGTGTCTAGCCTAGCTGCACTATAAGAGCTGCACGATAGAACACAGACTAGATTCCCTCTAGGCAGCTTGTTGCCCAAATCTCAGGTCCACCATTTATTTTTGTACTCCCTGAGTTCTGTTGAGTCGGGGAAAGAATTTCTGATCTGTCCTGAAATGGCCCCAAAATTTTGCTTTTAAACTCTCTCTCTACTCTGGCACAGGAAGAAAGGATATGGATTTACAGTATTGCCAACACTATAAAAATATGTGGTTGCAGTGTTTTTATGAATAAGTGTCTACTTTTGAAGTAGATAGCAATATATCAGATTGAAGAGTAATATTTTTATTCATTTTGGTAAAATATTTTCTGGAATTTACAGGACTGAATTTTTCACTACCATTTTCCAGTATAAATATAATGCTTGCCATTTTAGCTCTCTCTGTGCACTTCTGTATACACTTTCGGGTGTAATAAAACTACAAAGATGTGAATAGGCAGTCATTCAAGAAACCAAGCTATGAGTGAAACCAGGCATCATAACCTAGCTGTCATATTCTGAGTTGGCACACTTACATTATGACATATAACACTCCATGATTTCAATTTTATTTGTCATGCTAGTTTACAACATGAGAGGAAGTGTATGTTCCCCATGGTTTAACATGACACTAAGCTCAAATTTAAGCTTAAAAATGGAATTTTCAGTGTTATCTAGTTTGCATGGCTGTAAAGCTGCAGAATTGAAACATAATGTATTTATTGATATCTACAGTAATCAACTATCAGTGTTTATTTACACAAGATTTGCCATATGGTTCATGCCTTCAGATCATCTGGGGACAGATTTTCAAGAGCTCCGCTCCCATTGTTACCCAACATGCTAGGCTCTTTTCAAAAGTCAGTCATTTACTTTGCTTTCTAAATGGGAGCTGTGTCTTTTTGAAAAAAATGGGTTCTCCAGTTTTGTATTCTACATTCAGCTGGAAACTATACTTGAAAGTAAAGGCAATATAATTCTGTATGTGAGGAAATGCCCCTTCTACTCTCTGTAGTGAACAGTTAACACCTTGAAGAATGAGAATTGATTAGCTATTATTGGCTTATTTGGCAGTGTATAGGTTATAAATGATCACAAAATTATATAGCCCTTTTTAAAAATCCAGCTACAGTATTTTATAGTGACCTCACATAGCAGTGAAATGAATCAGTTTCCATTATCTGTTTAGCTGATATGCTCAAAAATTATAATAGATTAGAGTGACATGATTTTTTTTCTCTGTATAAGCCTTTTAGTGACAAGGTTATTCCTCATTAGTCATGATCATCTAGATGTTTTATAGTTCTAATTTGAATTGTTTCAATCAATTTGCCTTTCTGAAGTGCTTCTGCTATATCATTGGCCAGTTAATCTATCACATAGGACAGATCCTCAGCTGGTATGAATCAATGCAGTTTCATTTACTTCTATGGAGCTATGCTGATTTACACCAACTAATGCTGTGTGACTCTATGACTTCCCCTCCGACACATACAGATTATATATATAATTAACGTATGTTAAGACAATATATTTTCAGTAACATTGTTTATTCTAAATTTTCCTTATTAAAATGAATTTTGAAAATTTGCACGTTACATAAAGCTTAAAGGAAAATATAAAGAATTCTTTCCTAAATATAATGAAAGCACAAAAGAGAAACATTTTCACTGAGTTATAATTATGCTATGATTTTGTTGCAAAATGCATCTCTCTGGCCTAAATACAGAGTTTTACAGTTCCTCAAATGAAGTCTTTACAAGTTTACTTTATTTCTATGCTTTTAACCTTGTGATAGTGCTAAAACTAATTGCAAAGTCTCTAACTAGCAAAGGTGATGATGCTGATGAATAGAACTTAGAGATAAGTGAAAAGGTGTGGAAAAGCAGCATTTGTATGTGGAGCAGCTATGGGAATAGAAAGAAAGGGATTTATATAGAAACCCTATGTGAATGTAAGGATGGAAAGGGAAATCTTTTTCAGAGAGAGTAAGAGGGCCTGAGTCTGATCTCACATTGGTGTAATTCTGAAGTAACTCAGTAGAAATCAATGGAGTCTCAAAAATGGGTAGCCGTTAGAGAGATCAAAATCAGATCCCCCAGCCCCTGCCCCCCCAAAAAAGGGAAAAGAAAGGCTTGGGGGCAGGTCCCACCTTTTTGTTGTGCATTTGCAAAATGTTTAGCACTATGGAATCCTGATCGATTCTTGGGATCCTAGAAGCTAACTCAATACAAATAATCATGCTAGTACTCACCATTAGACAGGGTTAATAATGGATTTTCTACTCACTGGTAATTCTCAAATAATAATTTTAAAAAATCATTTCACGTCAAACTGAAGCTAACATGTTTAGCAAATCAAAAAGTTTTAAAAAATTATTGAGTTGAACTAAATTGTCTCAATTCTGAACACTCAAAATTTCTTTAAAAAATATTTAAACAGAAAATCAATTTTTCATTTTAAAAATGTCAAAGTGAAATTTTGATTTTTTGGGGGGGCAAATGTTTTAAGTTTGGTGAAATCTGCATGAATACACTGAATATTTTGGTCAAAAAATGTCACCCAACTCTACTCAGAAGACACTTAATGCCTGATTCAGGTCCCCTGTATATCAGTATAAATTGGGAGGTTGCCACTGAAGTCAGAGGAGTTACACTGTAATATACTGGACTAAGTAAATGAGATCAGAACTAGAGCACTGATCTCCCTCTTTTCTGAAATCTTTTTAACCAGTGTCATTGCTGGACAAGAATTACAATGATTAGCAACAGGTGACCTCTTCCTCAAATAGCACCTGTCATGAAATAATGAGAATCGTCTCCCAAATTGTAGCTCAGTGGAAAGATTGTAAAACAGAATTGAGTCAAGATATTTGGATGGTGGATGATGGTAAAATTTTGACAAAGGAGAGGTTGCAAAGTAAGTGACTCAAATTGAGTATTCTATATGGGAAATGAAACTGTACCATTAGCTGCCACAGTATTGGCTGATTATTTGATTTAATGCTTAGCTGCAGCAATGAAGCAAAAGTGCTGTTGCTACTAAACTAAAGATTAACAATCACTCAGAACTGCCATGAAAGCTAGACTAACAAAATCTGTCCTTCACTCTTAACTGTTGTAGCTCATTTCAGCATACTGCACCATATCAATACACTAACCTTGATGGAAATGTATTAGGGTTAGATTATTGAGATCTGACTAACCATTTGGCCATATCGGAGTTTTTAAATTTATTCTTCAAGGCACTATGTACACTGGGCATAATAATGGGAATATTTGCACCAGGGAAACATTCAAAACTTCAGAACAGTTCAAATAAAAATGAAAGACAGAAAATTTGTAAGAACCCCCCCTCCCACCCCTTTTTTGGTATAGTTGGAAGTCACAGGTTTGCTACAGTCAAATTAGGCTGCTGTAAACTGTCCTTCATCCCACAACATACCACCTTGCATAATGGTCCTCCCTGGCAGGTACAGAACCAGCATGTCTAGGTCTTATTCCTAAAGAAGACATGTTGGGGATGGTCCATGTCGAATTGAGGACAGGAGGAGCCATGCCATACTCCAGCTATCCTTCAATGCTTCAAGGAGGCATTTCAGCAAAGGCACATGTTAGGGCAGTCTTCAAGGATTGCGGAAGTACCAGGGGATAATCTGACTCCAGCAAACAGTCTCAGGATAGAAGAGGCTTTATGCTGCTGTAATCCTGCCTGCAGCAACTCAAGTGCACGGGTATCAGACTGTTAGGAACAAGGACACAAGCCCCAAATTGGTTGTGAGTTCTAGTCTAAGGCCTGGTCTACACGTGAGAGCTTTTGTGAACAAAAGTCTGCTTTTGTCGACAAAACAGTCCTGGGATACACATTACAATCACCCCTTCCCCCCCGACAAAACTGCCCATTTTTTTGACAAAATAAAACCACCTAGGCAAGAGGGATAGAGCCTTTTTTGGCAAAGTTTTAGCAAAAAAGCATGAGAGTAGACACTGCCCTTTGGTTATATCACTGCAAATAGCTTCCCAATTACTCTAGAATGTTCCTCGTAAGTGCCACTCTGGTAAGCAGTTTGAGCTTGCCTGCTCTACAGCTGTCTGCCCTTCCCCTTTCAAAGCCCCAGGAAGTTTTCAAATTAACTCACTCCACAGCAGCAGCAAACCTAGTTCTGCCCTAAACTACAGGGGAGGGGTGTAACTCCTGATGTGTTGTGCAGAGCCAGGGAGGGAAGTGGGAGCTGTAGCCCTCTCCTTCCCCACCCCACAGGTGTACCCAACCATCTCTGCTGAGGGGGGTGGAAGAAAAGGGGACACCAGCTGTGAGTTAATTGTGCAGCAACTTAGGCTGTAAAACTTAGAGACAGCTACATGTGCAGACACTCACTGTCCCCCAACACACTGTGTCTGTGTGAGAGAGAGAGAGAGAGACACACACACACACACACAGATGGACACACACTCCCTATAACACACACACACACACTCCCTATAACACACACACACACTCCCTCCCTTTCCCCACTTCTGTGGCCTTCTTGTGTTTGTGATCAGCAGTGTCAGTTTGGCTGACAGGGCAGTTTAAAGTGCCTGTCAAATCAGTAGGATGTCCATGGAATAATGGGATTCAGAAACCATCATGTGATGCTGTGCCTGTCCTGTGAGCCCTTGCACACCATTTCTAAAGCACCCTGCTGATAGAGTGAATGCACTCCACTGACAGGAGACAATGAAGACACGCAACAGCAATTTAATTACAGCAGCAAAACTTGTGTCGACAAAACTTTCTAGTGCAGACAAAGCCTTAGATTTCACCACCGAACTCTGAAGTGTAAACTCCTCAGGCATTATAAGAGCCTTAACATGGAGCCAGAGACAGTGGGTACTCCAATCTATCTCGCCACCTAGGTGAGTGTACCTTCATGATAGATGGTCCCTTACACCATGAATCATAGTAATATTCAAGTTACTACGAGTCTCAAAGGACCAGTCATTTATTCCAGATCAGTTGCACCTGGTATCTTACACCTAAAACAATGCTTGTAGACAATCCTATAATGACCTATATAAAGATTTATTAAATAGGAAAAGGAAACAAGAGACTCAGCTCTTTCCAGGTCCAAGGTCCCCTTTTGCCACTCATGGCAGGATCTGCTGCTGCTGCTTTCTCTCATTCTCTGTGCCCCTACGTGCACCCTCTTCATGACTTGGTCCTCTATTAAGGTCACTGTGCATGTTTCCCCCTTCTGGGGTATTGAAGTCTTTCTTCACCAGCAACTGAGGCAGTCTTCCCATTCACTATTCCTATGGCATTACTTCCCCACTGGCTGGTAAGAGAACCTGTTTTTTACTCTCTGTTCCAGCTTAGGCAACTTCTACTCAGCATCCAAAGTCTGTACCATTCTGAATCTTGCTGCCACTGCCCTGACCCCTTTCTACTTCTTCCAGCTCCACCTCCCCCTTGAGACTTTGCCAGCTCAAACTCCCTCGTCCCAGGGAGCATACTAATTTCTATACCCAGAATCACACCTCCCTTCCCCCAGGAAGTGACTGCAGACTATTTCCCTACAGCCTCATTCTGCTATCAGCTCCCTGACTTTATAGTAGCCTAGCCTGTTCCTGTACAGGTTAGCTTCACCTAAGTAGGGCCTTCCTCTCAGTCTTTATTCCCCCACCTTACAGCCTGATAGATGAATTGGCCTATCTAGCCTCTGTTAATCCTCACCCTCCTCACTGTGATGTAACTCACCCATCCTTGCATTGGTAGATATATATACACAACAGAAGTTTCCATTTCATGCATCTGACGAAGTGGGTTTCTGCCCATGAAATCTTATGCCCAAATAAATGTGTTAGTCTTTAAGATGCCACAGAACTCTTGTAGTATTAAAAATATTATTTTGCCATGCTGATCAAATTTAGAAATTGTGCTCTTACAAGGCATAAAAGTGATGACCTTAGCACACCCCTAGCATAAAGTTACGAGCTTAAAGTGTGATAGTAAAAATAGTGGAGTTTGAATTATTTATGATATTCTTGCATGTGTACCAAGTTCAGTATGCTGTAGCATTTTCTTACGTGGTTTAGTATCCCAGGTTATAACTGTTCAGGAAAGGAAAGATGCTCTATTAAAAGGATTAAACACAAAGGCATTAACATAACTTAATGATCTTCTGAACAAGGACACTGAGGGCAAGCAAAAGGTGTACAGAGGTTAATTACAATTAAAAAACAGCAGATACTTAATTATGTCACCCCAAGTTCAAGTAACTCAAATCTCCCTATAAGCCCATCATCTTTAACTCATTAATGCAAACCCCTTCTTGAAATTAGCATCCATCACCCATATATAGTATATTCTCCAAACATCCATACTGTTTTCGAGACCTCTCTGATTTATAGCACAGGTAAAGACATTGAATTAATTGTTTAAGTGTAGTCTATGTTAACAAAGGAGAGCTTACTGTAGCCATGACAAGTCTTCATAAGTTAACCTTTTGAACATAACAAGTGAGACAAATTGTTAAACAGCATGGTAGGCTCTTTCTGTGTAACTAATGAGAATAATCACATTATTTGTACTAAAAGAGTACAGGCAGGTGTCTAATGCTGCAGAGATTGCTGCATGATAAAAAAATTGACCAAACCAAATCCTTTTTCAATGCACATTCTTTGAGCTGGATGCATAATTCCTATAACTCTTTGTCAAGAACTTCACTATGAAATGGAAGCATAAATGACATTATTCAGGATGTGCATAGATACCTATTAACTATTGGCAAAGTTTTCAAAGTCACTAATGACTTTGAGGGCCAGATTTTTAAATGTATTTAGGAGCCTATGAATGCAGATTGGTGTTTTTGAAAATCATACTAGAAACCAATGCACTATGGAAATTAGATGCCTAACATTTTGAAAGTCCCACTAGGTGTGTGTCTGCATCTTTAAGCATTGAAAAATCTGTCCCTGAGTTCTTCAACTTCTGGAGGCCAAAACTGAAATTAGCAGGGCATAATTTTCAGGAAGTGGTAAGCACCCACCCTCTGGTATTTAGGCTCCCTACAAACTCTCTCAAGTTGGGCACCCAAAAATTGAGGCACCCAACCTTTCAAGTCTCTTTCTAATATCTTGACCTATAGATTTACCCTAGAAGATATCAAATATTATCTTAATAGTTTAAGATTTCAAATTAAAACACTCAAAAATCAGGAGGTAATTTTTTTTTTTTAAAAAGCTAAATTTCTCAGAGGGCTTTAGTGTGGCTTTGACATGAAGCTTGAGCAAAGGGCATCATATGGTTCCATTGCCCCAATAGCAGAGTCAGAGACTGTGACTGAGAGTCATATTTGTCTCCTGTTTTCTGTGCCTGCCCATCCTGTCCACAGCACAGCAATGAGAGGCTGAAGCACATGCTCTCTTTATTCCCCACCTCCCACCGATATGTGCGTGAGGTGAAGAGAGTAGTAGCCCTTGAAGTCTACCTCACGCCCCTCACTTAGCTATCCATAGAATGAATAACGAGTGCAGGAGAATAAAGTGGTGTCTTTCATTTTGCACACCCATCTTCTGCCTGCTAGTTCCCCAGAGAGACTGTGGAGAGACTGTTTTTTATGGCATACATTTATCTGTACAAGCATGAATATAGTAACGTTCATATTGAAAAAGCAAGACAGAACTAGAAAAGGCTGGACACAGATACCATAGTGACTTTACTAAAGTTTGTTGAAGACTCATCGCAATCAATTTATTTGGTAAATTTAATCCTTTACTTCTGTGCTTTATCTGTGACTAGATCATGATTTTTACTCATTTACTGATCATATCAAATTGTCAGATAAATATATGAGAACACACCTACAGTTGTTCATGAGCTCTTTGTAGGAAATATTGTTTCAAGTTTGCTCTATTCATAAATTAATATTTTCACTTTGTGAGTTGTCATATAAGTCTTGAGGCATTGTTTCTGTTGCCTCTCGATGGCTTAACCTCTGTGACTTTATCTTCCTTCTGTCATACATGTTCTCCTTGAATAAACCAAAATTTGGCATCTATGTCACCAAACTTCACTCATGTGAATGCAAAAAACAAAATGAGAAGCATATGTGTAATAGGGCATCTTCCCCCTGTAAAGGCCAAGAGACCTCAGGCCTGTGACTTTGTTCAATTAGTTCAATTGGTTTAAATCCCACCAAATCTATCCAGATGTGGGATTTAAAAGGAGGAAAGCCCAACAAGTAAATGCTGTCCTGGGGGAGATCAGATAGCCTGAGGAAGTGGAAAGGCTGAAAGAGACTAGGAAGTCTAAAACCAAAGCTGTGATGCATGGGTCAGGAAGCTGATGAGGCCAAATTCAGAAAGCTGTGTAAAGACTAAGCCCAAAAGGAGACAGAGGCTTGTGAATTGAACTAGAATTTGGCAACTGAGAAAAGGCCAGCAGTTACAGGCTGGCTGTGGGGAGAACAGAAGAAAGGCGCTCAAGGAAGGCAGATGCCTGTGGAAAACTCCAGGTAGAAAGGTGATCAGGAGAGAACAAGGTTAAACAAAGCTTGGATCACCTGGATCCCATGTAATAGCTTTCTAGTCTGACAAACTGGGAGGGTATCATTTCTTGTCCATACCAATATTTTGCATATTGAGATAATAGGAAGATTTAGTATTCTAGTGTGGAATTTAGATACAATTAATTCTAAAGAATTAAGAATTTCTCTGAGATGCAATAAAAGTTGCAATATTCACACAAATGAGGGAAAGCAGGCATTTATTAATAGCTGTTCCATGTAGGAAACCTGAATTCTCAGTTGAATTAGATACCATGACCACAGGGTAGCAGATTAAGTGGATGTTGTACATATCATGGAGGGACTAGGGGAGTTATAATGTCTACTATTAACTACTGCCTAAGGATGACTAAAGAGTACTTTTAGCATAAGTTGTGGGGAAAACTTTGTACATGGTTATATTAGCCCAATGGCTGGTGTCACAGAAAATGATAGAGCAAAAAGGAGATACATGCAGAAAATACAAAATAAATTGTAGAATGCAATGAGTATTTCCCTAGGGTAAGTTCAGAAATCTACCAGAAAATGATCTTCAGACAGTTTAAAGAATCGGTTACGTTAAAAAATCATATAGTTTTAATCACTTATAAATATTGGTAACATAATGGAAATAACACCTTTATAGTGCTCTTAACACAATTTAAAGAAAATAAAGCACCATAAAAACAGCAGCAGCCACAAAGGCAAAATCAACTCTTGATATCTGATCAAAGAGTGTCCAACATATTCTTCATAGGTTCATAGCATTTAAGGCCAGAAGGAACCATTAGATCATATAGTTGGACTGTACATTATAGGCTACTAAATTCAACCCAGTTACCCCTGTATTGAGCCCAATAATTCATGTTTGGCTAAAGCATATCTTCCACAGAGTCATACAGTTTTGATCTGAAGACTTCAAAAGATGGAGAATCCACCACTTCCTTTGCTAACTTTTCTTGTGGTTAGTCAGTCTCACTGTTACAGCTGGCTAGGAAATGAAATTTCAGTTACATGAAAACATGAGTTTGCAGGAAAAAAAATCTTAATTCTGAATAAGTTTGGTCAGCTGCGCCAGATCTGAGGATTTGGAGAAAAGGCTGAAATAACAGTGGACTGGAGAAGGGAATCCCAGGTGGGGAAACCAGTCTCTGCCTGTGTGAATTGAAAACCTGTAGCCTGCTTACACCATCTCTCAGGGTGTGACATTTCTAGATTCAAATCCTATTAGAATTTAGATTTTTTTTTTCAGTAATTATTTCTAATCTCTTTATGTTTGCAATTCATAATCACTTAAAATCTATTTTTCTGTAGTTAATACAGTTGTTTTATGTTTTATCTTAACCAGTGTGTTTTTGAGTGAAGTGTTTAGACAGCACAGCTCAATAACAAAAGCTGGTGCACATCCCTTCAGCTTTGAGGGAAGGGCGGACTGGACAATAATTTTCACTGGGCAGGTCCTGGGATCCTGGGCTGGGAAGCTAGCTGGAGCTTCTCTGTTGTTGGTTCGTGAGTGGCTGGGGAAAGCATTCACTGAACTAAGTTAGGTGTGTGGTGCCACATGCTGTTAAGTTGGGTGACAACAGGGTCTGGACAGACTGTCTGTGTATCATCAGCTAGAGCATGTTGTAGAATACATCTCAAGCTAAATAATTGATAAGGGTACCCAGTGGTTCCACAGCTCCCAGGTAGTACCCCAGGGGTTCAACATATCCTCACATTTTCTCCTCTGTGCACTTGGGCAACTCTACTAACATGGACACTTTGTGCATGCACTGATTATATGTAGCAGTGACCATTACACAAATGTCTGAGATAAGTGTAAGAGACTCCACCACACTGAACTGCACATCATAGTTTTCAGATATAAAAGGCATTTATATGCATCATTTTAACAAAGAAACTCTTAATTATATTTAAATGCTGTTACAGTTTTATTAATAATTCTTTAAATCTGCTTGCTAACTCTGAAAATGAGAGCTACACAGGCATGCAAAAGAGAGAGTGGGCCCTGTAATTACCATTTTGCCTTTATAATGGGAAGCTTAGAACATGTTGTGACCCTTTTGTGCCCAGGGTAGTCACCTGATAATGCCAAGGTCAGGACAGGCTGTAAAAAGAGAGCAGATTCTCCCAGCACTGGTGGGTGACAGTGAAGTCAGACTTTCCAAACAGCCACAAAGAGTGCATTTGATTCCCGCACACTGGTTAACAAGAAGCCACAGCCCTCTTTACTGCATTTCAGTCTGTGGCTCCCAATCTGCCACTAGGTCCAGTAAAGACACCAGTTATTTAAACTCATGCTCTTTACTAAAAAGGTTCCCTCTGATCCCAAAGGGCCAGCCACAGTACCAGATCAATATAAATTTGGATCTTATCCAAAATACCACGCTGCCAGCCAATCCTTTAGTAACTAAAACTAAATGTTTATTATAAAAAGAAAGAAACAAACAATAAGAGAAATATTAAAAGATTAAAGCAATCAGATACATACAAATGATTTGAAAATCCATATACATCAGGTTTCTAAAAGAATTGTGGAGTTTGCAGGCTTGTATAGTCCTTCTGGTATACACCCAGTACCTGGATGGGTCTCAGTCCTTTGTTTCACAACTTCAGTTCAGATGCAGATGGACTGATCCAGAGGTAGATAGTTGGCTGAACAGCTGAAGACACACTGAAGACAAAATGGATTCCAGGGACTCTCCTTTTATGTCCTCTGGCCCTTGCCATGCTGCTTGTGAAATTTCACAGGAACTAAAATAGAGTCCAGAGTCACATGGGCCAGACCTGGTGACTCATCAGGTATCTCTCTGGCTACTCCCCCTAGGCCGCCTACACCTGGGAATGTCTTAATGGGCCATTGAGCAGGCTATTGTTCTGCAGCCATCCTGTCTGAGGAGTGACCTAGAAATAGCCCAACCTGAAATACTGATATATCAAACATATCCATAACTTCTCTCACACACATAACACATGAACACAAACATTATCATCTTGGCACATGATAGCCTTTCTAACAGTACCTGACATGACATAGCTCACATAGATTACTGTGATTCTGACATACTGATGTCAAATAACACAATAAAATGCCCCTCCACCAATCCAGCCAGTGTGAGAACCCCAACGCGAGACTGGTGTAGAAGAGAGCAATCAGAGCTCCTGAATACACCTCAAGGCCCCCTTAATCCAGTCAGCATGACACTTGTTATAATGCAGAGGTACCTCATCAATTAAACAAAATCAGAGTAAGTATTTAGATCCAGCTATTTGATCAGATCCTTTCTGCAGGCCACAGCATTTATCTGCTGCTTGAGACTACAGAAAGCAGAGCCTTAAGACAGCTTTACCTAACAAATTTATAGATTGCACAGCACTTAATCATGGAGTTGTCACAGACATTCCTACAGCAGGGCATCACGCAGGCCCTTGCTCAGGCCCAGCAGGCACCTTGGCTTCTGCGTGGGTGTTTCAGCACACCAGTCCAGTCGTTAGAGGTTCAGCCCCTTGGCTGAGAGCCACTAGTCCACTCTTCCAGAGGTCATCAATAAACATAAAAGCAAAGACAAACAAATTGTGCCAGAGATGAGGTAAAACTCTCTTCCCTCAGAGGGCTTCTGTAGAAGCTGTGGGCTCCTTTGGCTCTCTAGCTAGTGTAAAGGTACAGTCCCATCACAAGTGGACCCACAACAGGTCTGCCCTTCCTTCAGTGTGGAGTTTCCAGGCAACAATCAGCTGAGTAACCTTTCTTTAGCCCACCCTTGTTATTGGAGCTGAGAACTGGAGAGCTGTTCTACTTGCTTGTCTGCTCCCTCCTCAGCCCGATAAGCTAGATTTCTCCCTCCAATTCTGGAAGCGCTCACAGATGCGGACAGGAAAAGCCACCTGGATGCACATTAGCTCATTAATTCTGAGTTGTCCCAGTTGTGGTGTTTATATACCTCCTCACAGTATCCATTTAATCTGAAGGAAAATTCTGAATTTCCATGGTTTCTAGCATAGCCTAGTAGTATGTTTAATTTTTTGGGGAAATGGGTGATCTAACTTGATACACAAGAGGAAAGATTGTCTAAGGGTTAATCACCTGTTTGTCACTCAGGATGGAGACCTGGATTCAATTCTTTCCCCCCCCATAGTCTTTCTGTGCACTTCATGTCTAATGGTTAGGGTACTTACTAGGACACAATAGAGTTGGGTACAGTTCCCCACTCTGCTTTATGTGAAGAGGAGAGTTTTGAATGTGGGTTTTCCATTACTCTAATGAGTGTCCTCAACAATGAGCTATAGGGTCTCATAACGTGGGTCTCTTTCAATCTCTTCTGTTAAAGGGGGTCCACAATGTATAAATAATTAACTATTCAGTGAGCGAGAGTGAGTGTGACTCTCCAGTCCAGTGGTTAGGGTATTCACCTGCATGATGGGAAGCCCAAATTCAAATCCTTTATCCATACCAATCAGGGCGGGGAATGGAACACAGCTGTCCTCTATCCCAGGCAAATACCCCAACTGTTGGGCTCAAGTTATAAAGATGTCCTTCTTCTGCTGCTGCTGCTGTTTCTTGCAAAAAATGATGTAAGTGCCTATCTCTAGGAGAAGGTTCACTGCTGTGAACATCAAGAGTAGGTGCTTCCTTCTAACCTGGACTTAAGCAGCCATGTACCCTTTAGAGGTAGTTCTTAAGTCCCACCCCTCTCCTTGGCATTTCCTGGTGACTAGCTTAGGCACTTACCTGCTCAGCATGCTGGCTTTTGTGGATCTCATTGATAGGTATCTCTCTCCCCATGCATTGTATAGTGAGCCTTTGTGGCTGTGGATTCCACAGGAAGGGAAGGCAATAAAAAGATACGTGCTGCAACATCAAAGACTCTTTGTGGGTCTACCCAAGGCCTCTGTGGGAATGTCTACATGACTCCCACATCATAAAATGTGACCTTGAGTGTCAGAGCCCATGTCTAAAGATTTGGACTTGTGCTATGATGTTAACAATAGCTGTGTAGAGAGTCAGGCATGGGCTGGAGCTTGAGCTCAGAAGTCCAGGGAGGAAGGTAGGTTTTAGAGCCTGAGCCCAATCATGTAAATGGATAGTTTTAGCTCTGTCGTGTAAGCCCAAGTCTTTAGACCCAAGCTCTGAGATTCACTGCTGCAAAGTTTTATCTATTTATTTATTATTTTTGCCATGTAGATATACTGTATGAATATGTTTACACTGCACACTAAGCCCAGGCTCTGACTCACATGTGAGCCCAAGTCCTGTCCACATATAAATCAGTTTGACTCCGGTCAGCACCTTTCAGGACCTAGCTCCTAGAACTTTGTTAGGAAGGGTGGGTCAGAGCCCACATCCCACTGAGACTTAGATCCAAGCCCTGTCATTTTGCAGTATGGATGCAGGCAAACCTGCAAAACCAAGTCAAAGGGCCTGTGTAGTGCAGTAGGGATGCATTAGCACAGATGTAAGACTGGGGTCCAGCAAATGTTAACCCAGGTTTATAATGCTGGGTGGATGCTCAAGGCTTGGAAACACTGAGTCTGCAAGCCTACAGACCCCCAGCTTAGTGCGTAGTGGTATACCTTTTTGCCACTAGCCCTTACCTCCTGAAGATCTTATGGGTGTGGCCTGTTTCTCTTGGGAAAAATCCGACCCAGGATAGAATAGTTAGGGACAAATCTCTGTGAGATAAGTTTCCTTGTAGCCCCTTCCTCTAATTTTAGCATGGGAGGGGGAGAGTTGACCCAGTCCATGAATATTCTTATTTTATTTATCAAATTGTGATGTGAAAAATCTCTCTCTTTTTAATGTATGGTATATTTTATTTTAGTTATAAAGGCAATCAACACATAGTAAATGTAAGAAAGTCAACATACAAATTTTGATTTTGTATAGAAAAAAGAAAAATAATCAAAACAAGTTTGTTTCACATCCCCTACTATAAAGTCCATAATATAAGAAGGAAAAACAAAGCATGTATTAAGTGAAAGGAGAGAAGGAAAAATGGCAATAGAAGTATTACATTATCACAAATAAAGTGAAAACCACAGTTATATAATTAGAGATATAACATGCTGTTACCTTCAAGTTTGGTAAAATTCATTGAGGTTTTAGATTCATTTTCTTGATTTTTTTGTCTGGTTTAACCTCCAGCGTAATTAACTGAGGGCTCAAGACTCAAATTTAGGTCCTGATTCAGACCCATTTAGATTAATTTGAATCTTACTATTGATTACAGTGAGCTTTTCATCAGGACCTTAAATTTCAAGGGCTTGATTCTCCCATCACTTATGCCAGTTTCACACAAGTGTGATTCCCTCCATTTAGTTTGGTGGTGTTATTTCTGATTTAAATCAGTGTAAATGAGAAGATAATCCATTCCATCTTTTAATAGCCTGAAGGATGGTATTAAAAACGGAGAAAACCCAGCATCTTCAGACCCATATAATTCTACTTGATCTAGGAATCATGGTCATATAATTTTGGATTGGGATAAAGGAAGCATTTTAGAACACCTTCCAGTAGCACCTTCCCTTTTTACTGCTGAAGAATTAGGGGCAAAGAATTTCTATGGTTTTCCAGAATCCTATTGGCCTATAAGGCACAATACAGTACTTGGGAAACACTGAGAAAAATATTACAAAAATAAGGACATAAGAATGGCCATACTGTGTCAGACCAACTAGCCTAGTATCCTGTCTTATCACAATGGCCAATGCCATATGCTTCAGAGGGAATACACAGAAACAGGCAATTTACTGAATTATCCATTCCCTGGCATCCACTCCCAGCTTCTCACAGTTAGAAGCCTAGGAAACCCAAAGCATGAGGTTGCACCCCTAACCTCCTTGGCTATCTTCCATGAATTTATCTAATTTTTTTTTAACCCAATTATACTTTTGGCCTTCACAACAATCTCTGGCAATGAGTTCCAGAGATTAACTGTGCATTGTGTGAAGAAGTACTTCCACCCATAATTTTCTCTTTTCCAAACTGTACAGTACCAGTCTTTTTAATCTCTCCTGGAAGCTGCTCTATACCCCTAATCATTTCTGTAGTCCTTCTCTGTACCTTTTCCAATTCTAATATATCTTTTTTTTAAATGGATTGACCAGTTCTGCATACAGCACTCACAGTGTGGGAGTACTATGGATTTATATAGTGGCATTATAATATTTTCGGTCTTGTTACTTTCCTAATGGTCCCTAATATTCTGTTAGCATTTTTGACTGCCACTATATATTGAGCAGACATGTCAACAATGACTCCAAAATCTCTTTGTTGAGGGAAAACAACTAATTTAGATCCCATCATTTTGTATGTATAGTTGGGATTATGTTTTCCAATGTGCATTACTTTGCATTTATCAACATTGATTTTTCATCTGCCATTTTATTGCCTAGTCATCAAGTCTTGTGAGATCCATTTGTAACTCTTCGCAGTCTGCTTTGGATTTAATTATCTTGAATAATTTTGTATTGTGTTCAAGTTTTGCCACCTCACTGTTCACTTTTTTCTTTACAGCTCATTGATAAATATATTGAACAGCACTGTCTCCAGTTCAAATCCCAGGGGGACTCCCCCATATACTGCTCTCCATTCTTAAAACAGACCATTTATTTCTACTCTTTGTTTCCTATTTTTTAACCAGTTACTGATCTATGAAAGGACCTTCCCACATAAGAATAGCCATACTGGGTCAGACCAAAGGTCCATCTAGCTCAATAACTTGTCTTCTGACAGTGGCCAATGCCAGGTGTGTCAAAGGGAATTAATAGAACAGGTAATCATCACATGACTTTTATCCCATGACTGCTTACTTTACTTAAGAGTCTTTGGTGAGTGACCTTGTCAAAGGCTTTCTTAAAGTACAAGTACACTATATCCACTGGATCACCCTTCGCCAGATGTTTGCTCACCCCCTCAAAGAATTTTAATGGATTGCTGAGGTATGATTTCCCTTTACAAAAGTCTTGTTGACATTTCCCCACCAAACGGTGTTCATCCATGTGCCTGATAATTCTGTCTTTTACTATAGTTTCAATCAGTTTGCTTGATACTGAAGCTAAACTTCCTCGTCTGTAATTGCCAGGATTGCCTCTGGAGCCCTTTTTAAAAAATTGGCATAACATTAGCTATCCTTCACTCTGATTTAAGTGATAGGTTACATACCACTGTTAGCAGCTGTGCAATTCCATATTTGAGTTCCTTCAGAATTCTTGAGTGAATGCCATCTGTTCCTAGTAAATTATTATTGTTTTATTTATCAATTTGTTCCAAAATCTTCTGTACTTGCACCTCAGTCTGGAACAGTTCCTCAGATTTGTCACCTAAAAAGAATGTCTCAGGTGTAGGAACCTCCCTTAGATCCTCTGCAGTGAAGACTGATGCAGATAATTAATTTAGATTCTCTACAATGGTTTTGTCTTCCTTGAATGCTTCTTTAGCATATCAATTATCCAGTAGCACCACTGATTGTTTGGCAGGCTTCATGCTTATTATACGGTTTTTTTATTGTTAGTTTTGAGTTTTTTGCTAAGTGCTCTTCAAATTCTTTTTTGCCCTGCCTTCTTATACTTTTACACTTGACATGGCAGAGTTTATGCTCCTTTCTATTTTCTTCACTAGGATTTGACTTCCAGTTTTTAAACATCGTCTTTTTGCCTCAAACTGGTTCTTTTACTCTGTTGTTTAGCCCAGGTGGCACTTTTTGGTCCTTTTACTATGTTTTTATAAATTTAGAGTAGAGTAGACATTTAAGTTGAGTCTCTATTCTTGTGTATTCTTGCAGGTATTCCAAGCAAGATCTCAGTCAGTAAACTAAAGAAGTTCAGGCAAGATACAACAAATTACAAAACAGTTCCCATAAAATTCAAAATTTGAAAACAGCTTTACTATTTTTTGTTTTTAAAAACAGCTGCAAATTGCTAAAAATGGCCAGAAAAAGTTGAAAAAAGATTAAAAAGAAGAATTCAAAATTGCTATAATTGACTTCAAAGGTGAAACATGAGCAAATCTTCCAGAGACTCCTTAACAGTGTACATAAAACAATGACAACTCTCAAAATCTGCTTCAAAGCCATAAGCTAGCTCACAATCCACAGCTAAAAATTGTCACCACATATACACCCTTCTGGCAATGTAGTGCTTCTTCTACTTCCATGTACGCCTCTGCAAGTGCCCTTCCCTCCCATTTATATGCTATATTATGTACATTGGTATTTGTGTTCTTTAGCTAGTTGGGTGACAGGCCTAGAATGAGTAGTCACATCAGGCCTGGTTCAGCATCATGGAATTGGTCCAACTGATCACAAAAGAGGCAATGAAATGGTCTAACCAAGCACTGATATATGCCTTACTAAAGGTGGTTCGAAGTAGTTTTTGGCACTCTGAATGGTAGAGAATCCCGCTGTGTCCCCAGTCTTTTGCCAAAGCTTTATGGCCGATGCATAATAGGAGTTAGGTGCCTAAATCTCTGTTTTAGGCTCCTAAATCCCAGTTTTGGTGGCACTGTGATGCACAAAACTCTGCCTAACCTGTATAGGCACCTAAACTCACTCAGAGCCTAAATTTTCAGATTAACAGTTCCCCTAGCAGCTATGTTTCTGTCTCTGGGCATGGGCACTGCTGCCTTATATTGAGCAATCAGGCACTTATCTGATGCTTGGCCCCAGAACAATTCAGAGACAGGGGAAGATAGGCGCTCAGCCACCTAAATCCTATGCCACCTACCAGATTCATATTCCAGCAGCACTTAGAGGAGAAGCCCATCTTATAGCTTTTAGCCCAGTGATTAGAGCACTTACCAGGAGTGTAGGGAACACAGGTTCAATTCCCACCCTCACTAGAAGGAAGAAAGGATTTGAATTGGGGTCTCCCACTCTCATGGGAGAGCTCTAACCACTAAGCTGTAGGATATTCTAATGTGAGGGCTCCCTCATTCTATCCTGTTGAAGCCATTCCATTGGATACCCCAGTGGTTAGAACTCACTGTGAATTGCAAGCAGAGTTAGGTACCTAACACCAAGACAAGATTGTAAGGCTTAGCACAAAGGCTTCTCGTGGGCATCTCACAGAGGCTAGTTCAGTGTAAGGTGCCTGTTTCCCCATTCACTGGATAGAAGCTTAGGTGCCTAACTCAGGTTTAGTGGATCATAGAGATTTTCCAAGCACCTAACTCAGGCCTGTGTTACTAAAGGAAGAAGTAATGAGATTAGCATCCTCTGTCCTTCTGACAGTAAAGTACTACTAGGAGATATAATAAAATATCTGACACCATGCAGGGTGGCTAATTAAGCAGCAGCAGGAAGACTTTCTTTCCCAGGAAACCATTAATGTGAGTAGAATTGAATG
Source organism: Mesoclemmys tuberculata (assembly GCA_007922155.1). Classification (NCBI taxonomy): domain Eukaryota; kingdom Metazoa; phylum Chordata; order Testudines; family Chelidae; genus Mesoclemmys; species Mesoclemmys tuberculata. Next base: position 55,545,744 of record ML675624.1, on the reverse strand, counting down.
GCAGGTGAGAATTCTGTTGTAAGAATATGGACTTCCATATTCCTGGGCAATAAAGCATGCAATGTCAAACTACACTTCAGTCTTCTTTACAGCTGTAAAACCATACTGGTATATTAATGCATATGGATATTCTTACCAAATGCATAGGAAAACTAAAATATTTGGCCCCAGAGGGGTCAGGTGAAGGCTGGAGGTCTGTGGGCTCTGACTGGTGCAAGGGGCTAATTTAGGTTAATAGGGGAAACTGGTGAGTATAGTGTAAATGAATGTTGAATAACTGCATATTCTCTTGCTTTTTACAGTCTGCAGTGGTATCCTATAAAATCTAGTAACCTGCTAACCTAACTATTTCTAAGTGAGTGTGTGGGTGAGGGTGGTATATAGACTGTAATCAAAATAGTATTTCTTCTGCTTTAGAATCCAAACTTTTCCAAATAATTTCTTCCAGAAAATATGCAACCATAATATTTTACATTGGACACTTATGCATTCCAGTCAGGCATATAGGCAGGTAATACAGATGCCCTTCACGGCTGATGGCTAAGCTTTTAATTTTCTTCCAGGTTTAGATTATTATAAGTTGTCATGCCCATTAGGGTTGCCACCTGTCTAATTCCAAGTGGAGCAATTATTTTACTTTTAATTGAAATTCGTCCTTTTTCCCCACCTGAATGTAACAGATTCTGGATGGACCTCAAACACTTGATGTCAGCAAGCCTGTGACTGCCTAAGTATATTGTATTTCTGGGGAAGGGAATCTTTTTCACAGAGAAACTAGATACCTTAAGGTTGTATCATATAGACATTCTCCCATCTTTCTCCTTCTTCATCCACTGGCTCATTGACAGACATCCAGTGTGACAACTCAAATATTTAAGGATTCAGAATACTAGACTTGAAAGAGCTAGTTTCATCTTTCCTGATAAGTATCTTCCTAGATAAGCACAAAGGACAGAGTTTCTGCCAAGAAGTGATATTGTCTTGTATCAGCTAGAAACAGCTGCAGCTTGTCTTGAGAAAGAAGCATAGCCAGCATTGGACTGAGGAATGGTTGTGAACAGCGAAGTAAGGAGGGAAGAGATTCTGGGGAAGGATCTCTACTACACAATTCTCATCTTCTTTTCTGCAGAGGCCACAGGGCCTTGCGAGTTATGTGGAACATTAAAAGTCTAATGCTGACTAGTTACTTGACAGGTTTTTTTAAAAAAATTAATCTCGATGAGTTAGCTCTTTGGACAAGCTGTAATTTATATGTGTAATTGAAATGTGTAATTTATATATGTTATATATGAAAGTATATATACTTTCATCAAGGAATGCTTTAGCTTGAGTTCCTTTCAAAGGGAACACTTTAAATATCTATCTATTGATAATACTTATATGGCTATCAGTAATATAATATCTGAGTGCCTAATGATCTTTCAGTTTATTTACTAGCAGATTTGAGCAGAATAAACTTTCTAGGTGAATTGACACTTGCAAATGTTGGAATTACACACAGACTTGGTCTACACTTACCTTGGCAATTTGACAGCAGTTGACGGGAGTTACACAAAGTAAGCAAAAACTTTGCGTAACTCCCATCAACTTCTGTGCTTCTCTTCTGCTCACCATCTTCAGTGCACAGTACCGTTGGGAACCGTGTTCCCGTTGACGCAGCACTACGCCACTTGTGGGGTGGTTTAACTGCGACGATTTCTAGATCGACTGAGCTGGTCTTAACTGACCGCTCAGTCGATCCAGACAAGTTGATCTGACAGAGGCAACTTTGCTGCCATCAGTGTACACATAGCCACACACATACACACACACAAATGTTCGCACTGAATCATCTCCATTGCTTTAGGCTTCCATCTCTGTCTCTGATCCAAACCAACTCCTGGTTTACAAACAAAGTTAGGTCAATGCAAATCACCTTACATTAATCTACTTATGCATGTATCTACAGTTAAATTTGTCTCCCACCAATGTAAGTGCCCCCTTATGCCGACATAATAAAACCACCAACCCGAGTGGCATAGATCCAAGGTTGATGCACTCAGGTCATTGCAGTGTGAGTGTAGAGACTGCATTACTTATGTCAATCCTAACTGTCCATCAGCAGTTGTCCCAAAATGCTCACAATTATCGCTCAGTCACCATTGTGAACTTCACTGCCCAGGGGTCATGGAGACTGGAAGCCCTCCTTCCCATTTAAAGCCCTGTGAATTTTTGAAATGCCTCTTTCTGATTGCCCAGATTGACAATGACACCTATCATCTCCTCATTTTTCGTGCAACTGCCCAGCTGGCAGATCTCTCCTTCCTGGAGTAGAGAGAAGATATTGGATCTCCTGGGCCTGTTGGGAGAAGAAGCTGTGCCAGCACAGCTTCAAACCAATCATAGTAACATTGACCTCTATCAGCAGTTTGCTCCAGGGATGCAGTAGAAGGGGCATGGCAGGGACCATCTTCAGTACCATGTGAAAGTCAAGGAGCTGAGGCAGGATTTCCAAAAGGCCACGGAGGCCAACAATTAATGCAGTGCCAATCTGCAGACCTGTCACTTTTACAAGAAGCTATCTGCCCTACTTAGAGGAAACCTTACCATCACCATCCACAGCATCATGGATATCTCCCAGGAATCCAAGTACACATTCCTTGCCATGAATGGTGGATGAGGAAGATGAGAAGAGAAGTATGCAGGCGACCAGAGGATTCAGTTGCACGGTGAGCCAGGCCCCTTTTTCACTTCACTGTAGTCCAGCCAGTCCTGGCAGTTGAACACGGGCAAGCCTGATGCAGGAGAAGGAACCTGTGATAACTGCAAATAAATTTTCCTTTACAGGAATGGCAATCCCCAAAATAGCAGGATACATATTTTGACTTTTCATTAATTAACTTATGCTAAAAGAGGTAGTGGTACAACCAAGAGAAGTATAGTTGCTATCTGCTTTTCTTTCCCCTCTAGTGTTAGGCAGGGGAGGCCATGCAGAGCAGTTTGTTTACGCACACAGGGGTGTCTCTTGAATCCTCCTGAAAGAGCTCAATGAAACTTTCATGGAAGTATTCTGCAATCCTCTCCTGAAGGTGTCTAGGGAAGACTGTCTTATTTCTTCCTCCACAGGATGAAGGATGCTTTTCCATGCCACTCAGTGATCATTTCAGCAGGCACCATTGCAGTACACAGGCTAGCAGCATATGGGCCCAAATGGCTTTGGGACACCAGCAGCTGCTGTGTGTTATCCTAAGGAATGAGGTATCAACTGAAGTCATGACCACCTGTACAAAACAGTAACAATATTCAGTGTCATTGTCCAATACTACTGCAATCAAGGAACCAAGCAATTCCCTCCTCATGTCTCATGCTGGGGCTAGAGTTGTGACTGTTGCTCTGCCCAAGCAACCCAAGCAGAAGTGAGAAAACTTTAGGGGAGCAAAGGGAGAGAGTTCAGCATTTTAATTTTCACTCTCTGTAGTGAATAAGCTGACAATGGTACCTCTGTGTGTTTTATATTCTACGACTGACGTTGCAGCCTCCAGAGTCTCCAGGTGGAACACCTGAGCCAGATAAGGAGGAGAAAGAAGAGGACTCCGGACGATATATTCAATGAGATCCTGCAAGTCAGTGCTGCATCGGATTGCGAGCATTGGCCTGGAGGATGAATGTTGTGGACAGTCTGAAGAACGAAAGAGTGAGAGGAGAAAGGCCCAGATTCCCAGCAAGAAAAGGAGAGAGAGATGGACCAGGACATATTGAGGCTTCTCAGACAGCAAACACAGAGGCTGAAGATTCTGGTGGACCTTCAAGTCCAACAATGTTGGGTTCACCTCTCCCTTCAGCCCATTGAAAACTCAATATTAGGACCTCCCTAGGCACCCTCAACATTCGATGTGGCATCAGAGTTCACTGGACTAACTCTATCACTCCACCCTGGGGGACATTAAAGACAATCATGCTCTGAACTATGAAAACCATGGTTGGTGTGTGTGTGCATCTGAAATGGACATGAATGTTCTTTCCCCTTCATAAGTTCTGTTGTCTTAATTTATTAACTTTTAAACATATTTGTCTTAAAATTTCACGGGGTTTTTTTTTTCTTTCCTTTTCTTTTTTTTTGCACTGATTTTGTTATAGAATAACATTCTATTATTTGGATCATAATTCATCATTATTTAGTTCACAAGATGTGCTGCAGAGTGCTCAGAAGTTCTGAAAGCAACCAATTACCTATTACTGCACAGTGTCACAGAACTCATCGGATCATTCACAAACAAAATTAATAAGTTCTTTGACTATGTTATGTTCCTACATGTCAACAATCACCACGCAATTCTCTCTAGGCCACAAAAGATCAGGGCCAGGTAGAAAACTCTGGTACAACACATAATTGTGATGGGGTGTTCACTCCAAACCATCCTTGAAGGGGTTAATGAGGCTGATGAGAGGCCAGTAATCACATAAGCCACATCTGTGGGGAATTAGCTGACCTAAGTAACCCCTGACTAATGATGGAACCCAGCTGGGAAGGAACAGACAGGATTGGGATAAAGCCAGGAAGCTGGCAGTACTATTGGGCTGCAGCAAGGGAACCTGTAGCCACTCTCCGTACAGTAGAGAGGGAAAGAAGGGAAACCAAGTAGCAAGGGTGCAGGAAAAGGCTCAGGGAAAAAGCAGCAAGATTTAAGATGGTGCAGACCTTGGCTGTTAATTAGTTGGCTCCAGGGCCCAAGGATAACATTTTTGGGCCCAGAACAAGCTTGTAACATGAATCCCCTGCCACACACATACCACAGTCCCTCATCCCATACTTACAATCTCATGAGCCATGAAACATTTTTTCCTTATGGTAATAGGGGTTGCCGCCTCGGCCGGGCTCCTCAGATCCTCTGGGCCCCGTAAATTGTTTCCCATGTCCCATTCCTGTTGGGCTGCCTATAAATGAAAAAAAAAAGTATGATTTGAACTTGACATGGAAAGTAGCTTAACTATTTTGAGCCAAGAAGCATATAAGTCCTTGTGGAAACATAGCAAATCACCTTCATTGCAGAAATGTAGGATAAAATTTAAAAGCATACACTGAAAAAGCAGTAGAGGTACTGGGAGCCACCAATGTGAAGGGTTTTTACTGAGCCAAGTAAAGCATCTACCATTACTACCCCTGTTTCCCCAAAAATAAGACCTATCCCGAAAATAAGCCTTAGCATGATTTTTCAGGATTTTTGGAATATGCTTGAAATATAAGCCCTACTCCAAAAATAAGCCCTAGTTACAGTTCACAAGCGGTTAACAAGTAAAGGTCCCCATACACTTTACACTCATGGAAAAAAATAAGACATCCCCTGAAAATAAGCCCTAACCCATCTTCCAGAGCAAAAAATAATATAAGACCCTGTCTTATTTTCGGAGAAACACGGTAGTGGTTGCAGGCATTGGCCTCAACTTACTTTGTTGGGGGTGGTTGGTTGATCTTTCACTGGACTGGAAGGAAAAGTGCATCCCTTGAAACCAGAAGATTATCTGGTTCTGGGAACTGTTTTAAATATACATAAGGAAGTATTTAAAGACCAAGTGAGTTCTACTGCTAAAATCTACATAAACTCAAATTCCACGATCTGGCTTTGTTATTTGTACTCTTAGCCATGAAACAAGAAGTTTAAACTAAGTTAAAAAGACTATAGGCAACTGGAATTATTGAATCTGTGAATTTTTCTGAATGTTCTGCATCAATAGTACCAGTGTTTAAGCTTGATGGTTTTATATGCATATGTTGTGACTACACATTGACTATTAATAGGGTCTCTCAATTAGACAGCACCCAAATCCAAAAACTGAGGATCTGTATGAAGAGTTAGCAGTAGGTCAATTGTTTACATAGTTTGACATGCCTACCAGCAGGTCATTCTGGAAGAAGAAACCAAGCAGTTTGTCATTGTAAATACTCATAAAGGACTGTTTAAATATAATTGGTTACCTTCTGGCGTGTCCTTAGCCCCTGCTATTTTCATAGGTACTACAGAAACAGAACATTTACAACATTGAGTGGAAGTGTTAAACAGGCTAAAGGAAACATGTCTGCACCTAAAAACGGATAAGAGTTCCTTCCTGGCACATGAAGTGATATACTGGGGATATAAAGTGGATGACCAGGGACTACACTTAGTGAGATAAAAAGTAAAAACAATTATGAATGCCCAGACACCTAGGAATATTTCAGAGCTGAATAATTAGTTAGGCTTGCTGAATAGCTAGAGTAAGTTTTTGCCAAATTTACCAAAACTTATAATGCCTCTGTTAATGTTCATTAAAAGGAGGGTTAAATGATATTGGAATCAGCTCAAGAAAAAGTGATTCTAAACTATTGCTGCAATTTTCAGAAATCTTTTCAGAAATCAGAGTCTAGTATCAAACTGACAACAAACTGAAATTAACTTGTGATAATCTCCTTATCATTTTAGCTCACTGGTTGGAGGTTGGGTCAGAGAAGCCAACTGGATTTGTATCCAGGACCCTATTTCTACTGAACTTAGTTATTCACAGCTACATTGAGAAAAATGAGCTGTTATATTTGGGATGGAGAAGTTTCACAAATATATAATTATTGGTGTAATTTAAAAATTTGCACTGAATGCAGACCCATGATCTCATTGTTTAATAAGATGAAAGTCATGCCACAGCTGGCATCACGTGGGATTCATAGATGGGCAGTGACATTAAGAGCTTATCACTATGCCTCTATATACAAAGCTGGTAAGAAGATAGGAAATGCAAATGCTTTAAGCTGGTGGCCTTTCCTGGAGATGCACAAAAAAGACAAAAGTTAAGGGAGAGTGTTATTAATGGACTATCTTGATACATATCCAATGACAGCATTACGGATAGAATCATGGACTGGTAAAGATGCAGTTCTCACAAAAATTAGAGAATTTGTGCTAAGGAGATGGCCCCAAACCGAAGCTGTTCAGGAGCTCACACTTCATTTTAAGTTACGCAGTGAACATAGTGTGCAAGACAAATGTGTATTATGAGGAGCACAGGTCATCTTTCCAAAGCAAAAATGTGAAGTCATAATGGATGAACTTCATCAGATATACCCAGGCACTATTAAAAAGAAGGGGTTGTCTCATGTTATATGTGGTAGCCAAAGACGGATACTGATATTGAGAGAAAGATACTATTTTGTTCTATTGGTCAAGACAGGTGGAGAGGAACCACCGTCGCCACTTTTCACCTCTCTGCTGGGGCTGTGGTCTGTCCTTGACTCCAGTGTTATCTGACAATTAAACAGATAACGAGACACTTTTGAATCTATAGTACCTCCAAGCATTTTTTTAATACCCTGTTCAGCTAACCGGTTTGATGATGGATGGTAAGGTGCTGATGTAACAAACTAGTAAAAGAACTATTATCTGATACTTTTACTAGCATGGAATTCTAAAGATTCATGAAGCAAAACATCATTCAAGGACAGACCACAGCCCCAGCAGAGATAGTAATGGGATGGAAGCTAAAGTCAAGATTAGAATTTATGCACCATACTTAATGGGAAAAATACAGCAAAACAATGGAAAGACAAGCAAAAAATGGGAAACACACTAAAGAACGTAATTTTATTGTTGGAGAAGCTGTCTGCTGAAAATGTTGGACTTGGTCCTGATTGGCTGCAGCTATTATTCAAGATATTACAGGACAAGTCACCTATGTGCTAATTCTGGGGGTTGGGTGAGTTGTGCCCCAACATGTGGATTAGCTGAGAAAAAAAGATTGTGGTAAATTCTGGAGATGTTAGTACAACAATGGAAATGCCATTAGAGAGTGTTCAGTTAAATTCAGCATTAATTTCTGGAAGTCTGGTGGGGCAGTAGCCTGACACAAGGTCAGCTACTACAGATAGACCACATGGACAGACTGACCAAGTTAATATTTCACAGAATGACAGATTTGAACCAAAAGTTGTTCCTGAAAATACAGTAGTGATGGCAGAATGACCTTTTCTAGAAATTGAATTGTGGCATACTATATGTAAGAAACATTCACAGGCATACCTGAAAGATTATACAGTGTAATGGTAACTGCCTGTTTATTTATTTATTTAATTTATTATTATTTGCAATTTGAAATGCATTATTAACTATTATCGTTGGTTTTGTAAATTGTGCATAAATACTTTAAAAGGGGGAAAATGTTATAATGTGTATAATAAACCAGACACTAAGGGGAGTGGGCAGATAGTTAAACAAGGGAATGTGTGGCTGTCTAGTTTTGGTTTTGTTCATTACTGGCAACAGCAGGAAATGGGGGGCCAGCAGTACCATTGCAGACATACATGTGTTTGCCCGAATAAAGACTCTTAATACCTAACGAAGCCGTCACATGTTTGGTTCACAGTATAACATATAATATATATTTCTTCAGGCCCATTGACAGCAATTCCTGACCCCAGGGCAGAACAGTCAATGCTCACCCCTGCCTCTCCGAAAGGGATGGCTGAGGCTTCACCTGCCAACCATGGTCATAAACTTCCCCTTGTGGAGACTAGCTCCTGCTCTGCCTCTTCTGCCTCAGGCCCCACCCCTTCTCCACCCCAGGCCCTGCCCCCTCCTCAGCTCAGCCCACTCTCTTTCACAGACCCCTTTCCCCCAGACAGTGAAAAATGATGGGTGGGGCTAAGCAGGGAGGTGTGACATGGAAAGCAGTGGCAGAGGGACAAGCAGGGGAAGAGAGGAGGGATATGGTGAGCAACGTCAAGGAGGCTGAGCGGGGATCGGGGGAAAGGAGGGAGGTGATAAGCAGTGAGTGGTGGAGCTAGGCAGGGCTTGAGGCAGAGCAGGGGTGGAATGTGGGTGGGGCCACGGGCAAAAGAGGCAGGATTGGGTGTTAGCCTCCTTAAGGGGAAGCTTCACTCGCCACCCATCGCCCGGGCCCTTTTAACCCTGGGCCCATGGGCAATTGTCTCCTTTGCTGCCCTTCCCCCCCATCAGAGGGCCTGTATTTCTTTAAAAGAAATGAAATTTCAAGACCAAAAAAACCCTGTTTACTTAAAGGTATAGTTGCTACAATAAATAAAAATAGTCCTGTGATAGTAACATGAATTTATGAGCTTATATTTCTTTAGGAAAAAAGGAAATTCCCAGACCAAACTTTCTTAGTGTAAAGTAAAGGTTATGTTCTATTAAGCTTTTTGTGTGACAGATTTATTACAATTTGATTCCGCCCGTAATTTGTCAGAAGAATTGAAGTTCACTTATTGAATATGTACTTTATCCTGTGTAATGGAGCAAAACAGAATTCACAAATGCAAAGTTTTGGCTTTGACTTCATGACTAATTCTCAGACCTGTCCAGAGTTTTGCAAATATATTGAATATAGCAGTCTATGGGTTAGTCACAAAATACCTGAACTTGGTGTCCTAGCCCAGAAAATGGTGACCAAAGCCACATTACATCATATCACATTCCAAAAACAAACTTTTTTAACAGTAGTATAATTAATGGTGCCTATAACGCAGTGAATAATAATTAAATATTAAGTCATGCAATTCTGGTATGATTTTATTACACTTTCAAGAGGCATGAATTTGAACATTTCAGTACATAATAGCACATCTTCCCAAATCTTTGAGCCATTTATTTGTGAATATATTCACAAACATTTCTTCTTTAGTCAACCAGCAGTATATAATTACATGTTATGAATAAGAATACTATAAAAACATATAAATGTCTTCAATATATGGCAAAATTTTCTAGTGGCTATATGACTGATTGTATATATACTAATTAACATATTATTCATAGAAACATTATGAATAATGGCCCTTGTGTATATTATAAAGTTCCTAATAGTTAAGTAATATGGAGTCTTCTGAAAACCCAATCTGATCAATTAAGGATACAGTTTTTGTAAAATCATCCTTTTACTTGTCATAGAAATGTAGAAAATGGCTTGGAAAACAAATACACTATTTTAAATCTGAAAACTAGTCAGTAGGAAACTTAAAATGCAAAAGAAAATATTGATACTTTGCATCCACTGATATTTCTAAGGAAATAATTAAATGTACATTGGGAAGGTGAACGACATTGTTCAGCCTTATCTTGCTTCCACTATCACAAACTGTTCTGTGGCAGAAAAGTCAGATTCAGTGTCTCTTTCTGATATCCTACGTAGTCTAGGAAGTTTGGGGCATTGACTTTGATATAGTCTTCAGTCCTCACAAGTACTCTTGGGGCTTACAGGAAAAGTTTGTGAGAGTTTTCAGAATTCTGAACATAATAAACACTGTTGTGTTGCCTCAGCAATTTGATGTGGAAGATTTAAATATATTGATAACACCAGTCAATTAGAGACACTCTTTTCAGCTTATTTACATTTAACCTTTTTGGGATGTAAATTGTTTAGGGCAGAGACTCTCTTGATGTGTTTGGACAATGCAAGCATATAGAGGTTGCTACTGAAATATGAATAGTGAATCACTGGGTATCTGCTGCCAAAGAGCTATCCCACAGGGAGAGGCAAAGCTCCCCGAGCATGGCCAGGAGAGTGATGACCCCCAAAATCCTGGCAGCTAGGAATCCCTCCCATCATCATCTTTGCTACCTACTCCAGGCAAGCTCCACAGAGCTGGAGCAAGAAGGGGAAGCATGCTCAGCCAGGCAGTAATGGTACTTCCATCTGCTGCACTGGTTGCCTGCAGCATTACTCATCTGCTGCTGGGAACTCTGAGATACATCTGGAGGACTTCTGGAACACAAGTCCAGCCAGGGCCACATGCACACAGGAAAGCAACAGGTCTCAGACCCTAGTTCTTAACTTAACATGTACTTTGACCTTCCAGCCCTTCAGGGTCCTGAGGCCCTGAGTCCGAGCCCTAGGTTAGCACAATTGGTGTGTGGACACAAGGTGGGTTAGGCTTGAGCCTGGGCTTACACTGCTCTGTATTCATATCCAAAGAGAGTGTAGGCAGCAATACCAAATTATTATTATTTCATTAGTGGTGTGATGAATCATTGAATCTGGTGTGATATTTGTTATGAACCAGGATGTAGGCAGTCTTTCCTAGCAGTCAGAGCAGGAGTCAGGTCTAGTTGACAGAGCAGGCATCCAGGTTGGGAAATGAAGCCAAGGGTCAACCCAAAATCAACTTCCAATTACCAGAGCTTGTGTCAAGCCAGAGTCATAACAAGAAGTCAAAACTGAGGGTCAGAGTCGAGGGTCATGACAGAGTCAGGGTCAGAACTAGGCCTGGTAACTGGAGGAGAGACAAAGGTCAAGCACAGAGCAGGAGCACACTTGGAGCAGGAACGAAGACAGGGGTGAGGCACATGGCAGGAACCAGAAGCAGAGCAAGAATCAGAAACAGGGTTAGGTGGAGGAGACAGGTACGAACAGGGTTCACTTTGGCACAACAGGAAATCATCCTTTTGCTCAGAAAAATGTCCTGTGCCACCTTCTAACTTAAATGCCATGATGACTCCAGTAAGTGGAGCCTGGCAAATCTCCAGTCAGGGGTCCCCTGGAGCCTTGGCTGAGGCTAGTCTCACTAGCTCTTCAGCAGACTCTGTGGAGGCCAGGATGCACCTAGACCTGGGTTAAAGACCTGGGATAGCCCTTAATAGGAAACTTTTCTGTTGGTATAACTACTCTACCTCCCCAGGAGATGGTGAACATGTTGATGGGAGAAGCCATCCCATTGACATAGCCCAAACAACACCAGAGGTTAGGTCAGAATAATTATGTCACTTGGGGGTATAGTTTTACTCACCCCGAGTGATATAATTATACCAACATAAGTCGGTAGTGTAGACCAAGCTTCAGAACATCACAGCTAAAGATGTAACAGATTGTTTAGCATAAGTAGTTTACACATATTTCAAGGGACAATTCAAGATGAAGTGGCCTGTTAATACCCCTTCAGTCATAGGGAGGGAAGGAGGGAGCAGCTGGAGGTGGTTGTTACTGAGTTATAAATTGTTGTAGTAAACCATAAATACAGGATCTTTATTCAGCCCATGAATTTTAGTGTCTAGCAAAGTTATGGATTTACAATCTATTTAGCCTGTTACTGCCATCTAACATCCTCAATCCCAAATCCCCACAGCCAATTAGTATAAGGATGATGAGGCAAGCATTTCCAGCAGAAATATGTGTGAATGAGCATGAATACTAAGATTCATACAAATCAGATATCTTCTCCAAATATTCATGGACTCAAAGCCTACTCACATAAATATTCCCTGACAAACAAATGAAAAGGAACATGAACATGGGCAGATCAAAATATGACTAGAAATTGAAAAAAAGGTTGAATTTTCCATGGTGTTCACCTACCACTAACTATAACTATGTTGGTTTCTGTGTGTTTCTTTTCTTAGGCTGGGTCTACACTGACTGTGGCAAATTCGCCACCGTCACATTGATTGCTCTGGATTGACTGAACGGTCTGTATAGACGTGCTCAGTCGATCCAGGAAGTGACGCAGGAAAACCACCCCCATAAGTGGAGTAGTGCTGCTTCGAAGGGCTGTTCTCTTCAACGCAGCGCAGTATGGACGCCGCGCGGAGAAGATGCTGCAAAGTCGACGGAGATACGAAGTGATTTACATCACTTGCATATCTCCTGTCAACTGCCGCCAAATCGCCAAGTGTAGACCGGGCCTATTTTTTTGGAGCACCCAAGAAATTTCTAACTGCTATTGGAAAGGGTGCTTCTGAACTAACTGCTGTCAAAATTTATTGATGGTATGAATGTGATGCAAAGTAGACTATCACATAATCAGAAAAAACAGAAATAACCTAAGTCCAGCTGTTTCAATATCTTTAAATGTCAAAAAGCCATGTAGATGCATAGAAAATTGTGATAATGAGAGAAGTGGTACACTAATTAGGTCTATATTTCCCTATAGATGGTGGTAGAAAGGAGACCAGCTGAATTACCCAATAAATAAGTAAATGACAGTTTCCATGTAAGACTATGATTCCTGTGGTGTTATTTTGGAAGCTTAGGATCTGATTTACTAGGAAACCAACATCTAACTAGGTGTGAAGATGTCTAAAAGACTTCCCTTCCATAAGTGTTTTTTTTTTTCATCTTCTTCCTCCCATTTAACAGAATGGCTAGGAAAATATACATTGTTCCTTTTGCTCTATCACAGCAATAACACCACATGCATTTTTACTTTGTTATACTTTTCTTACCCTTTATCATTATTAAAAATATTTAGGCCTTGTCTACCCTATCTCTTATGCTGACAAAACTTTTGTCATTCAGCGGTGTGAAAAAACACCCCTCCTGAGCAAAATAAATTTTGCCAGCGTAAGTGCTTGTGTGTACAACTTGTATATACAGATGCTCTCCTGCCGACATAGCTACCACCGCTTATTTAGGTATTTTTATTATGTTCGCGGGAGAGCTCTTTCCCATTAAAATAGTGCAGCTAAACAAGCACTCTTATAGCAGCACAGCTGTGCTGCTGTAAATTTTCAACTAGTGTAAACTAGCCCTTAGGAACATTTATGTTCCCGTAGTGTAATTCAAGACACTATCAATGATAGCTACTCTTATCCTGGAGGTTACTTGGTACTCAGCTGTCATGTCTTTGATCAATGGGCAGTCACAAACATTTCTGATACTGATGGGCATGATCACTGCCTCCCATTCAGGCTAAATGGGGAACAATTAAACACCTCCTTGTTTAGCGATAGCTGAAACAATGGAAGCCACCATCAAAAGAATGCAAACAAAGGTGCTGAGGATTGGCAGAGGCTGTTTGTATTTGACAGAAACAGCCAGTGTGACAGGGTCAGGCCTGACGGCTACGCCAGAGTGCTGGAGGGCCTGTATATCAGCCCCAGGCTCCACAAAGCCCTGTTCCCTGGGTAACTCAGCTGGGGCTGATTAGGCAGTTAGGCCACCTGGGGCTGTTTAACCAATCAGTCCAGCTGGGGCCAATCAAGGGGCCCCGCCCCAAACACTTAAAAGCCTGCAGGGCAGGCAGGCAGTGGTGGGTGTATGGAGCTTGGAGAGAGGAGGAGTGGAGGACGGAGGTGGGAGTTATAGGTATAGTTACAGGGTACAGTTGCAGTTCACAGCTTTTGGAGTTGGCAGCTTGGAGCAGGCAGGCTGCAGCCTGCGGGCTGCAACCTACAGAGGCTTGCAGCTTCCCCTGTTGTTACCGGTGCCCCGGAGGGCAGGGCACCTGGCTGGAGAAGCAGGGAGCGGACCACGGACTACCCCAGAGGGAAGGTAGCAGTACTCAGGGGCAGAGCGGGCCCCGGCCCCTCCCTCGACCCTCCCCCAGCTGCACCACCGGCCGGACCGGGAGAGCACAGGACCCACGGGGCGGAGTACTTCTCCCTCCCCTGCCCCGACCTTGCCACACCAGGAAGCAATCAGAAAAGCAGTATATATCAAAAGATGTGCTAGTAGTGTGGCCTGATGATAAAGCTAAGAACATGCCCTTTTGGGACAGAGTGCTGGCTGAAAAGGCAAGCTTGGAATTGTGAGCAAGAGAATTGCTTCCTGTCATTTGACCCTATTATCATAAGGGAAACAGAACTTTTTGTACATTCATTGTAAATAAACGGGACTGAATCAAAGGAAAACCTGACTCCATCATCAGTTTCTTCTCCTAATGGGAACAACGTGCAAGGCCTTGAATATTGGCTAACCACTCAAGCCAAAAGGGGTAACTTCATACTTGCTTCACTCTCACTAACTTCCTTTGGTCTGTTTTTAATTTAAAATTAATTCAGATGCACCTTACTAAAAGTTCAAGTTAAGGATGATGTCACTTATACACTATATAAGTTACAGGCTTGATCCTGGAATGAGTTGTGGGAAGCCGAATCCCTATGCCTGCATGGCTCATTGTAAGACTGGGGCCTAAATGTGCTGCTTTTCCTGGTGTGCATTACATTTACTATATTGATTGTATTAAATGATCATGCGAACTCATTCAATTTTCTCATTACTTAATTTTCTAGTGTTTTAAGAACAATCCACTGAACTGTACTAATATTTCAGTCCTCACTGGAGAGCATTTGTTGGTGTTCTCATCATGTAGAAGTTAGAATCAGATATGTTTCTACACCTAAATAATTATTTAATTATTAATATTTTATTCTGAAAGCACAGAAAGGTGTTGGTGCCATAGGATTATTTATTTTTATCATGTAAACTGAACATTAAATAACAAGTGTGAATCATAAACAGACAGATGAGGGATGGGAAGGAGGAAGGATACAGGGGATGATAATTTTACCACTCTGTTGTGCAATACTTGATCCTATGAAGTATTAACCTCAATTGGACTACCTACATGAGATAAATTCTGCATGCACTCTTAGGAGCTTTGTAGTATCAGGATCTAAAGCAAGTACTTGGATGATACATGTCTGGATGTGGTTTTTGTTTTGTTATCTAAGGAAAAAAATAAAAATAAAATATTTTTCTCCATCCCCCCTGTTCACTAACACTAAGTGAAGCTGAACAGAAAGGTAGCAGAAACTAACAAATTATTTACACATACTGTCACACAGGCAATAGATGATGCAAATGGATTCAGACATCACCCAACAAAAGTGAAAATAGATCTTTCAAGACAAAGAGGGCCTAGTGTATATCAAAAACATTGTTTTCCCAGAACATTGGGAAGATCTATGCAACTGTGCCCCATTTTTATCCCTGTGATGGGATGTATACCCCCCATTGGTAATGACAAGGTTGAGGGTAAGTGGAGAGTCCAATTAGCTCATTCTGTGGCACCTGGTTGGGTGACAGGTACTGACAAGGAAGCACCAGCCTGGATAGTTCCTATAAAGGAAGGACTGTAGAGCAAGTGGAAGAGGAGGACAAGGAGAGAGGTAGTTGAATTTCTCTCTCTGGGAAAGGCAACACAGAGGGGCCTGCAGGAAAGAACTTGAAATGTGGCACTGTCCTTGAAGGGATAGACCTGCTTTAGGGGAGGAGAACCCTACAGTAGGCCTGGATACCACAAGACCAAGGAAAGAAGCCCTGAGAATAAATGTCTTGTGAGGAGCCAAGGAGAAAACCATTAGAGCTGGTACTCTATAACAGAGTGAAAGAAGAAATCCGCAGAATCTGAAAGGTGGATGGTCAGAAGAAAGGTGGAGGGTCTATGGAAAATCGACCTTAGGAAGGGTGGAACTATTAACTCCCTTGAGTTTTCAGTTACCCTGGAAGGAATGGACTTTTACTGCAATCTGGGACAAGTTACCACACAGACCAGTGAAGTCTAAAGGAGGGTGAGGCAGAGGGATTACAATGCCAGGTTGTATCACGTGGAGTTGCGCTGTGATAGTGAGTCTATCACAATCCTCCTACAAGAAGAATGTTAAAAGGCAACACTGCATTTTCTAGGAATTAAATGTTGTCCAACAATACATGGATCTTATTCCAATATGCTATGAATCCAAAATAACTATTTTCTGTTTTCACAGGATTTTGTTCACTATTGCATCTTTATGAAGTTAAAGATACAGTTGTTCTCAGTGAATTAAACATTTTAATAATGTAGCTTTTTCTGCTTCTGTAATTTTAGCCTGGTATCAATAAAGTTTATTTGATAGTGTCCAGAAGACTCTGTCTCTTAGAAGTTCTACAGAATGATGAACACTGTTGATAGACTCTCTAAAGATTTAGGGGTTCAGTTCAGATCCAAAATTTGTGAACTTTTTGTTCTTGAATTCAAGTAAGAAGTTGCTTGAGTTCAGTCTTGCTTGTGAGATTTCTAATATTCCCATACTTTAGTTTGGCTTGATATTTTGCAAAGATTTGTGATAGATACAGATATAAAATTAATGAAGCTGATGTTATAAAAACTATCTACACAAAATGAATGAATCCATCAGCATTTTGCTTCCTTCATGAAAGTTTTTTTTGTGCCCCTCAGTTGTGGTTGTTGCCCCATATTTGGGTATTGGCAGGGTGAGAAGTAAGATGATGATAATAGCAAATTGAAAAATATGATGAAATAAAGGTTTCAGATTCCTGGAGTGAAATCCTAATCCTAATGGGGTCCACAGCAAAACTCCCATTGACTTCAATGGGGACGAATTTCTCTCATCAAACTGAGTTTGTCACAGACACATACAAAATAATTTGCTATTTAGGTTTAAGAAACTTTTGTAGAGGATTTTTTCCTATACTACTTCTGCAAGAGGTTAATAATTTTCCATAAGAGACAGAAAGAGATTGGTGAAAAGTAGGAAATGAGAGATCTGTAAACAAAGGTTTATTTTTTTTTTTGGCAGAGATGCAAATAAATAGGAAGCTGGCATGACTAATCAGATGAATGTATGATTTTGCAAACTTGTGCTGAATAAATAACACAACTTAGAAAAGGTCTCCTATAATCAAATGTTATAACTATTAAAATAAATGATGCCCTGCAAATCATTAAAGTGAGTAAATACTACATCTGGTAATTGACATACCTCAACTGACAAAATTAGAAATGTCAAAAAATGCTGGAGTCTTGAAAAGATCACAAAGTTTATATGCATTTTATTGTTGAACTAATGTGTTAAATGGATATAATTAAATAAATGATCAGATTATCTAAAAAATATTTTGTACATATAGTAGTTATGAGAGATAATGAACAACTTGAGTGTAGAATAACAATATCTCAGATCAGTTATGTTGTGAGCAAAGAGATGCTAAATATGAAAGGACATGATCTTGCAGGGTTCTGAGTGCTGTCAGCTCCCATTGAAGCCTGTGGGTGTTAAAGGCACTCACCGTGTCACATAAATATGCCCAGAGAAGGTTATTACTTAAATTAGTGAAAATAATGGATTTCTCTCCTTACATCCACAGCAATTCTCATTTTTTAAAAAAAAATATCCGCAATCAAATGTTTCGAAACTTTTGTGACTTGAAAAGTCAAAAATTAAAATTTGTTTCAGGTTGAATGAAATGTTTCATTTTTTTTAAATCAAAAACTTGCATTTTGATTTGTTAGTTATCATTAGCTTTGTTTGCAAAATTTCATTTTGGAAATGTTGAAACAAAACCTTTCAATTTTTTTCACTTTTTCTAAACTGAAACAATTTAGTAAAATTACCATGAATTTATAAAACGTTTCTGCTGTTGAATCGGCATTTTTCACACCAAAAAAAGTGCAAAAAATACACCTATTTCTATTGGTACTGTTTGAATTTTTTAGTCAACCCTGTCCCACTCTGCTGAAAAAAAATAAAACAAACAAACAAAAAATCCTTGGTTTCAGAAGACTCATTTTAATACCCATGCCTTACTTTCAGTTACAAAAGAAAAGAACAAGTTGATTCTTGCAGGGAAAGTGTATAATGGCTACAGAATCTTGTGGAAATAGTTATTATTGTAGATCATGCTATATTATTTATACTGTATATCATTCCTGCTGAAACTGCACTGATTTTATACTGAAGTCTTTACTGGAAAAGACAAATATCCGAATCTAAGAAAAAACTTTTGAAGCCAGAGATTCTAACATTTTCTAATTACCAGAGCCA
Organism: Mesoclemmys tuberculata; assembly: GCA_007922155.1. Lineage (NCBI taxonomy): Eukaryota > Metazoa > Chordata > Testudines > Chelidae > Mesoclemmys > Mesoclemmys tuberculata. The sequence continues at coordinate 55,527,247 of ML675624.1, read as the reverse complement.
ATATTGCAGGTATTGTAGTCACATTTTAAGTTTCTTCTGTTTTGAGAGATATTATCTGTTCCATTGGTACTCACCATTTTAGTTATAGGCAAAAATCTCTCTAACCAGGAGAATCTTTCAAATGGAAGACATTGTTTACATGTAACAAATGCCTCAGGAAAAAATCAATTCAAGAGGGCAACTAATTGAGCTCTTTGGAGCTAGAGGTATCTACTTATGTTGGATATCAAACTAAAGACCCAGCTTAGATTTGACCATTCTGAAAACAACTTCTGAGTAAAGCTGAAGGCCTTGATATATCATTAGACTCCTTGTGACTAAACTAAACTAAAATTGACTACAACAATTTGAAGTAGCAGCTAAAAGTGCAATATTATCAGAGCGAGGATGGAGATCTGCCTCTGCCCTCTACCATTAGTCTCAATGAGTGGAGTTCTTAGGCCCAAATGGCACTGTGTTGGTCAGATACAGTTATTGCTGAGTCCTAAAGACTCCTTCTTTTCCAAATCCAAAAGGCAGACATGCCTGTCACTGCTTTGATGACATCTACTATGTACTGGGAATGTGGCTGAATCCCTGTACTGAGATCACGAAGGAAGGAAAATGAAAAAAAAAATCTAATGTCTTTAAAAAACCGATTTAATTTAATCGAAACCTACAAACACTATTATGCTTAATCATAATTGAATGGTTATTGCACAGATGAAGTAAAGCTAGCTTGTGTGCATTAACTGTAACTTTCCACTTAACATGACTTGATTCTTTTAGTTTTGTATGTTTTGGGGATAACTGAAAAATACCTATCGTGTATTTAACTCTAAATTCTGATACATGCTTTCAACCTGAACTCCATTTTAATGTTTTTATCTGAGAATGAAATATATAAAGCAAAAGAGAGCGTGCACATACACTTAGATGGCATGGGAAAGAAAAAACATGGAATTTAGAACATTTGCCAGATGGTTCCACTAAATACAGTCAAAGACTCTACAAACATCTTTTATCCTTAAACATCTTATCATGGTTGATTTTCAGATAGGTTGCTATGATTAGAGCTGGCTGAGAAACTGGTTTTCTGTCCTGTGAACATGTTCCAGATTTCAGAAAAAACTTCCTGTTCTAAGATAGACCCATCCCAGAATAGCTAGTTCTCTGGCAGCTAAAACACTCACATGGGATGAAGGAGATCTAAGTTAAAGTCTCTACTCCAATGAATGATATACATATACAAAGTGGAATAGACCCAACAAGAGAGAGAGAGACATGAAATAGTAGCCCATAGAGCTAGCTGTAGCATGTAGTAAAGTCCCATACTTGAGCCAGATATAATATTGAGTTGGAGCAGGGACTTGAATCTGTGTCTCTCACTTCCCTGGTGAGTGCCCTAACCACTGGGTTATTGGGTATTCTAAGGTGGTTCACACGGTCTCTCTGATCTGAAATTCTAGTCTGGACTTGAGAAACTTTCATCAAAACTGACACTTTCCTGCAAAACAAATTCCATTTAAAAGAATCAGCGTTTTTTGACAATCTGTTTTATCAAAAATTCTCGAACAGTTCTAGCTGTGCTAACGCCTGATCCAAACACTAGTGAAATTGATGGGATCCTTTCCTTTGACTTCAGTGGCTCTGAATCAGCCCCAGACATGACAGCATAATTTAAGCATATTTCATAATTTAAGAAAAAGGAAAAAGAATGATGGGAATATTATCATCAACTGGAAGAAACTGAATGTTTGGTCAGCCAGTTCTAAGGACTTTGCTGGCCATTCACTTGAACAATAGGGAGTTATTCCATGAAAGATAAAGGAGTACATTAACTTGCATTTATTCTTTACATATTGCAATTCCTAATTCATCTGCAAATACCATAAATTATTACTCATCTGTAGACCATCACAGACCATATCCAAGATGTAAAGAAGGGCTATATTATATCTCTGAGCCATACATACAACTCCGATTAGTACTGTTAGTGTCTATTAATAAATATTAACCCTTTTATATTAAATTAAATTAATTAAATATTATATTAATATTTATAAATATTAACCTATTACTTTCTGTATATTTGAATCATTTATATATATTAACTATTCTTTAGAATCTATAGAATTTTAGCAGAGTAAGTTGAATTCTAAGACCCAGAACACTGGTTCTTGACCAATAAATAACCCTGTTCAGGAATTCTGTGTGTTAACTGTATATAATAATGCTGGGTGTCTCTGTATGTGTGGAACTCTAGACTCTCGGAAACCATTCCCTTAATATATATAGTGCTTACATAAGCATATCTAAACCTGGAAATCTGATAAGAAATTATTGGTATAGCAGATATTTTCTGTTGGAGAATCAACAGGAAAGAATAATTATGGGGGAAGAAGGACCCACTGAAATATATTATTTTGAAGAATTGTTAGTCCTCTCGGCTATAAATAATCAAGCTGTCACACATAAATCAGGTAAACTGAGAATGTATGGAAATGTCATCAAAACATGTTTCTTTTGGCAAAAGAGGGTTTTTTTGTTTGAAAACCTTATATAATGGCACCTTTGTGGGAACTTAGTTGGGAATGAATCTGCTGTGTCCCTCCAGATACAGTGAGGGAGAGACACAGAGCCAGCTCTTTAACATCATCCCATCAAAGGGTGATAATGTGTCTATTATTTCTGTATTCTGTATAATGCTGTCCTAATCTCTAACAGATGATCTTTGATTAAATAATTCCAAGTGAGCCTCTTCGACAATCTTGAGTCATCTTTAACTCAGACATGCAATAGTACCAATCAATTATAATTAGAATAGTTATAGCAGAGAAAAACTCACCCTTGACAACTTTCATATATGGGATGTGCTATGGAATATGAAATAATGCATTACCAGAGCAACATACTATACAGTATATCTCTACATGGTCAAGCAATAAAAAGCTTTCAGGAAAACTTCTGAAAGGCAAGCCCTGGAATAGTATAACATTTTTTTTAAATGGATGATTCCTTCGAGGCTGTTATAAATTATTCAATAAATTGGTAAACTGGCATAATGGCACTATCCTTCTATCACCATATCTCTGTAAAAATCAAGATTGCTGAATTAAAATTACTCTGTTATTATTTTAAAGAATGGCACTACTGTAGCACAGCAACTTCAACAAAAACACTGAAATCACTACGATAGCACTTGAATAATTTCCTGCAGATTTATTCTGAGTTCAAAATTATTTGTTCTTCTATGAAGCAGGGCTGTCGGTATTTCTGGATGTCCACTTTGACTTATCTTTGAAACCCTCAGCATAATTACATCAAAGGCAGTTCCATTTTACCCAGTACTACAGTTCCACTCATCGAAGAAGACAGAAAATGACATTTGCAAAGTTGGCTCTTTTAAAAATCAAATTGGAGATTAAACTCATTCAAACCGTACTATTTTTATTCTCCTAAGCAAAATGCTAGAGTCCAAAGTTAAGTAGAATTGGTGATAACTTTAGATTAGTAATCAAAGCTAAATTTAACAATTTAGTTTAGCTTCATTTGCTGGAGTTTAGTCAGATTATTTTAACTAGGGATATCAAGGAGACTAGGAGGTATTGTGGGGGAGTACAGTAACTTTTCACCTCTAAAGACATGGCTTTAAATCCTACTTACATTATAAGATGAAATGTATTTGTTGGTTTCAGCTAATTGTTCATAAAGAATATTTGTCCATACGCCAGAAAAGAAAGCTCAGTCCTCATCCTCAAAGGAAACCTACACAACACCTTCAGAAAGTTAGTCTGGCAACTTAAATTCATAACTCTGCTATAACTAAAAACCATGGACACAACAGACACACAGGTTTGATGGCTCATTACAATAATTTGTAACATACTCCACTGCCTAGTAATCTTAACTGCTCGCTTCATTTTAAGTGATTTGCTATAGCATGTGCCATCTCCTTATGCTTAACGATCTTGCCCAATTTATATTTAGCTCAGAGACTATGGCTTCCTTCCCTGAAGAAGAGCTATGGGAAGCTTGAAAGGTTGTACCTTCCACCAATGGAAGTTCGTCCAATAAAAGATATCACCTCACTTTCCTTGCCTTTCTCATATTCTGAGATCAGCATGGCTACAAGAACACTGCAAAAAACAAAAAATGCGAGCGTAAAATTCAGTGCAATTCTTCATTCATGAAAGCCTCAGGGCCAGGGTCAACCCTATGTTTGTGTTACAAAGGTAATATTTGCAAGGGAAGGGGAAAGGAAGGGATGGGAAGATAAGTGGATTTAGCGCCATCCTTTTTATGACTGGTCTCTGCATTTTTGCATTCCCAGAATATTCCTCCATCTCTATTTTTATCCTGACTGCCAGTGACTAGTGACTACTTCCTCAGGTTGTGTCAAAACCCTCCCCTTTCTGCCTATTTGTCTCCTTCTTTACCCTATGTTAATTCTAATTTCCCCATCGCTACCTACAATAGTTGTGGAATATAGTTTTAATGAGTAGTTTTGTATTGTGACTAAATTTGTTCACTTTTAATAAAGTAGACAAATAAATAAGCTTCTGTTCCTAACTCAGATTTTATCTTTTTAATGCAAACCATGTTTTTGGGAGGAAGTCCCCGCAACTCTCCAGCTATCTACAGCAATGGTTAGGGAAGGCATTTGGGAATTCAGAGTCTGAGTCTCCTCTTACTTACACTGGTAGAAATCAAAAGTAATTCCACTAAAGACAACTGAGTTACACCAGTGAAACGTCAAAGGAAGTGAGAAGAAAACAGCCTATCATCTCTCCAATAACTTTCTGTTAGAGTCAGCTGGTTGGTGGGTCATGTGTGTGCATGTGATGTTTTATATGACCTCTGGAAGAAAATAGTGTATGTGTTCTTATAGGCCTCATATCTCTACTGTTCAGAGCATAAATTTTGCTATGGAGAATCCAAGGGTTATAATAATGAATTAAGTGCTTTGAATCAGCATGGAAAGTCTTTGGCTCTGAGAAATAACCTTTGTCCACTTGACTTGGGGATGCGATGAGATATTGCTGAATAACAAACATTTATCTTTGCTATAAACTAAGATTCAAGCTCTAGTATTCCCAGTATGAGAATTCATACATTCCATAGTTTATTGTTAAAAAAATTAATATACTTGAAGAGTATAGCACACAGTTACCTTGTTCTGCCTCTGATAACAGAGCTAATTGTAGATTTTTGATAGCAGAAGGCACTACCTAGAATGTTTTCACAAACAGTGGTATGTGGTACGCTCACTCTGCTGCTATTTCATTTATTTAAAACTAAGAGAGATAGTCAGCTTGCCAAATATGCTCCTTCCAACTTTGTTCACAATGCTTGCTTTGTGTGTACTGTAAAGAAGTAAGAAAACAACAGTTGAACAGTTATCTTTCAAACATGGATTATAAAGGTCTCTTTACATTGTCCACACCTTACATAAAGCCATGTGTGGTTAGAGTTACAAATGCAAAGACACAGTTTGAAAGACTGAAATTGTTGCCCTGAATTTGAACATCCCCTCGCCCACTCTGCAAACAAGGCCAAGAAGCTGATTGGACTATGAATTTGGTTTCCCTCCCAGCACCCATCAGATTCAGTTAGAGCCAACTGGCAAGTAGAAAATATGTTTCATGATTTTTTTGTCCTGAATTCCATTTTGATGGAAACTGAAAACTTATGGTTGCTTAACCAGCTGCATATGAATATAAGAAAACGGTGTGTGTGTGTGCGTAATTTGGCTGTTCCCAACATGGAATATTTACTTCCAGTGTATGTACTTTATTCATATTATACATTGTGTCTGCAAGGTATAATATGCACAACGTAAGACACACTTGCTCCCTCACGTGAACAGCTACTAGATACTCTAGTACATGCATTATTACTTATATCTCAGACAATTCAGCAGTCTCAAATACAAAATCTTAAACACTCAGAGCCTTCAAGCAGATTTGAAACACTCTGGAGAACTCTGAGGAAGATCTCTCCTTAGGCACAGTGGAGCTATCTACTGTAAGGGTACAGTTTGTATGTGCAGAAGACAGAGCTTTCTCTGTGGTTGATTCAAGTTTGTGGAATGAATTCCCACAGAACGTAAAAACTGCTTCAGGCATCACCAATTTTTGGTGCAAAATATACTTCTTTGACCTTCTCTTTAATCATAGTAAAATATAAATAAAAATAAAACAAACATGTAGCACAGATATAATTAAATAAATAACAAATTTAAATTAAACCCAAATCTCAATTTAATCTTCCCTTTGGGGAGTAAAGGGGAAAGAGAACCACATGTAACAAATGCTAGTGTTACTTGTTGCTTAATGCACTTTTCTGGATGTTACTCAGATAATATGGGTTTAATTCACAGATTCCAAGGCCAGCATGGATCTGTGATCATTTGGTCTGACCCTCTGTGTAAGACAGGCCATAGAACTTCCCCTAGAGCACATCTTTTAAAAAAAATCCAGTAGTGAGGAGGGCAGTATAAGAACCTGAATAGCTAGATGTTAATTATTAATTTAATATTACATTTCAATAAATGTAATATTCTTATCTAGAAATATATATTTTTCATCTGAGTTATATAATATTGATATCCTTCATTTAATAATTATTCCACAGATTAATGTAATGCTAGTTGCTAATATATAGCCTTCATTTTATTTGTTTCAGAATATCATGTGTAACTGAAAACAAAAGGATGGAAATTTCTTATACAAAAGACGCAATAAATATTAGCGAGGAAGGGTTTTTTGGTGTACTCAATTTGTTTTGTGACATTCAGGGTGATTAAGTATATTTCTTCCAATCGTCATGCATATATTCAATAAGCGTTTTGGACTCTGCCATTTCAGAGGAATTAATTTTGCTCACATATAATGCTTGTGATTGTCTATGCTATCTGCCATACAGAATGTGAATAGGAAGCCCTTTTGGAATTAGCAAAGTGAGACATGGTAGATAAAAATTCTTAAGTAGAAATCTGTAGACTGCCTTAACATATTTGGCAGAAATAAAAATCTGAAAACTTTGTGCATAGTCAGAATCTGAAACATAGATTCTCCATTGCACGGTTATCAAATGGTAGAATCTCAAATTCCTCTGCTTTAGTTGAAAGTAAACATTGGTAATATCTGAAAGTTGGATTAATTTGTCTTCAAAAGGACAAAATTTAACCCTAACAATATAAAATCACTATACAGATTTTGACTAGAAAACTTTTTATCTAAAAGCTGCATGTGATTTTGCTCCTCTCCTAACGTCAGGGCTGTTTTAACTGAACAATTTTCTTGCAGACAAATATCCAATAACAACTAACAGTTAAGTGAAGAATAAACTTCTTCCTCAAACATGTAATTTAGAATATTAAATTTAATCTCTAGCATATAATTAACAAAACCTAATGAAAGACCTTTACTGGTAAAGTGTACATTTTCTAAATTGTGAATAATACTGAGAGAGTTCCAGTCCATAACTTAGACAAACAAAACAACAGAAATCAAAACCACTATTCTGAGTTTGTAGTTCACATGGAACATCAAAGAGTATATTGCTAAAGAACCGAATGGTAAATTATTTGGCATAAAGACATTTTGTCTAGCTTAATTCAAGTTACATAAGCATAATGCAGGTTTCAGAAAATATTGAAGAAGGAGATGAGAAAAAAATTGCTACTACTCAGGCTCCACTGTGGTTTTAAAAATAAACAAGATGTGTGGGATGAGAACAAGAAGAAGCTTCCACACTTTTTACAAATAATTTTAGAGAATGTGACCACAAGGTCATGATGTTGCATGATTCCATAAAATATTTAAAATTAATTTCATTTGTCAGCTTCCTTTCTCATTAATAATTAACCAGGAATCATTTCCTTGAAGTCATCAGGTCCCTCTTGTCTTAGAAAGGCTCTTCTGATGAAACTATAGTACCTATTTTACATGCTCCACAAGACTAAAGATACTTCAGACTATTCCCTCCAACTATCTTACCAAGCTACATTTGGAGTAAGCAATTAACACAATTTTTTTTAAAAAGGAATGTGATAGTATTGTAACAAAATGAAATAAATTATTTTGTTAAAAATACATATTTGACACACCATATTACAAAATAGAAGTTTTACAGCTAAATAAAGAAATAAAATCCAGTTTAGCCTTGTGTTTACTGAAAATACTTCTCTGGTAACTAATATGAACCTTAAATTTGTTTCCTATGTGAAAATATTGCTTGCACTTGAAAAGTCTAAAATTTTCTTGCCTTCTGGCATGCATAGATGACATAGATTGATAATTTGATCTCCTATAATGCCATCCATTTCAACTTGTATCTAATCAGTACAGAATTGCCTTTAGATATACAGTAGTCAAACAGCAGTTCATAGCATGGTGGCATTAATTTATTTCTGATATTTAAATCAGATATAAGAATGTAGTGATTTTTTCTTTTAAGATGAAATTGTTGTTTTCTTACATTTTTAATCATTCCACCATTCAAAATTACTATCTGAACAGCCATTGTTGCAAATCTTGACCATTGTATATAGTGCATTGTATATTTTAGGCACAGAAGAAAGTAAAATAATGGAAGCTTCAAAAAGTTATGTTTCTTATCTAGGATGAATACCACATAATTACATTAAGAGAGAAAATGAAAATGTTTTGATTTTACAAACAGGAAATGAAAATCATTGTTCAATAAAGGGGAAAAAATGAAACCTTCTGAAAAAGAGACTAAAATGGTTCATGCTGAATTATCTGAAACAAGCATTACATCATGCATGTATCCAGGGGGGCTGGAACAATTTGTACAATTGGGGTGCTGAGAGCCATTGAACCAAACTGTAAATCCTGTATATAATAGAAACCACTTCAAACCACGGGGTGTGGCAGCACCTAGGCACGTATATAAAAATGCATAATAGATGTCTGTCTGAAAGATGAAAAAGAGGAATAAAGTTACCCTGTCCATGCCACTTTGAAAAAGAAGTGTAGACATTTTCTTAATGTGCAGTGTCAAGGATAGATTATGTTCTAGTATGGAGGGTGTGTTACAGTTTTAGCTACTCTGAACGTTAAGAGAGATTTAGACACAATACAGCAAGCATAGAACATCAACACACCTATAGTATTTGTTGTTTTATTATAATAGAGTCATAGATTCATATTAAGGTATTCTAGCTGTAATTCAAGGTACCTTACAGGCTGCATCCTGTATGAAAGCTAAGGCAGTTAGCATACACATGTTTGGGATCTTTGGCCCAGATAAGTAATGATGAGTTAAAGGACATATATCATTATAACCTTTACCCAAGATAAGTCAGGAGGCATCAAAATAGATGGGTCTGTCACAGTTTATGCCCCAAGTAAACTTCACAGATATACCACAGAACCCACAAAAAGGGCCAGAAATAACAAAGGTGAGATAAACAAACTGTAACCATCCGGAAAAGATGTGGATACATCATTAATACACACAAACCTGCCAACCTATAGAATAATTGTATCCTAATAATTTGGGGTGAAGAATCTGAGTTTGGATTTAGAAGGAGGACCAATATTGTTCAGGGTATAAGAAGGGTCAATCATCAGCTACTCCTTCTTGAAACTTCTTTTAGTTAATGTTAAGATTTTGTTCTTCATTTATACTTAGTATTATTTGTAGTGTTAGTCTTAGCCTTATAACTCTTAGCCCTCAAGCATTGCCTAATTCAGCCCCCCACTCAAGAGTTGAGGAACTGAACATTTCTTTCAACCAGGTCATCAGGGAAGGGTGTGAGTAAATTAATCCAAAGCATACCGTAGAAATATACATCTAATCACACGAGTCTCTAAAATACTGTATTTTTCATTATCCATTTGATTATTCATTTTCTTTTAATCAGTCATTTGTCTATTATTTCATGTTATCTTAATAAAAGCTTATAAAATTATATAAATTTGGCTATCATTGTGAACCTTCCTGTCGTGCATCCCAAGTCCCTACAAAACTCTTCTGGAGCCTGATTCTGGGACAAGAACCTCATTATCTTCTGATCAGATCAGACTAGCAAGACTATAACCCCATTCAAATTACTAAAACACCCCAAATCAGGCTACATATGACACCTCTCTTTCATAGATAAATACAGATCTATACATGATGTAGAAGGGTCAGTACTAGCCCCGCTTCTGACCATAATACACTGCTCAGGCAACATATAAGGCTGTAAATGATCTATAAGGGGTTGGGGACAATTCTGCTGGCACAGGAGCAGTGTGAGGCTGATATAAGCCCCAGCAAGCCCGCTAATGAGTGAGAGACAGGGCTGAAAGGGAACATGTTGTGAGCAGGATGGGGAACAGCTGTACAGATTAGGGCTACAGAGATTTTGAGCTGGAACACAACAGACAGAGGCAGCCTGCTACAAGGTGCTATAGCTTGTGACAGCCCCCGTCGTTGCTCTAACTTAAGCCAGGTGCCATTTCAGTCCATTCAGTTGCCCAGAATGTGGATTTGAAGCCACCTTTATTCCCTCTCCCCTAGGCTGTCCCTTCTGTGCTGCATCTCCAGAGAGAACATCTGTTAGCTTCCATGCCCAGTCCGTTTGTTTTCATTTGCATTGCTGCTGATCCTCGTTGTACCCATTCACATGCTGCTTGTAGAGCTTCATGTTTCTATGTGCCTGTACAGCCTCTTCTCCTCACAGGCCCAGGAGATCCAGTACCTCCCATCTAGTACAGGAAGGAGTATATCTGAAACTTGTAGCTGGAATGGCAGCTGCAGACAACAAGGGAGAGCTGCTGTGTTATGTGTGCTCACCAAACTGGGCAATGAAGAGAAGGTATTTTAAAATGTGTGCTTTTCAAAGGGGGGTGGTGGCTAGTGGTCTCCTTGACCTTTGGGCAGTGGAATTCACAATTGCGACCAGAGATGTCAGTGTTGGGGTACAATTGCTAGAGGACTACTAGGACTGTTATAGGCCCCACAGTGCCTAAACTCACCCACCATCAACCTCAGTACATCAACACTGTTTGGGATTGAGGTGTGTGTTGCCATAAGGGGGCGCTTACATTACAGGAGATAAATTTGAGTGTAGACACATGCACAACTAGGTTGATGCAAAGTGATTTATATCAGCCTAACTTTGTAGTGTAGATCAGGCCTTAGGTCTGCTGCAGGATAGCATGCCCCAAAACCAGGGAGGACATGCTGTGTAAAATTAAATTGACCAACAAACTTTCTGCATGTCAGAACTTGTGGCCCTGTGGAGATGCTAACTGAGGAAGAGCTCTTGAAACCAAGTTGTCTCCATCCCGTCGTGTACAATGCCATATCTTAGACCTATCTCACCTTTCTCCCCACAGCAATACAATTGTTTTTGGAAGGGTCATTCTTGGGTAGCTATATAATATGCTAACAGGTATTATTCATCTGTTACTGTGTGGTAAGGGCTAAGTCTATGTTAGGTCTAGTGTATGCAGGGTGGGGTGTTTTTTTGTTTTTCTCCCCTGTGTAATTAAGCAAATAACAGCACTCATGTAAGCCACTAGTTTAGTCAGGCTACTGTAGTGTAAAAAGTGACTTGCATGTGGCATGGCTTACTTGGTTGCATGTCTGAAATTATAGTGAAACGTCTCAGTTCTTTGGAGAGCTGTCTGATAAAGCCTGTCCTTTCCTTGATTTTCATGCAGGCTTGAGGTTGATCTGTTTCCCCCTTCTGGAGTATTGGGGGACTAGCAAAGTAATCCTCATACCTCCTACCCTGTAGGCTGCATCATGTCATAGATTCAGGTCTTATCAAGTCCCAAAACAAAGTGAAGAGCAAAGCCATGCGATTTTTCTTTTCAGACAAAACATTTATTTGACAAATGCTGTTTTGGTCAACTATGAATGAATTTGAAATGATATTTTGTTTCCAGCCACAAAATGGCTGGAGTATGAGGCGATAGTGCTGTCACCTTTCCCTTTTCCCTCCCCCACATAACTTTTAGTTCAGAGGTTATCCTACTCACCTGGTATATAAGAGACTGAGGTGTGAATACCCATTCTGGAATGGACCCGAAGTGAACTTTTTCAATTAACCAAAAACCAATTTTTTTTTCAATTTTTCAGAATTGCCACCAAACCAGAAAACTAATTATTCTTCCAGATCTAGTAAAGAGATATAAAAGTGGAAGAAGCAAGACTGGAGCAGCATTTCCTTTTCCCACAGCTGATGAATGAAAAGCATGCAGGGAGCATCCTCTTCTGAAAATGTCAGCTGTGGACTTGGATGGAAGAATGACTTGTGGAAGAATGAGGGTGATAGGTTCCTCTTGAAAAAACAAACAAAATAGGTATGAATAGACAGGGTGGTTAAAACTTGCCACTGTCATCATGAAAGTCATGGACTTCGCCATTGTTCATCCAAGTTTCATTTGGAGTTTGTTGTGGTCCCAAAAATGCAAACAAAGCTCAAGGAGTGAAGTCCAGCATTCAAACCCAACCAGGGTTTTGTACTAGGCTATGAAATACTAATGGTTGGTAGAGCTTCAGTGAGGGCAGCAATGAGGGCAGAGACTGTTTGTACTGGATAAAACACTTAATTAATTGGCTATTTCAAGTTCCTTCCCACTCTAATTTTACATGAGTTCTGATTCAAAGGCCAAAAAACCAAAAAGATTTTAAATCTTCATATTTCAAAAAGTCTTGCCTTTGGGGTTTTGTGTAATATTTTGGAGTTGTAGGATATTGGATATCATGTATCATTCCGTGGCTTCTAATCCCAGGAGGCTTGGTTATCAGATAGATCTGAAAGCAGAACGCTGACATTATTTAGCTTTCTTTGCAGAAGATAAATTAAATGTAACAATTAGGATGAAATCTTTATGGTCTGAAATTAAAGGTCATCCTGTAAGCTTAAAGTGACCTTTCTTCCAGGAATCCATTAGGCAAAAATTTGTAAAATGTTACTAATAAAATAAGACTTTTCACTCATACATGAGTAAACAGAAATGACTGTACTCACATACAAGATATTAAAACCCAAAAGACTGAAATAGGAAAGAAAAATGCCATAAAGTGAAGAGCTTAATGTTAATATTTAGACATATAATGGTCTTCTACTGGCTGTGAGTAAAAGTGTACAAAATAACTGTTTCTTGCAAATTTTCTTGTTCTAAAACTATGAGGCTTTTACTTTAAGTGCTAATTAAATTAACATCTGACACAAATTTTTGGTTTTTATATTTATTTAAGCAGTCATGAAAATGAAGGTATGACAGTACTAAAGACTTACGTTCTCTGTTTAACCATAGTAAAAACACTTGAGCTGTGGCCTGGAAGGATCAGATATCAGTAGAGAGCTTTTCAGTTTCCGTTCTCATTACATATGTGGCCTTACTGATGAAACTGCCTCAAGAGTGCTAACAAGTGATATTGAATTTTGTGATACGTGCTAGGAAATTAAATGAGGTCACCGCCTTTCACACAGACCATCATAGATGTATCAGCTGTTACAAGATTTTGGTTGCTAGTACTAAATTTTGTCTACATAAAAAGGATAAACACCCCAATGCCTTAAAACCTCTGTCCAAAATTAACAGTGATACTTAATATCAGTGATGAGGTGGGATTTCATGTCTCTTGGCTAAATATATAACAACCAGTGGTTTGCTATTACTGGTGACCTACAATGTGCTTTTCATTTCACTTATAAGCCTCGTCTTCACTAGAAAAAAAGGTGTGTTCTTTAATCAAGTTAGCTAACAAATAGCATGAAATAAAATATTTGTAAAACCAAGGCAGTTTGTATTTTTCAGATGAGTAAGCAGGTCAAGTCTTTAACATGACCTGATATACAGTCAGAGAAACAGTCATCTTGGAACCTGAACAGCACTTTTATTGTAATAGAACTGAAAAGTCCCTTACAGTAATTTCCTCCTAGTGCTCCTTTGTTTCCCTGGGAGAGACTTGCTTTTCTCTCCAAAGCTCTTCTGAACTTTGATTTTACATGACAACACTTTGAATATGACTTCTCTCAATTTCCAGCAGTTAATCAAATAGAGGGGAAAAGTACCCAGTCTAGTTGAAAGGCCATAGCTCCTCTATCTCATTTGCTTCCCAAGGCAGTTTTTCCTTCCTCCCCTCCATTCTGCTGGGCCCTTGTCCAGCAAAAGTAAAATCTACCAAAAACATAACTTTAAGCACATTAGTAGTCACACAGATTTGGGACTATCTACATGGTTAAAGTTGAACATTTGCTTAGTGCTTTGCTGGATTGAGCCTTTACTTTCCAGAATGGTGCCAGATGGCAGCCACAATGAGCAGCTGTCCCAATGGTGCCATTTGGAACTGCAGCTCTGGTATTTTTTTTAGGTAAACATCCAGGCTGAAATTTCCAAAGCTGCCTAAGTAATTTGAACAGTAGAGGTGACCAATTTTTTTGGTAATTGATATATATTTTTTTCATCAAAACATTTTTTTCTGGAAATTTCATATTTTTACAAATTTCATTAAAAAACTGAATAATGGGGTTTTGGCTAGCAAAAACAGATCATTTTTATCAGAAAAATGAAAATGTATTTTTTTTGGTAAATCTTTTATGAAAATCAGAAAATTTGAAGAAATTTTTTACAGAAACAAAAACATTTTAGTTTTTATTAATTTTAATGGAAACAAACAACATATCCTGACCTGCTTTATTGATACCCAATTCCTTTTTAACTTTCATGGAACTAACATGAAATGAAATCATTAGCTTTTACATAGATGATTAGACAGCAGCACTTATGAGATTTATAGTTGCTAATGACAGTTGTCTAGAAATAATAGTTCCACGTCCCATTTCCAGTCTCATAAATGTAATGGGGTTTGTGTGTCCAAATTCCTGTGCTGGTTTTGAAAATCTCAGACTCAATTTAATTTTATTTAAATATATTTCTAATATATTCATATTATTTTTTCTCTCCCTCAATACCATCAGTATAAAAATCGATTTATTCTTCCATGGTCCTATATGTAATATATATACAAACACAAGTAGCATAATTGTGTTTTTTAGATGTTGTATTTTTGGGACTTTCTCATAACTTCCATATTACCAGGATTGGTTATTCCCCACTGACTCTTAAATATCATCTGCCCCTCAGAAACAGCCTCAGATTTGCTAATTCTGTGATAGGACTCTTCATCTGACCTCACTGTCAAGTAGATTTGAGTAGACTTTGTATGGTATTTTTTATTCATAATATTGTTAAATTTTTCAATTTTGTTTTATTTAATGCTTTTATCTGAATTTTGATCTAAATCTGCTATACTTATTTCTTTCTGTAGCAGATTTCAAAATCTAATATACTTCTCTCGGCTATATTTTTCATTTTCAATTATTTTAATTTTTTTAAAAAAATTTTTCTTGAGTTGAGTTATATGAATTCTCTTTTATCCATATTTACTTTGTTTAACACAGATATGTCTATGACAATGTAAAGTGGATATGTGATAAAGATGTATGCTGAATTCTTTCTGGGCCTGTTAAAGCAGCATGATTTGGACATGAAACCATAAATCATCACACAGTTCACTTGAAAGGTTTTGAAAACTTTTAATGAAACTGGGATGACTTTCAATTTTGCAATCAGACAAATAGGTAGGTGAATTTTATGCTGCTTCAGACAGACAGTTTTGTAGACATTTCATAAAATGCTATTTATTAACTTGATTTTAATGCTTTTTAAAAATTATATGTCTCTCCTGTCTTTATTTAAAAATAATATAATCTTATTTTCTCCTATTTTATTACCAGTTTTGTCAATCCAATTTCAATAGGGGTGAAGTATTGTGTCCTTCCTTTTTCTTGAATATGACCTGGGATTTGGTCCTGCAAACTGTTACTTCCATGAATAAACCCAAGATGACCTAAGATTCATGAATCTTCTCATGAATAAAGGTTTGCAAGACTGGATATGTTTAAAAAAACCATCACATTTCCGCTCCATGGGGATTTGGGGTAAATTGTGGTTCACAGGTAAAACTGGAAGTGCATACTAATGTGGTATGAAATGCAATGATTGTCTCTCCTAGAGCATTATTTTCCCCTCAGAAATGCATGTCATCACTAGTCCACAGGGATCTCTATACAAATCAATTTCTATTGTTAAGACTGTTATGTAATTAAATATTTTGTTTTTGAAGGAATACATTTAAACATTCTAGGCTGAGTCCTCACATATACTGTGCACTTACTATTCTTATGGTCTAGGGGGTATTACTTGTGAGTGCCCATTGCATGCTCAGCAACTATCCGGATTTGGTTGTCTAATACTTCAACAGCTCTATGTCCATGCACTCTATTATAATTGATAACTGAATTAAATATCATTCTCGAGTTCAAAAACTGGAAAAAATGCAAACTAATACATTAACAAAG
Organism: Mesoclemmys tuberculata; assembly: GCA_007922155.1. Classification (NCBI taxonomy): domain Eukaryota; kingdom Metazoa; phylum Chordata; order Testudines; family Chelidae; genus Mesoclemmys; species Mesoclemmys tuberculata. The sequence goes on along the minus strand of ML675624.1, from coordinate 55,510,869 downwards.
AATTTACTCAGTTGGAGGAAACTTGAGAAGCAATAAAGCTGGAAAGAGGTGATAGTAGATATCAAATTAGACAACACAGAAACACAAAAAAATGCTAATGTGATTTTTGGGCTGTATGTGAAAAGGCATCATGTAGTGGAGCAGGCAGTCAACAGTCTTCTCTGTATGGCTCTAGTGTAATATAACTGGGAGTTTTATTCACTTCTAAGCATAATATTATCACAAAGATACTGACAAATTGGAAAGGGCTGAAATTACGAGCAAAGAGTAAATCTATATAGTTTGGTTAAATGGATGTTAAGAGGAGACAAACGTCTATAAATATTTCCAGGCTGTAAATTTCAAAAATTAAGAGGAATATGATATATGGAAGCAGAAGAAAAAATGAATAATGGGATGAAATTAGAATAGGAAAAATGGTATCATAAATATCAGAAAAAATTGCAAACTTTGAGATGTATTAATCTGTAGAATAGCCTCTCAGAAATATGGTGGAAGGTACATTACTTGTGATTTTTAAGATTTGGATCTTTTAAAAAAATTCACAATGTGTGTTTAGGATACAATCCTTCACTGGAAGGGAGATGAGCTGGAAAATGATAGACCATTTCCATCTCAAAATATACAACATCACCACAATTGTGATTTTTAAAAAAAACAAATCTCATCTCAATTTTTCTTATTATTATTCATGTTCACGATAGTAGTAGGGACCAACCAAGAAGGGAGCCCCACTTTGCTAAGCACTATACAGACAAGGAATATTAAACTGTGCTTCCCCTGGAAAGCTTACAGTCTAAACAAGTGTGGTCCATATTTCATCTCTTCTTCCTTTGGCATACATACTTTAGAGTCTTCAATGCATTCTTCACTTCAGTTTGGTCTTTTGCCAGTATGTTTGTTCACTTGTCTTCTCACATAATACTAAGCAGTATACATCTTTCCATACGCCAGCAAGAAGCTTTAATCTTTTGCTCCATCTTCATGCTGACTGCCCATATTTCTGCTCTATCTTTTATGACAACAGTAGCTTTTCAGATGTCAAAAACCTAGAAACGACTTGGTAATGTTCAGTCTTCCGTAGCTTTTTTATACCTTCATTTTACATTCACTGATAATGCCAAACAGTGTAATTTAGAATATTATGAGTGGGTCACTAGCAAGGAAGAGAATATCATTATTATTATGATTAAATGATTCTCTTATAAATTATTTATGTACACTGGTAAATGGGAGTGTTCAGCTATCCATAATGCTGTAATCCAGAATTCAGCTGAAGTTAAATGTAAACCCACATTGCCCAACTTCCTTCCCTTTGACAAACAAGTACTGTTTTAAATGATATTTCGCTTAGAAACAAACCCTCAAGTATTAAACTAAAAATAACATTTCTCAAATTTTTATTTTTTTTTCCTTTTACTGCTAAAAATGGCGTGGCTTGCCACTTATACAGAAACATAGGCTAAACTAATAGATGAACATCCATCATGTCTTTTGCCTAGAGCAGTGGTTTCCAACCTTCAGGCTATGCTGAGCCAAATAAATTATTTCTTGGGCTTGGAAGAGCCTGGAAGCAATTATGGGAGTCTCCTGTGAATACTAATACTCACACTGCAATGAGACTTTTATACACAATCCAATTTGAAATCTATTCTAAAATTTCTGAGTTGAAGCCACTATTTGAGGTATACAGGTTCTAAATGTTTACAACAACCTTTTAAAGGGCACCTGACATTGTTTTCACTCTTAAAAATGGAGGCAAAGGGTAAATAAAAGACATTTCATGTTCTGGTTCTGTTATTGTTTTTACTAAATTAATGTCCCCAACTCATTATGTCCCTCTTCTTTTTGTCTTCAAGGATGCTTTTCCTCTCATTGCTCAGAGTGCCCCAAATTTCTAATAAAGAAGCAGAAGTTGAAGGTGCTCAGCACCTCAAGCCCTACGATCAGTAGTCACCAGCAGCAGGAGTCAACAGTATCAGGAAGAGGTGATCACTGGCTTCCTGTTTGTAGAATATGACAGAGCTCTGCATTTCATGTTCACTTCCCTCCCTCCCCCTCTCTTTCCTTCTCCTGACCCTTCTTAGGCCATTGATTTGCTATCACTGGAAGGAGGAGGAAAATCTGCACTGTGAATATCCCTGGTCCTTCTGAATGAATGAAAAGGGCTTGAAGAGAAATATAGACTAGGAAGCACCTCCTTCTAAGAGCAAATCAAAGGGCCATTGGGGTAGGAAGCAGTTCCAGTGGCATAATTGCGGGGCTGGCACACACATGGATCTACAAGAGAGCAAGAAGAAACACTGAGATCACACTTAGGGTGGTTTTCAATACATAATGACTGGTCCTGAACGCCCCACCAATGCTGCCCTTACCCCCATTTCTGCCCCCTAAGGATCTTCTTGAACAGCGATAGAAACAAATACCTATTGCAGCCATCACGTCTGGTAACTTGGCCACCACAGGAGCGGTCTTGGGTGTACATATATTCAAAGCTCTGTAATCTACTGTAAATTGCCAGATTTCACCATCCGCTTTACGGACTGGTCATATGGGGGCGTTGTCTAAACTATTAGTTTCCACTAGCACTCCCTGCTGCAAGAAAGCAGTAATCATGGATAACAATCCTTCCTCAGCCTCATTTGGATATTTGTACTGCTTCTGGGGCCATGGGTCAGGTGCTACAATAAGAACACAGGCATCCTCACAGCCACAATCCAATTTATTCTTGGCCCATGCTTGTGCATATACTTATATTAGTTTAGCAACATCCATGGGATACTGCTGTAATGCAACCGAGAGTGGCTCTGGTGCTGTAAGAGCTTCCACCTGTGCGCAGTTGCAACAACTCTAGGAATTCCCAATCCAATCCACAAAACCCAATTAGCTAAATCAACAAAAGCATGCACTTTAAGCATAAAATTCATGCCCAAAATCACTGTTTCTCCAGCACATGCCAAACCAAAAATCCCTGTCCATGTTTTCCTGACAATGGTGTAAGTAAGGGGACAAGAGAGGAGCATAGCTACAATGGAAACTTCAAACCCATCTAGCCTCTGTCAGTGATTTCCCTTTAACTTGACCATTGCAGGAATTAAGTGGTCATCAATCAATGATATAGTGGCACCAGTATCTACAAGCATATACTGTCCGAACACCTAAAATACACCCAGATAGTGGGTTGTCCCCATTTACCTGATGTTAAAGGTGCCACATGTATCGGGGGACTCAGAGACGCTTGACCCCTGTATGCCTCCGAGGGCTTCCCCTCAGGAGGTGGGCTCAGCCATTGACTCTCCTCATCATGTTTCTCTGGGATGTGAGACTCCCTTTCATTCTGACGAATCAGGTCAGCCAGCTGCTTAGTTGATTTGCCATCAATTAGAGCTTTAGGGACATTTTGGAAAGCTCGATTCCACAGTACCCAGCACAGATGATCGATCCTCCCATGGCCTTGCCCTTAGCCGTGGCCTCTGTTAACTCCCTCAGGGACTGAATCACCTTCCTTACTCCCTTGATTCTGAAAGGTGATCTGAGCAGCCACTTTTCCTCCCCTCTGTGCAGCAGCTTTCCCTTTGTGCTTTATCACTAATAAATGAGCTGCCGAACTCTCTGTAATAGTGCCTCCCACATCATAGCTGATAAAGTCAGAGTACCCAAAGCAACTTTTACTTGTGAACATAGCCCTTCTATGAAACAAGTTGGAAAGTCTGTGTTCATAAGGTCTTGTGTTTCCTCCTCATGCCCCATAGTTTGCCAGAGGATCTTTTTGCATTGTAAAAAAACAACAGGGCATTCCCCTAGAGCTTGTCGCTCCAGATGAAAATGTACTTCAATGTGCTTGCCAAGTTCTAATACCTCAAAGACAGCCCTCAAAAGGGTACCCTTCTGTGCTCTGTCTCCCCTCTATATATCCATGGGAAGTCCCTAAAAATTGTCTAATGGGAGACATTCCCTTAAGAGCAAGGCATAATCACTATAATTTAACTAAGGAACCGTGGTAAGCTGTGTAACCAGGAAACCATGTTGTTAGGTTTTTTCAGTGCCTGCACTTGGTCAGGTCTCAATATCTTTGTAAGCAGGAGAATTGGGCCCGTTATTGTGGGGAACTTTTCTTGCTTATTTACTACCCCGGTAGAGTTGGCTAGCAAAAGGATCGGAGTCCCTGCTGCCACTCTCTTTACCCAGAGGCCCACCTGACCTCGAGGGCTCCCCTCCCACTCTCCTGTGTGGTGGGGTCCCTGTAACCCCAACAAGGCTGGGCCCAGGATTCCTGGGGCTCAATACCCACTCTTGCTGTAGTCCCTTAGGGCAGGGGCTAGGGTGTCCCCACTCCGGGGTACGAACTCTGCACTGGGCGCTTCCCTGACCCACTAATCCTTGCATACAGTGCAAAACAATACAATTTATTAAACAAACATCAATCAAAATATCAAATAAAAAAAGGAAAAGAGGAGAAAGCTTAAAAGGGAAACACTCAAAACTGCCCCCTGGTACAGGGGCACCACAAACAGCGTCTCTGGGATGTAAGGGGGTTCACAGTCTGTGTCACACGTCGCAGGCCCACTCTCCAGGCCCTGGCTACGCTGCAGGGATGCAGAGAGTCAGCCACTTGCTCTGGCAGTAGCCACAAACTTCCTGGGTCCCCCTCACTCTCCCCAGCTGCTCGCTGTACCCAGCTCCAGAGGACTCCAACCCCAGCTCCTGCTCTGCTCAGTGCAGCTGTGCTCAGCTCTGCATAGCTCGGCTCTCTGGGATACTCTTCTGGCTCTGCTGCTGTGGGTCAGCTCAGCTCAGCTTCCTGGGATCCTTCTGTGGCCTCTGCTCCAACCTCCAGATGGCTCCATCCCCAACTCCTGCTTCGCTCTGCTCTGTGCAGCTACGCTCTGCTTGGCTCAGCTCTGCTCGGCACTCAGGGGTGCCCCTGGCTCTGCTGCTGTGGGTCAGCTCAGCTCAACTCAGCTTTCTGTGCTCCTCTCTGTGGCTTCCCAGCTGCTGGCTGCTTTGTCCTTCGCTCCGTACCGCCCTGCCCAGGCATGCCTGAGTTAGCCTCTCCCCACTGGCCCTGGGGCTGTGTCTGTTTCGGGGTCCTGTTTCCCTCAGAGATGGTCAGTCAAAAAGACTGCTAAGTTTCAGTAAGGGGCTAATAGACCGCTCACATCTTATTCACTTTGGTGGTAGTGTGGGTGGTGGTTTCCTCCTCCCCCTCTTCAATATCCTCTTTTTTTGTCTCTACGATCACAGGAGCCATGGGTGCAGTAGCCCACGGCATATTCTCCCCACCCATGTGCTTCACTATCTGCCTGAGAGGAGCATAGGGGGAAAGACATCCTATGTTCTGTTATGACTGGTTCTTACCACACACAGCCTCTGCATAACAGAGGGCTGACAGATCAAAGTCCTGCATACCAACACCCTCTGCACCGTCACAACCTCTGTCTGCCCACATGGCAGTACTAATTATCTGAGCAGCAGCCAATTGCTTTGTACACTGCAGGTACGACCATAATGACAGCAGCAAAGTCGCCACCATCAGATCAATCTTTCTGGATCAATTGAGTGGTCAGTGTAGACCCGTTCAATCAATCAGGAAGTCGACACTGGTAAACCACCCCCTCAAGTGGCATTGCACTGTGTCGACGGGAACACAGTTCCCATTGGCGCAGTTCAGTGAAGACGGCGTGCAGAAGGGAAGCACAGCAGTGCTATGCTGTGTAGCTTGCGTAACTCCCATCAACTGCTGCTAAATTTCCAGGTAAGTGTAGACCAGGGCTGAGACAACTGCCACCAACAAACTGCATGGGACTGGCACTCAGTTTCCCTCTTATTCTCCTACAGGACAATGCCTACCACAGCTTGCACGTCCTTACATTTCACTTCCCAGATATGAGCTGTTTCCTCCCACTGGCTAACTTCCTCTTTGTACCCCTCTGCATCACACTGAGAGTTGGAGAGCAGTGTAGCTTGGGTGAGACAGCGAGATGCTGAAGATTCGTATTCTATCTTCAGTTTCTGTATTTCACCTCGGCATCCTCGCAATTGTTCATGCAGCTCCTTGTTTTCTTTGGCTAGATTCCCTACCTCTTCATTAAGGGTTTTAAATACTAAAAGGAGCCCATGTAAAGCAGCACAGTATTTTTCCTTACAATCAAGCTTTGTCTCTATGAATTGTTCCCACTGGAGCATCACATCTGCATATGCCACTTTACCCTTAAATGCTCCTCCAGACTTTCCCAGGTCATCCACAAAAGCTTCCATATCCAAGACTGGTTGTAGCAAAAGGGGGGTGGGAGTGGCAACCCCTCAACTGCCTGAGTCACAACATATTCCTGTAGAGGATATAATGCCCTCCTCCTGAAGCCAAATACAGATACAGCTTCACAGAGAACCATGTCAGACAGATTGCTACCCAGCTGACACACAGTGATAAAAACCCTTGCACCTTATGCCTCAAAGATCATCTCACTCTCAGCTGATTGAGCCTATGCAGCAAGGATGCCAATTATTGATACTGGACACTTAGTGATCAGTGTGAATGCCAATGAGACACAGTACCCCAATTTGCAGATCAATCAAGTTTCATGTGCAAGGTTTTCTATAGATGTACTCGTTGAATACAAAGCCTAAAATTAAGTACAATATAACATAATCACTAAGCCTGGAGAGTTAAGCAGTTAGTCAGAAGGCTGTATACAGGAACAGCTTTCTTCAGGGCCCCTCCAAGAGATCAGCAGATCCTCTGGTCCAACTGGCAGCCCCTCCCACTGAGTCAGGTGTTGATGAAGCATACCCCTGTGTCTAAGCAGTGACTTCTTATACCCTTCCATAAACAGCTTTCACCTAATTACCTCTTAATCCATTATCATATATGCTAATTACCTATATTGGGTTTTCACCTTTGACTACATTCCATTTTCACCATGGTCATTGGGGTCATCAAAAGAACAACTGGTGATAGGAGGGGCAGTGTAGAAATATGCCCTTTGGCAATGAAAATGTTTACCCCCAGACATTCAAGGATAACTTCTTCCCATCACTGTTATCTATGTGCAGCTGCATCATACATGGTGTGTATTTCATCTTGTTATGTGCCATGGTATGCAGAAATTGAGACATCTGCAAGGTTACCCTGGTAGTAGTCCTATTCATCTCTGCCAATTAGAAGATGTCATGCTATAGGAGTCAGAATAGCAAAGCAAGCAACTAAAGCTTTGCTAGGCCTATAGGACAGTGATCAGGCATCTCAAATTGCATTGGGCCTCCAACATTAAGCAGCCAAAGATGTCCTGCTTGTTTCTCCCTCTGTCAGGGACCATGGATCTTAAACCCCGGTTTACAGGACTCTTAGATGTTAGGCAGTTCTAACCTATCATCTATTAACTGCTGTTAGCATAGAATCTAAATTTTGATAGAGATTTCAAGTCCTGGGATTAGAGTGGTGAAACACTGGGGTTCCTGATTGGTTCCTAGTTCTCATTTATACGAAGCACAGAAACAGGAAGTTGTCTATGCAATGCATTTTTTTCTGCCTTAGAACTGCTCCCCTTTCATTATGTGTGCTTACTGCTGCCTCTTCTCTCTTTTCTAACCTGACCCTTCCTGCATCCTGATGCCTGGCTTCCGCTTTGCTCTCTGGCCTGGTTCAGACTCTGATCTCTGACCAAGCTTGGCTCTTGATTCCTGCTCTGATGATTAGATCAGACTGACCAAGGTCTTATGGTGACCCCCTATTGTTTATGATATAAGTGTCAATCTTCCTTCCACTCCCATTAGCAAATCTCTGTGACTGCAAAAGGGGCAGAAGTAAGCCCATGGTTAGCAACTAGAGCTTAGTGACTAATTTATAAAGTAATTCACGTATTAGCCCTTTTTTCAATGAATTATCTGGAATCAGACTATGATTTATATGAATGTGTTCCTTGTTTGAAGTTGTTTGCAAACGTTGATTGACTTTCACCTGAGGGCTGTTTGCAAACTCTTCTCTTTGATTATCTTCCACTGTTTAATATTCATAATTGATTGGTCAGCAAAGCCACTTAGATGTTTAAAACTCTCTATTTGCAAGTGCAAGAATACTCAAAAGAATGTGTTTGGTTACTGAGCAGTTCTTTTTCAATTCCTCTTTCTTAATTTGTGTCCTCTTTCATCTTCCAATTACAAAGATAATGCTTTCTAGTTCAGTTATAGCTCTTTCAGTTGTGCTTAAATTACCATTATCCTAACTCTAAAAATAGAAAATTCATGCTAGTTTAGGTTAATATAAACATAAAATTATGTTACAAATATAGCAGCTAAATGTATAAGTCTCATTTTTTCTGCTGAGAAGGTTCTCAGTGTAGGGTCACAAATTAATCACCAGCTAGAGTGCAGATAGATGCTGGGGCTGAATTTTTTCATCCAAAACATTTTTGGTGACAAATGCAGATTACGTTACACTGAAACATTTTTGCAAATTCATGTATGTTTTGTTGATGATTTTCATGTCAGGAAAAAAATATCAGAAGAAATCAATGTCTTGTTTTGACATTTTTTAAACAAAACATTTCAAACTGAAAAATTGAAAAAAGTGTGAATGAAAATTCTAATAAAGGAATTAAAAATTATCAAATGAAACTCTTTTTTTGAATCAAACAATTTTATTTGACCTGAAACATTTTTGTTTTGGAGTTGCCAAAGAAACAAAAAATCTGTTATTCACACAGCTCTAGTGACCACCTATCCTGATTTATGGGAGGAGGGTCCTGGTTAGACATCATCATGGAAGGAGAAGAGGTGGCAGGATGGAAAAGGTGGTTCTGACAGAGGTTGACAACTACTGCTCTAATTTAAAAGTACAGCTACTCAGCATGGCTATATTTGATTAAAGCATCAACCCATAACTTTTGAAAAATACACAGTACATAGCAATGTACACTGGACATTATAAGTAGCACAAGCACAAGTCTATAGTTAAACTTGTCCCACACTTTCCATTATAAGATTCTGTTTTCAGATGTTAAACTTAAAATATTTCGGCTAAACATTTCCATGTTGGACATCTGCCTTTGGCTAATTTTTTTTCTTCCACTTTTGGAAAGTTTCATGCCATATAATGGAATGTCCACACAAAATACTGTGGTAGTATTTGCCCACAAAGAGTCCAATCCATACTCACATTTACATCACTGGACTTGGGGTCAGGCTGAAAGGCACCAGTCCAGCATTTAAATCCATGCAGCCCACACTTACACACCTGCAAAATCCCACCGGAGCCATTGGAGTTACACACACATTTGGGGGTTTGGCGGCACGGATCTCATTACAGGTTTGGGCTCATATCAATAAGCCTATAATAGCCCCACACGTGGCCTCCCCCAGTCCCACCTCAAATTTTTTCTTTCCCCCCATTTTCTAACTGCCACTCTGTCATTGCTTCTTGATTATTCACTGTGGGACTATGTTGAAATGTGACTTTCTTCTCATTCATCCATTTCCTGTTGTTTTTTTTTGTTTTTGTTTTTTTTGTCCCTGAGGTTTTTATTTTTCTCTCAGATTTTGCCTCTTTTTCTATATACCTGTATATGCACATGCACAATTTTGACAAGTACAGCATTAACACAAAGCCTATCTAAAAAATCTTCCTCACAGCAAAGCAAAACAAAGAATAAAGTCTATTTTTACAGTCCATTTGCTGTGTCCTGCACCATCTTTACTCCAAACAAATGTAGCAAAAATAACAATGCTACCCAGCAAATGGTGAACTGCACAGTACAATGAGACTGACCAAATGCTGGCATGAGCTACGTTATCTAGTCTTCACATAGCATTACACAACTATTCCAGAAATTTCATCCAAAGTGACTGTGTGCAGACCTTCCCCGCCCAAATTTCAAACACCACACATCTGGGATCATGAGAGACTGAAGCAGAACCCTTGAATGTCATGATGACATTTTCCATGATGACTGCTATTGTGGAAGTACATTTGACCATCATCAAAGCACTTCCTGTGGGTATTCTGAAGTTACAATGAAAGCCAGACAGAGATAAGGAGTTTTAGAAGAAATGTGTGCACAATCAACTGTAAACATTAATTTATGCAGACAGGAAAGCCACAGTGCTAAAATAAAATATTATCAATTTAGTAGCCATACTAAGGAGAAAAATGCACAAAAAGAAGAGCAAGTTGCTATGGTGTGTGTTTGCGTGTGTGTATGTATTCGTCTGTGAGAGAGAGATTTCAAAGACCTCAGTACGACATATTTTATTTTGTTTGTGAAGAAAGGAATTTAAATGTATTTTTAAGATAATATTTTCTTATACTCCTCTTCATTTTAGGTCCAATGTCCTACACCTGGAAGGAGATTCTATGAAGCTGCACAGTTTAGCATTGCCTGTATCTTTTATTTTCTTTTTAATAAATAACATTTGAGTTTTGTTCTAATATAGTTGAAATAAACATCCAAAACTTTGGGTGTGCATCAGCAGCCTCTTTGAATTATCCAAACTTTTTGGGAGATCTGCCAACATGCCTAGCTAGAAATACTGCAGAAACAGAACTGAGTACTCAGCCCTGGGGGAAAGGCTCCTCTGGCTACTTGTGGAGCTGCATTGATGTGCCAGTGAGCTCCAGTGGGAATCTCATCCTGTCTTGTTTGTCCTGAGGGACAGTGGTTGTGATATGAGGCCTTGAGGGTAGGCAGTTATAAAAAGCCCAGGAAAATGAAGAGCTCCTCAGAGCTTCAAAATGGATGTTTGTGATTCTTTGGGGGAGGGGAGGAGATTATGAGCTAGAAGAGAATTGGAAAAATAGACATTTCTTTAAAATTAATCTCTAAACAATTTCTGTTTTCTTTCTTTCAAAGCTAAGTAAATTAAGTTTGCTTTCTGCCTCTCTCACTTTTCTGCCCTTGATTCTCCTCATTTAGAAAAAAAGTGTCAGCTGGAGCACACTTTCATTTCTCCTCTCAAGTGGCTATTAGACCAATCAGAAATTGATTCCATCACCAGCTTTTGGAACACAGCCTAAAGAAAATGGCTGATGTCTGGTCTTGCAAGGTAAGTGAAAATCAAACACAAATAAATAATGCTGTGCTCTTAATGATTTGATGAACTTCTAATCAAAAAGTTCAAGTAAGACCATTCAAAGTCATACTTATTGAATGGGTTCACATTTCTGTCTGGCTTGTTCATGCAAATTTTAAAATACCTCTATTACTAGTTAGGAGAATATCAGAGAATCAGATGGAAGGTTAAATGGACACTCAGCCAGGTTAATATGTTAGATGAAGAGGACAATGATGCTGAGAGACAATCATTTGCCTTTCCTGCACAAATAATACTACTATTTACAACAACAATAATAATAAAGAGAGGAAAACTGACATTCTGTTTTATAGACAGTAAAGAATGATGCAAACTTAAATGCAATCAAACTATTGTTACAAAATGGGTTACAAGGCATTGTTTAGAAAAGACAAAGTAATCATGAAGGAGAAGGGACAATATAAAAATCTTCTTTCCAAATGTATATTGTGAATATAAATATCACTTAGTTTAGGTCTGAAATTGGTTTCAAGGTTTAAATTTTAAAACCACATTTTAACTACCAAATTGTCCATCTGGTCTTTTAAAGATAAATGTATTAACTGCATGCATTTACTTCAAACTAGTGTATAATCTAATTTCTATGAGAAAGTGCCATGCAAATGTGGGACAAGGCAGACTTGTCTAAGCTTCTTTATTCTTGAACATAAAGAATGTCAAGGTAAGAAAGTTGGAGAATTTCTGCTAGTATATTAAATGTACCTAATATTCTTTGTTAAGATCAATTGTGAAACCTACAAAGTGTCTTCTATTTTGTTACTACAGTCAAAATATATTTCTCACATTTGACTCTTTTTTTGATTCTCTGGAAAATGTACATTCAAACAATTTACTGTTTAGTTGTGCTATATTTAACTGTATCAGAATACTGTTTATGGCTATGGTGTTGAGATTAGGATTAGTAATGCAACAAAGCTTCCTTAAAAATGCCTCTGAAATGATAGAAACTGTTTCAAATTTACTTTTTCTCTGATTCCATCAAAGATGTAGAGAGCAGAACACCATTTAATCTGCACAGCTGAATACAATGTGCAGAGTAAGTTTCATGAGAAGAAATAAAAGGATATATTGCATACTTATATAAAACTTTTAATTTATATTTTTGCATGGAATATATATTGTGCACAAAAACATTATTTTTATTTTTGTTTTTTAAGAACCTTATAAAGATTGCAAGATACTCACACAATCTTAATGTGGCTCCCCTATCTATCCAGACTGTGCACTGAATGAGGCAGGGGCTCTGTGGAAAAAATAGTATCTGGTAATGTAATTAAGCATTGTATTGTCATTAATTTGTGATGAATGAATAAGGGGTTGAATTTGCCTGCACAGCTGGTATTTACTAACTTTTGAGTGCTTCAATTTGCAACCAAAAAAACATTATTTTACATTTCTTATCCTTTTTCAAAATCTTACAAAATTGTTAAGTATAACTTCTCTCATGATGCCTGATTGAGATGTAGTCTAGTCAAGGATCCTACCTTATAGGAGAGAATGGAATCACTGTAACCTGGACATTTCTATCACTCTCAGTGCTGTAGCATCCAATCCCTGTGGCACCAGAGGACGATGAAGCTTAATGTAGAAATGATCAACAAAAACTAAATATTTTAGTTTCAGTTCCATAAATCAAAATATTTAGATTCAGTTCAACCTTAACCCAAAATAAAACATTTTGTTTCAATTTTCCAGCAAGAAAATTGAAAAATGTTAACAGAATCAAATTTTACCATTGAAATTTCTGATCAGCTCTAATATCTATATATCACATGGTGAAGAACATCAAGACTACAAAACAAATACACACAATTTTGGAATTGTTATAATTAAGACTATTCATGAAACCTTATTTTGGCCCCCACTTGTGTGTAAGCATTAGATGTTTTTTCCCAACGTCACATAGGACATCTGTGGGACAGCTAGCACCAGCTCTCTTGAAATCCAGTCTAGTACCTTAACAAGACAAGACATTCTTACATTTGTTTATTAAAGACTACAATAATTGACTCTTAGCGCACCCTCTTTTCCATAAGCCAAAAGGGTGCCTGCTACTGTTGTATCTTAGCTTGAACTCAAACTCAGGCCTAGAGCATGCTCCGTGCAGATTGAAGGTCAGTGGAGCAGGGGAACGGTGTAGCACAAAGGAACCAGAGCACAGCAGGGGATATTGCCTAACTGATTTAAAAGTTGTTGATATTTTAGTATATAGTAAAATATCTGAGATCATTTATATAGTCTTTTACATCTGCCTCTAAACTCTGCATGGTGGGACTTATGGTAAATGAGGCACCTGGCTTTGCAGATGGAGGGAAAAAGAAAAAATAGTCTTAGTAAATATTGTAACTTCCAAAAACATTAATAAAATTCTCGGTAATTAGTGACAAATACAGGATTTGTCACTTGCCAATAATTCGGTTATCCAAACATTATGCTGATAAAAGTTTTATACCAGTTTTATACCACGTCAACGTATATTCTGTGTCCCTGTTTAATTTTCTGAATATGTATATAATGTACATGTGTACAGGTACATACACAGCTATATACAGAGGCACTGAAGGGTAAATTAAATTTGCTGTAGCTGCTCTAATTCAGAGTTCTTCAGTGGTATAGCAAGTTATTGATTTGGATACTATTATGATGAAACCATGTTATTTTGGCACATAGTTACCAAATGAATGCTTTGATAGATACACTGTATGGCAATGACACTGAAATACCACTGTGAAGACAGTGATATATAAACCTAGTTAGATTGTTTCCGCTGGTTGTTTGGTTGGTATTTAACATCAGTATTATTTGTAAAGATTGTTACATTGGGACACTGTAATGTCCGTGATTTTATCTTTTAGCTCATTCAGCATGCTTAGGTAGTACAATCAGCAATGAAATGTTGTTCTACCGGGAATACATGTTGATGTAGTCTTGCAGTGATATGCCTATTCTACTTTCTCTCTTTGTCTAACTACTTTAACTCTTTTCCTTTACACCCACTGGTTAAAGAGGTCTGAGGCATAAGGAAATATAGATGGCCCACCTCTGCTAAATGTAGAGGTAGCTTTCTGCCTCTGTTGCAGTCTGGAAGTAAGAGTAAGTCACACAGACTCTGTTTGCTGCAGGGTTCATGGCTCTATTAGAAAGGCTGCTTGTCAGCCAGCCTGACAAATGCAGCCATGCTAGTAGACACGGACTCCCCAGTATAGGAAGCAGAAACTATACATATAGGCAGATACCATAAAAATAGTATTTGAGGAGAGGGCATAGTCACACTGGATATAGAGATACTGTCAGCTTTTCTGCTCTCCCCTAACAGATAA